>LPNX010885771.1:3703-196710 GCA_001517045.1 Pseudotsuga menziesii
CAGATGTAGCATTATATCCCTTACACACCACATCAAAATGGTGTTGCTGAGAGGAAGAACAGATCACTGAAGGAGATGGCAACATGCATGATGGAGGCCAAAAATTTGCCACCAAAGTACTGGGACAAATCTATTAACTATGCAGCCTATATTTAGAATAGGGTGCCTCACAAACAGCTTGATGGCATGACTCCCTTCGAAGCATGGAGTGGGCACAAGCCAGATGTGACCCATTTCAGGATTTTTGGCTCAAAGGCTTGGGCTAGAATCCCGACAGAGAAGAGGAAGGCTTTGCCGCCCCAAATCCAAGAGTGTATTTTTGTTCGATACTCTGAAGATTCAAAATGGTACAAGTTGATAAATTTGAGCACAAACAAATCCTTCATTGAAAGGTGTGTTCATTTTGAAGAAGAACCCCTTGCAGCAGTGGAAGTTGGTGAAGCCTCTTCACCACCTGAACCTCAAGAAGTAAGTAAAGAGTTTGTTGAACATGCTGATTCTGATTTGTCTGGTGGAGATGAGTTTATTGCAGACCCTAACAGCCCCACAAGGCCAAAATGGGAATCCAAGACACTACATGCAGCAGATGAGCTAGCTGGGGATCCCAATGACCCAAGGAGGACTAGATCTGAGTTTGAGAGTGGTCTGTGCATGAAGGATCCTATGTTTGCTGAAAAATGCTATTTGATGGTGCAGTATGATCCTCAAACATATCAAGAAGTAGTAGGAGATCCAAGATGGCAAACAGCCATGAAGGAGGAGTTCATCTCACTCCAGAAGAGCAACACATGGGAGCTAGTGGATCTTCCCCCAGGGAGAAAACTAGTACAGTGTAAGTGGGTCTATAAGACCAAATTTGCTGCTGATGGTTCACCACTAAAGTACAAGGCCAGATTGGTAGCCAAGGTCTACTCACAGGTTCATGACATAGATTACAATGAGACTTTTGCCCCAGTGGAAAAGATGGATTCCATCAGGCTAGCCTTAGCCATTGCAGCCTCAAGGAAATGGGAGGTACATCACATGGATGTAAAATGTGCCTTCCTGAATGGAGATCTCACTGAAGAGATATATATGCAGCAGCCTCAAGGTTTTTCTACTAACCCTTCTCTTGTGTGCAGGTTGAGAAAGTCATTGTATGGGCTAAAGCAAGCGCCCAGGGCTTGGTATACCAAGATCGATAGCTTCTTGCTATCATTGAATTTTGTTCGGTGCAAATAAGATCCAAATGTCTATTTGAAGTTAGTTAATGGTTCATTAATGATCATTTTGTTATATGTTGATGACCTCCTCATTACAGGAAGCTCACAGGCTGAGATTGCTTCCTTAAAAGGACCTATGAACCAAGCCTTCTCCATGACAGATTTGGGGCTCTTAAGTCAATTTTTGGGGCTTGAGATCTCTCAAATCAAAGCTGGAATCAAGGTGCACCAGTCCAAATATGCCTTGGACTTGCTGAACAAATTCAGAATGAAGGATTGCAAAGCAAGCAAAACTCCTTTCCTTTCAGGAATGAAGTTGGAAGAAGCTGATTCTTCACCAATGGTAAACAATACACTGTATAGAAAATTGATTGGATGTTTGTTGTATCTGACAAATACTAGACCTGATATTTGTTATGCAGTAAGTGTGGCTTCTAGATTCATGGATCAGCCTCAAGAGATCCATTGGAAAGCAGCCAAAAGGATCCTTAACTTTGTTCAGGGAACAAGGACACATGGGATCTTCTATAAAGCAAATCTGATCTTGATTTGATTGGATTTACTGACAGTGATTGGGAAGGTGATAGCACAGATAGAAAGTCCACTTCAGGATATGTGTTCATGCTTATAGAAGGGCCAATCAGCTAGTCAAGCAAGAAACAGAGTGCCATTGCACTCTCATCTACAGAAGCAGAGTACAGAGGAGTTGTTAATGCAGCAACTCAATGTTTATGGTTGCAGGGTTTACATGGAGAATGTGGATTCAAACCAGAGTAATCAACTACCATCTACTGTGATAACTAGAGTACCATTCGAATCTGCAAGGATCCAGTTCAAAAGCAGAGAACCAGACACATTGAGATCCATATGCACTACATCAGAGAACTTGTGCATGATGGCACCATTCACCTACTCTTCTGTTCATCTTCAGAACAAGTAGCTGATATATTCACCAAAGAATTTTGTGAGAGGACCTTCAACAATCTCAAATCATTGCTGGGGATTGCTGATCATGATGTGCAGCATGATAGAAGACAATATTCTACAATTTTGTTTTACAATCCATGTTTAAGGGATGATTTTTCCAAGTTGGTTTTGCCTCTTTCCTTGTTTAAATGGACATGTAGTATGTAAAGGGTGACTAAGCCTTGTTGCTAGGCCCTATAATTTTCTGATATATTACTCATAAGTTAGGCTTAAGGGGGGGTGTTATAATAATCAACCCATAGTTTACCCACTTAGACATTAATTTAATTATTTCTGTCTTATTTGCCTAGTTCATGTGTCCCACTTTGTGCAAGTTGTCATTTTCCTATCCATAATGGTCAAACTTGCCTTATTTGACTCATGTAGCACATGGGAGAGCTAAAGGAATCAATTCTGCTTTATTCCTGGCCTCCTAGGTGCCCTTTTGCTTTTTCTGCTTTATTGCCTGCTTTTTCAGTGTTTTAAGGCAAAAGGAAAAGCTAGACTAGGTGAGGTTGACTAGTTTTTTGTCCTACACATCCTCCTCTCTTTTCTCCATGCAAAAGCATGTATGAGCTGCCATTCCACCACTCTTTAGCTTTCCTAAGCCTTTTTTCCAATTCGTGAGCTCCATGACAGATTTGGGATCAGCTTTTTACACCTATGGGGGATTAGCTTATTTTTGGTAAGCCTGCTTTATGCTAGATTCGAATTGATCCTCATGTATTCGAATCCCTGATGTATGTTATTTATTCAGCAACCTATGTTATTACAGGGTTGGCTATTGTATACTGAGTTAATATAGTTTAGTGTTCAGCTCCAATTTTCAGTCTCTTTGTGAGTGATTTTGCATGATCAATTGTTAATTGTTGTGAGTAAAATTAATCTATCACCTGGTTCAATTTCCACAGATGTGTCCTTCCTGAGTTAAAATTTCACCTAAACCATTAGTGCATGCATCAGTACATGCTATAAAGTATTTATTAGGATCAACAATTCTTAATATTGGTGCGGTGGTTAATAATGTTTTTAAATTTTTAAAACTATCTTCACATTTTTTACTCCACTCAAATTTCTTCCCTTTCTTCTGTAAATAAGTTATGGGATTTACAATTCTTGAAAATCCTTCTATGAATCTTCGATAATAGCTAGTAATCCCCATGAATGATCGTACGTCAGTTACATATTTTTGGACTGGCCATTCCTCGATTGCATTTATCTTTTTTGGATCAACTGAGATCCCTTCTTTACTCACTACATGACCCAAGTACTGTATTTTATCCTTAAAGAAATCACATTTATTGAATTTTGCATAGAGATGATGTTCTCATAATTCTTGTAAAACAATTTTTAAGTGCTCCTCGTGTTCTTCTTTAGACTTCGAATAAATTAAAATCTTATCAATGAATACGACCATGAATATATCAAGGTACTTATGCATTACATTATTCATCATACACATGAAAAAAACTGGGGCATTAGTAAGCCCAAATGGCATAAAAACAAACTCATAGTGACCATACCTGGTCCTAAAAGTTGTTTTAAAGATGTCTTCATCTTTGATTCGGACCTGGTAATAACCAGATCGTAAATCAATCTTCGAAAATACAGTTGCTCGACGTAACTGATCAAATAGATCATCTATGTGAGGCAACGAATATCTGTTTTTAATGGTCATTTTATTAAGTTGATGGTAATCTATACATAAATGTAGAGTATCGTCTTTCTTTTTAACGAAAATAACAGGTGCTCTCCAAGGGGACACATTGGGTCTAATATAATTTTTATCAATAAGTTCTTTTAACTGGGATTTTAATTCATTTAATTCCAATATATTCATTCGATAAGGAGCTTTTGAGCTGGGCACTGCACCAAGCACCAGCTTAATAATGAAGTCTAACTCCCTCTTTGGAGGTAGTCACAAAATTTCTTCCGGATATACATCCGAATACCCCCTCAAGATCGAAATGTCTTCCAGTTTTAATTTATCTTTGTTATTAGTATTTTCTTCATTAATTACTATTACAGCAAAGGATTTACAACCCTTCCAAACAACTCTCTTTAATTGCAAAGCAGAGATCTGTCTTATAGTTGTTTTCCTAGGGATTCCTCTTACATTTACTGTTTCTCCATCGTTATTTACGCAAGTAAAAGTTTTATCGAAACAGTTCAGGACTACCCTATGTTATTCTAGCCAGTCCATACTAATTAACATATCATAAGAACCTAAAGTTAGTACATTAAGCTTAACAGAAGTTTCCATTAGAGGGAATTTGGGGTCTAAAATGGGCCTTATAAGAAAACGAGCCAACAATAAATTCTTGTGGGTTGGGATTCAAGAACCAATAGAATTTAAATTTTAGCTAATTAGAGTAATTATAAATTTGAAAATATTTTTTGATCCCAGAAAGCCATGATTCAGCCTCTTCTCCTTAGTTTCACCATTAAAGGTTGGTGGTTTTATTTTCTTAAATTCTCCTGAAATTTCTTCATAAGGCTTAAATTTTCTCTTTCTTGTCTCATGATTATCTTTGCTACTATCACTAGTATACTGATAATTATTCTTATGTGGATCGCCATAAATCTCAGAGCATGAGCTGCTTTCGATTCTACATTGTTTAGACTTTTTATTTTTATGTTGGTAAGGCATATCTTCAGATTATGTTCGTTTATCTTTTTCGTCATTCTGAAAATTTTCAATTAAAATATGATTCAGCTCCTCCTGGGCTCTCAGAATTCTTTCATTTTCCTTTTTGACTATTTCCATCTCTGTTCTTAGTTCCTTAACCATTTGTAATAATTCAGAAGAGCTATTATTTATTTCTTCTTGTATAGGTTCTCTTTAAAATTACTTCATTCAGTAAATGGGGACTCCTCATCTGAATATTCCTCCAATCTTTCCATACCTACAATTTAACTCAGAAAAATTCTCTGGAAATAATATTTCAAAAGAAAAGTAATAATTAGTATGCATATTTTTAAACCTACTATTTATCTATGCAAGTTGACCCACATTCAGGCCTAGTGTCTGAACCTCGTGCTCTGATACCACATGTAATACTCCAAAAATTAGTAAATTTTTTTTTCATGTAACATAAAATGTTTATAGTTGTTACTGCCTAGGGACTATTAACCGCTGATGGTACTTAAACAATATTTTTAACTAGAACTGAATAATTTGTTAATCTCTAGTTCTATATACTTATCAGTTTGTTTTCATAAATCCAAGTTAAGGATTTGATTTAGCAGGTTATGATTCTGGAGTATCTGGAATTGAAATACATGTTTAAATGCTAGTACTAATTTTGTTTTACTGTCTTATGAGAAGTAGGAAAGAACTTCAATTGAGATCGAGGTTTACTTAGCTTATAGCTAATGCAGTGAAGAGATACTTCTTTTATAGGTCCTTTATAGGTAAGAAGTTTGTTACCAGTTTCCAGATCGAGATTATTATCTCAACTAGCATAAGATAAAATGCTAGTTAATTTATTTGTTTTACAACTTTGAGCTGTAAAATAGGTATCATTGATCTTATTGTTTATGTTCTTCATAGTTAATAGTAATATAAACATTTCTAGTAAACTGAACTTAACTCAGTTATTCATCTAAATCACTATAACTAGATCTTGCTTGTTTAATATGTATCATTCTATTTTTAGTTTAAAACTTGTATGTAACTTTAGTGAAAGGCATCTTGTCTAGTAGTTGCCCTTGTTTAAAATACTTGATGCAAAAATAATCTCCAAAGTTTTTGTTCTACAGATATCGAGTTAATCTAGAAAAACCAAAGATCTGAGTAAAGACATTAAGCACATTGAATAAAGGACTCACGTGAAACTAGTACTTATTAATTAGAGATGTACTAACACCACTTGTATTTCTTAAACTATAGTGTTATTAATTTTTATGTGAGGAAGGATGAATTATTTTCTATAAGAAAACTATCCTTTATTTCCTTTGTATAATTTCTCATCTCATAAGATATTACTAAAAAAGAAAATAGCGCCTTAGTATCTTTAACTATGATATCAACTTATATTGAAGTTAATATGCTAGCTAGGCTTTTCTATAGTTGCAAGCGTAAATACATAGTTGATTTTAAATGTTATAATTTCTCAACTTGCTACAAGGTATTTTTATTATGCAATTATCCTTGAAAATAGTTCCTTGCATTATGTTTTTCTTACACCAATGCAAAGGTTAAAAACTATACTAAAAATATAATATATTTACTATATTATAAACTATATTAAACCCCTAATATATTTACTATCTACCTTCCTTGTAGTTAAGGATACAATAATTACAAACAATCTATGATGAACTAAGAAAGGTTATAACTTAGTTTATAATGATCCAAATCTTGTATCTTGGAGGCTACTCTGATGGTTTTCAAACTATACCCTTAAAATCATGATTTGCAAATAACATTAAAGACACATGGTTGCAAATTGGAGGATAGGGTTTCGAATTTTTGGGAATTACCATATATAATCTATAAACCCTAAAAATTCCCCTTAACCTATCTATATCCTTACTCTGGAAGAAGAGGGCCGCAGGCTCATGGCTGCTTGGCCTATTTGTCACTCCACTATGTAAACTTCTTTGCCAATTGCCTTCTTATGCTGCGTGTAGAGGTGCAACTTGGACATAGATTTTGGTTCTGTGGATAAACCCTCCTTTGTCATTGCCCAGCTTTGCAATTGCCGAATCATTCGTTGTTTTGACTCTGTAAAGAAAAGGCTTCCATCCTTGCACAAGAGAATATTGATAGCATGAGCGCGACTGTGAGTTTTGTCGTAGTGTGGTCTTGATGTATGAAGAGATTACTGTTTCTCACTGCCCAGCTTCTGAGTGGAATTTGAATCTGCCCCGTCATGGATTTGGGTTTTAGACTTGAACTCTGTGAGTCATGTTTCCTTCTGTCAGTGTTTCTTCGAAGCTTGTCGTTCTCAAAAATGGTGGCTAGGGTTTGATTGGAATGTCTCTCATAGCAAGGGTAAAGAGATATAAAACCAGGTATGTAAATTCAACCATTTAAAAACCATTATTACACTATTCAGTTTTATACCTTCGTTAATTAGCAGTGGTCTAACATTGTTTTGCTTTTGTGTTTTCAATATGTTGGCAGGATTCAGTTCAAAATGCCTGGGTTGACAACTACAAAAATAAGGGGCTCCAGGATGACGTTTCTTCTGGTAAGCCTCAGTTTTTTAGGTTCCTTCTACAGTGGTATAAGATGTTTACTTTGAGTTGGTTCAGTTCCTTGGGTTTTTGGTTTTTAGATCGGTCGTGGATAGATTGTATTGTAAAATGTTTGGTAGGACATGTGGCCGATACTTGATATTTAGTTCATTTTATTGAAGGCCTAGTGGTTGTTTAGAAATGGAGGCTTAGGGATTTCATAGCCGAGACTTGGAGAAATCATGGCCTTCTCAGTCGTATATTTTGTTTATAGTTATGTTGTTTTTAAAACAGGCTTAGAAGCCATGACTCTGGTTGTAAAAGGCCATAGGGCTGTAACTCAAATGATTCAGTTTTAGGGTTTAACTGTTACTTACAACTTGGATAAGCTCGAAGTTTTTTTTTTTTTGTAAATTATAATTTGATAAAATTTATAAACTGTGGTTTTTAAGTAAAAGATGGAAAATGTGATATTCTTTACTGTTCTAGTTTTTTCTCAAATATGTTAAATATCTATCAAATTTTTTGTTACTGTAAATCGATATTTGTTTTGATTATGTCTAAAAATGAAAACAAATCTTTCAGATAGTTAGTATTTAAATATTTTTACTGTCAGTAATAATTTTCTGCAGTAAGTAAATAGAGGAAAATAAATGGACTAAGTAACCTAATTCTTACTGTATTCTCTGAGTTTGAAAAATATGATGACAATTTTTTATTTCTTCTTCTTTTTTTTTTAAATAATTTACCCAAGTAGTTTTTATTATTGTTGCTTATGAATAATGTAGGCAATTTCATACAGTCATCTATTCGATGCTTATTGTTATATAAAATAGAGTATATAGGTTTTTAATTTGTTTTAGAAGTGAAAAGAACAATTCCCCTGCTAATAAAATGGGGGCGAAAATTTTTGGTTTATATATTTACAGTTCTTTTAAACAGGTTTATTTAAAAACCCTAATCCCTCTTAGTATAAGTACATAGTTAGTATTTCGTTTCAAGGTTACCCTAGTTTACATTTGACTAGGAGGAATCTATTTCAATAAATATTTAGCCCTATTTATTGTTTCTTGAAGTTAATATTAGTTATTTAATTTCTGTGTGTATAATAATTGTTAATTACTATAGTAATAGACTTATAATAATTATTTATATACTGTGTAAACCATTACAGAGACTAAGTAAATCTATACTTTTCGATCTTTTCTAACAACTCTGTTTATTTATTCAAGTACACTAACTAAATAAAGACATCTAAAATAAAAAGGAAAACATACATACAAATCACACATATGAACTTGTAGAAGATAGTAATTCACGTTCATGCATACTTCATCCCATTCTTTAACTGAAAATTAATCTAAACTACTGTACTGGAGTACTTCCTTTATAAAAGGTGTGGAAAAATATAGTTAGGTATTTGTTTATCTATAAGTAAAACTAGTAATTCTTCTAATTATTTACCCTAATCTATCTAGATCAGAACTTAACTATCTTTTCACAGTAAAAAAATATTTCTTCTAACTACCCGTAGCAGCAACAGAACAAAAGCATAACATTTCATTGCTTAACTCAAACTTTCCAGATAAAAATAAATAATTAGATAGCTAGATAAATCAAGTAAAACCTAGAAGAGTAGATGAGGTGACAAAATATTAAGGAACCTATTCCTCCCAACCAACTCCTGGAGAAAAGTTGAATTGCAATTCTTAGGACCCCCGAGCTTGTCTCTTGGTCCACCTGGTAGAAGTACTGGGTGAGAGATGTAGTTTAGTAATACTCTGCAAATCTACTGAGTGTTCAGTAGAAAGTCAGTTGTGCATGAAGAAGTATGAACTCAACTTAGAATAGCTCCACTAGTTCAGGTCTTGAACACTTTTCCACTCAAAACATACTTCAGCTAGTCCCCTCCATCAAATTTTCTTGTGCACTTCATTCACTCAAAATGTGCACAAGTCAGGAATGAGCAGCCTCAGTTGTCTTCAATGGGAAGTTTTATTAGCATGCCTAGGTCTTTTGGGTCAGTTTTCACTTAATGAGCCACCTGCTCTTGTTCCATTTTCTTGGGGAACATGACCATAAAAATAGGGAAGTTGGAACCTGCAACAGCTAGAAGTAGTTTGAGGATGCTTCCAAGTGTCAATCTATTATCAACCCAGCCTACTCCACCAAGTGACCAGTAAAACACTCATTTAATAACTCCCCTAAGCTGTCGTCTCATATTTCATTTATTTATTAATAAAATATTCAACAATTACATTCAATTATTCTTGACCCCACTTGGTCAAACTTTATAATAAAATATATCATAATGTTTCTTAAAACATTAAATGTTTTGCAAATTGGGGCTATGACATACACACCCCCTTAAATTATAACATCGTCCTCGATGTTATTTATTCTTCGTCCTCAAAATTACCCTGGAACAGAATTGGATATGCATCCCACATATGACTCTCCAAATCCCAGGTGGCTTCTTCTATACTAAGGTGCTTCCATTGCACCTTCACCGGACCAATGGTACAATTCTGAAGTAATATCTCCCTCCTTTCAAGGATACAATCCGGTTCCACCGGAAAATCTCCTTCGGGTTCCACTTGCACATCATTCCAGTTTATAACATAAGTAGCATCATGTATATATTTTTTTAACACAGAAATATGAAATACATTATGAACCTTCAAATTTGGAGGTAAATCCAATTGATATGCCACCCCTCCTATTCTGGACAGTATTTCAAAAGGTCCGCAATATCAAGGTGCTAACTTAGCACAAATTCCTAATCTTAGAGAACTCTTTTTAGTCCTTACCTTAATAAAGATATGTTCACCAACCTGGAACTCTTTTTGAGTTCATTTAAGATCTGCTTGACTTTTCTGTCAATCTTCCGCAACTTTCATGTTACCTTACACTTGTTTTACAATTAAATCCATCTCTTTTAATAGTTCGAGTCCTAATACTAACCTGTCAACTGGATTACTCCATGAGATGGGCGTATTGCACTTCCTGCCATAGAAAATTTCAAATGGACTATATCTTGTGGAAGCTTGGTAGTGATTGTTGTAAGCAAACTCTACTAAGTGTAAGTAATCTTCCCATTTACCTGGTTGTTCTTTAACATACATTCTGAGCATATCTTCCAATACTCGATTCAATATTTCAGTCTTTCCATTTGTCTTAGGATGGAAAGAGGTACTGAAGATTAACCTAGTATTCAGTCTTTTAAACAAAGACTTCTAGAAATTGCTCGTAAACTTAGGGTCTTGGTTTGAAATTATTACTTTCGGTATTCCATGTAAATGAAAAAATTGTTTCAGGAATATATCAACAATATTAGCAGCTTTGTAAGTAGTTTTTACAGGTATAAAATGAGCTGCCTTACTTAGTTTATCAACGACTACCATTATTGAGTCATTCAAATTTTCATTTCTAGGTAGTCCTGTAATAAAATCAAGGCTGATTATCTCCCACTTCCAGCTAGGAATAGGTTATGGCTAAAGTAACCTCGCTAGATGCTGGTGTTTAGTCTTTACTTGCTGACATTCAAAGCACTTAGCGATGTATTCTATCAGTTCATTTTTCATGTTTGGCAAAAAATAATATTTTCTTAACATGGTTATAGTCTTCTGATAACTAGGATGTCCTTAGTAAGGAGTCTTATGAATTTCATTTAAAATCAAAAACTTAATCTTAGGTACATTAGGTATGTATAGTCTATCTTTATATAGTAATAATCCTTTTTCATTTAGACTATACCCTGTACTTAAACTTTCAATTAAATTTTCTGTTACTTTTGCTTGTAATTTTTGATAATTTTCATCCAATCTTACTCCTTCCTCTAGCTGTTCTTCTAAATCTGTTTTATAGGTGCTGATTTCTGCTACAAAATTTAGTTTTGCATTCCTACTTAAAGCATCAGCGACCCTATTTTCTTTTCCGTTAATATGTTGGATTTCAAAATCGTACTCGCTAAGAAAAGCTAGCCACCTAGCTTGCCTTGCGTTTAAGTTAGGTTGATCCAACAAATATTTTAACCCTTTATCAACTGTCATTAATATAAACTTTCTTTCAATTAAATGATGGCACCATATCTTTAAGGCATGTATGAAAGCAATGAGTTCTAAGTCATAGGTGGCATAGTTTTTCTCATGAATCTTCAGCTTCCTAGAATCATATGCAATGACTTGTCCTTCATGTGTTAAAACTATACCTAAACTATCATTGCATGTGTCAGTACATACTATAAAGTCTTTATTAGGATCAAGAATTCTTAGGATTGGTGCAGTGGTTAATAATGTTTTTAACTTTTCAAAACTATCTTCACATTTTTAACTCCACTCGAATTTCTTCCATTTCTTTTGTAAATAAGTTATGGGATTTGCAATTCTTGAAAATCCTTCGATGATTCTTCGATAATAGCCAGTAATCCCCATGAATGATCGTACGTCAGTTATGTCTTTTTGGACTGGCCATTCCTCGATTGCATTTATCTTTTCTGGATCAACTGAGATTCCTTCGTTAGTCACTACATGACCCAAGTACTGTATTTTATCCTTAAACAAATCACATTTACTTAGTTTTACATAGAGCTAATGTTCTCGTAATTCTTGTAAAACAATTTTTAAGTGCTCTTCATGTTCTTCTTTAGACTTCGAATACATCAAAATGTCGTCAATGGATACGACCACGAATTTATCAGGGTACTTATGCATTACATTATTCATCAGACACATGAAGCCAACTGGGAATTAGTAAGCCCAAATGGAATAAAAACAAACTCATAGTGACCATACATGGTCCTAAAAGCTATTTTAAAGATGTCTTGATCTTTGATTCGGACTGCGTAATAACCAGATCGTAAATCAATCTTTGAAAATACAGTCACTCCACGTAACTGATCAAACAGATCATCTATGCAAGGAAACAAATATCTGTTTTTAATGGTCATTTTATTAAGTTGACAGTAATATAAACATAAACATAGAGTACCGTCTTTCTTTTTAACGAAAATAATAGGTGCTCCCCAAGGGGTCACACTGCGTCTGATATAATTATTATCAATAAGTTCTTTTAACTAGGATTTTAATTCATTTAATTCCAATATATTCATTCGATAAGTGGCTTTTGAGTTGGGCACTGCACCAGGAACCAACTCAATAGTGAATTCCAAATCCCTCTTTGGAGGTAGTCCCGGAATTTCTTTCAGAAATACATCTGAATAACCCCTCATGATGAGAATGTCTTTCAGTTTTAATTTATCTTCGTTATTAGTATTTTCTTCATTAATTACTGTTACAACAAAGGATTTACAACCCTTCTGAACAACTCTCTTTTATTGCAAAACAGAGATCTGTCTTATAGTTGTTTTCCTAGGGATTCCTCTTACATTTACTATTTCTCCATCGTTATTTATGCAAGTAAAAGTTTTATCGAAACAATTCAGAACTACCCTATGGTGTTCTAACCAGTCCATACCAATTAACATATCATAAGAACCTAAAGGTAGTACATTAAGCTTAATAGAGGTTTCAAACTGATCCATGTTTACAGTAGAATCCTTTACAAATCTAATCACTTTACTTTTTGCGCCAGTAGCTAGCTGAACTAACCATGGCTTTGTAAAATTTTCTACTGATAACTTGCATTTTTCTACTAAATCAGGAGAAATATAACTTAAGCTAGCCCCTGGATCAATTAAAATAGATATAGGTGTTTGATTTAGCTTACCTTCCACTTCCACCATGGAAATTTGATAGTCCTTCTGCATGTTTTCCAGTGCTGCGTTGATTCTGGGCATTGTCCTGTAAAGATAACCAACAGTCATCTACTCCTGCACCGTATGTATGTTGCTAACAGTCTTCTTTCGGTTGGGGAAAATGATGCATAATGAGGACCATTACATTCCCAACATTTTACTTGTTCTTTTCGTTCATTATTTTTAGTGTAATTACTCTGGTTATTAACAGGTTCTTTACTTCTAAGACCATTTGGATTTATCTGTGAATTACCTTTATTCTGTTAGAAGTTTTTATTAGGAAAATTTTGTGTGTTATTATTTCTAAAATTATGGTTAGGTACGAAACGTTTCTTTCTTTGTTCAAAATTATTAGATCTTTTAGCCTTCCAGTTTGACATACTTTCCTTTTTACGATTCTACTCATAACAGAAATTCGCCTTTTGCATAGCCTCCTCTAAGGTTTTTGGATTATCATATTCAATTCTATCTTTTATATGAAAATGTAAACAACTTATAAACCACTGTACCTTAGGCTTCTCATCCACAATGTAAGGTACATATCAAAGAAGACTTAAAAATTTATTGTATAGTTCTTTCATGTTCATTGTTTCTAGTTTTTGTTCATACAATTACTTAGCATGTTCTTCGTAATATTGTTGTGATAAGAATTTCTTCTTAAAATATTTCTTAAACGTACTCCAGTTAATGTTATTCTCCTTAATTCCTTTTATTCGTATTAGGTCCTGCCACCAAATATCTGTCTTCCTAGTGAGGTTGTAAATGGCCATTCTTGCTTTTAGCTGATTAGAGTAATTATAAATTAGAAAATATTTCTTCATCCAAGAAAGCCATGATTCAGCCTCTTCTCCTTTCTCAGTTTCACACATTTAGTATTTAAATATTTTTACTGTCAGTAATAATTTTTTGCAGTAAGTAAATAGAGGAAAAGAAATGGACTAAGTAACATAATTCTTACTGTATTCTCTGAGTTTGAAAAATTTGATGACAGGTTTTTATTTCTTCTACTTTTTGTTTAATAATTTAACCAAGCAGTTTTTATTATTGTTGCTTATGAATAATGTAGGTAATTTCATACATTCATCTATTTGATGCTTATGGTTATATAAAATAGAGTATATAGGTTTTTAATTTGTTTTAGAAGTGAAAAGAAAAATTCCCCCGCTAATAAAAGGGGGTGAAAATTTTTGGTTTATATATTTACAGTTATTTTAAATAGGTTTATTTATAAACCCTAATCCCTCTTAGTATAAGTACATCTCTAGTATTTCCTTTCAAGGTTACCCTAGTTTACATTTTACTTAGAGGAATTTATTTCAGGAAATATCTAGCCCTATTTATTTTTTCTTGAAGTTAATATTAGATATTTAATTTTTGTGTGTATAATAACTGTTAATTACTATAATAATAGACTTATAATAATTATTTATCTACTATGTAAACCATTACATAGACTAAGTAAATCTATACTTTTGTATCTTTTCTAACAACTTTGTTTATTTATTCAAGTACTCTAAATAAATAAAGACATATAAAATAAAAAGGAAAACATACATACAAATCACACATATGAACCTACAGAAGATAGTAATTCACATTCATGCATACTTCATTTGATTCTTTATCTGAAAATTAATCTAACCTATTGTATTGGAGTAGTTCCTTTATAAAAGGCGTGGAAAAATACGCGTAGGTATTTGTTTATCTATAAGTAAAACTAGTAATTCTTCTAATTATTTAACCTAATCTATCTAGATCAGAACTTAACTATCTTTTCACTGTAAAAAAATATTTCTCCTAACTAACCCTAGCAGCAACAGAACATAAGCATAACATTTCATTGCTTAACTCAAACTTTCTAGATAACAATAAACAATTAGATAGATAGATAAATCAAGTAGAACCTGGAAGAGTAGATGAGGTGACAACAGCTTAATGAACATGTTCCTCCCAACCAACTCCTGGAGAAAAGATAAACTGCAATTCTTAGGACCCCCGAGCTTGTTTCCTGGTCCACCTGGTAGAAGTACTGGGTGAGAGATGTAGTTTAGTAATCCTTTGCAACTCTACTGAGTGTTTAGCAGAAATTTAGTTCTGCATGCAGTAGTATGAACTTATCTTAGAATAAATGCACTAGTTCAGGTCTTCAACACTTTTTCACTCAAAACATACTTCAGCTAGTTGCCTCCATCAAATTTTCTTGTGCACTTCATTCACTCAAAATGTTCACAAGTCAGGAATGAGCAGCCTCAGTTGTCTTCAATGGGAAGTTTTATTAGCATGCCTAGGTCTTTTGGGTCAGTTTTTAGTTAATGAGCCACCTGCTCTTGTTCCACTTTCTTGGGGAACATGACCACAAAAATAGGAATTTTCCACCTGCAACAGCTAGAAGTAGTTTGAGGATGCTGTCAAGTGTCAATTTGCTATCAACCTAGCCTACTCCACCAAGTGACCAGTAAAACACTCATTTAACAGCTCCCATAAGCTGTTGTCTCATATTTCATTTATTTATTAATAAAATATTCATTAATTACATTCAATTATTCTTGACCCCACTTGGTCAAACTTTATAATAAAATATATCATAATGTTTTTTAAAACATAAATTGTTTTACAAATTGGGGCATGTGACATACACACCCCCTTAAATTATAACATTGTCCTCGATGTTATTTATTCTTCGTGCTCAGAATTATCCTGGAACATAATTGGCTATGCATCCCACATATGACTCTCCATTTCTCAGGTGGCTTCTTCTAGACTAAGGTGGTTCCATTGCACCTTCACTGGACCAATGGTATGATTCCGAAGCAAGATCTCCCTCCTTTTGAGGATACAATTTGGTTCCACCAGAAAATCTCCTTCGGGTTCCACCCACACATCATTCCAGTTTATAACATGAGTATCATCATGTATATATTTTTTTAACACAAATATGAAAGACATTATGAACCTTCAAATTTGGCGGTAAAGCCAATTGATATGCCACCTGTCCTATTCTAGACAATATTTCAAAAGGTTCGCAATAACAGGGTGCTAACTTACCACAACTTCTTAATCTTAGAGAACTCTTTTTAGGCCTTACCTTAATAAATATATTTTCACCAACCTGGAACTCTTTTTGAGTTCGTTTAAGATCTGCTTGACTTTTCTGTCGATCTTCCGCAACTTTCAAGGCACCTTACACCTATTTTACAATTAACTCCATCTCTTTTAATAATTCAGGTCTTAATACTAACCTGTCAACTGGATTACTCCATGATATGGGGGTATTGCACTTTCTGCCATACAAAATTTCAAATGGACTATATCTTGCGGAAGCTTGGTAGTGATTGTTGTAAGCAAACTCTACCAAGTGTAAGTAATCTTTCCATTTACCTGGCTATTCTTTAACATACATTATGAGCAGATCTTCCAATACCTGATTCACTCTTTCAGTCTTTCCATCTGTCTTGGGATGGAAAGAGGTACTAACGTTTAATGTAGTATTCAGTCCTTTAAACAAAGACTTCCAGAAATTGCCCATAAACTTAGAATCTCGGTCTGAAATTATTACTTTTGATATTCCATGTAAACGAAAAATTTGTTTCAGGAATATATCAGCATTATTAGCTGCTTTGTAAGTAATTTTTATAGGTATAAAATGAGCTGCCTTACTTAGTTTATCAATGACTACAATTATTGAGTCATTCAAATTTATATATCTAGGTAGTCCTGTAATAAAATCAAGGCTGATTATCTCCCACTTCCAGCTAGGAATAGGTAATGGTTGAAGCAACCTGCCTGGATGCTGGTGTTCAGTATTTACTTGCTGACATTTAAAGCACTTAGCAATATATTCTGCTAGTTCATTTTTCATGTTTGGCAAAAATAATCCTTTCTTAACATGGTTATAGTCTTTTGGTAACTAGGATGTCCTTAGTAAGGAGTCTTATGAATTTCGTTTAAAATCAACAACTTAATCTTATGTACATTAGGTATATATTAATAATCCTTTTTCATTTAGACTATACCCTGTACTTAAACTTTCAATTAAATTTTTTGTTACTTTTGCTTGTAATTTCTGATAATTTTCATCCAATCTTACTCCTTCCTCTAGCTGTTCTTCTAAATCTGTTTTATAGGTGCTGATTGCTGCTACAAAATTTAGTTTTGCATTCCTACTTAAAGCATAAGAAACCTTATTTTCTTTTCCCTTAATATGTTGGATTTCAAAATCATACTCACTAAAAAAAGCTAGCCACCTAGCTTGCCTTGTGTTTAAGTTAGGTTGATCCAACAAATATTTTAACCCTTTATTATCTGTCATTAATATAAACTTTCTTTCAATTAAATGATGGTGCCACATCTTTAAGGCATGTATGACAGGATCTAGTTCTAAGTCATAGGTCACATGTTTTTTCTCATGAATCTTCAGCTTCCTAGACTCATATGTAATGATGTGTCCTTCCTGAGTTAAAAATCCACCTAAACCGTCATTGCATGCGTCAATACATATTATAAAGCCTTTATTAGGATCAACAATTCTTAATATTGGTTCGGTGGTTAATAATGTTTTTAAATTTTTAAAATTATCTTCACATTTTTTACTCCACTCGAATTTCTTCCCTTTCTTCTATAAAGAAGTTATGGGATTTACAATTCTTGAAAACCCTTCGATGAATCTTCGATAATAGAAAGTAATCCCCATTAATGATTGTATGCTAGTCACATCTTTTCGGACTCGCAATTTCTCGATTGCATTTATCTTTTTTGGATCAATTGAGATCCCTTCTTTAGTCACTACACGACCCAAGTATTGTATTTTATCCTTAAAGAAATCACATTTACTAAATTTTGCATAGAGCTGATGTTCTCGTAATTCTTGTAAAACAATTTTTAAGTACTCTTCATGTTCTTCTTTAGACTTCTAATAAATTAAAATGTCGTCAATGAATATGACCACGGATTTATCAAGGTAGTTATGCATTACATTATTCATTAGACACATGAAGACAGACGAGGCATTAGTAAGCCCAAATGGCATAACAACAAACTCATAATGACCATACCTGGTCCTAAAATCCATTTTAAAGATGTCTTCCTCTTTGATTCGTACTTGGTGATAACCAAATCGTAAATCATTCTTTGAAAATACAGTCGTTCCACGTAACTGATCAAACAAATCATCTATTTGAAGCAACGGATATCTGTTTTTAATGGTCATTTTATTAAGTTGACGGTAATCTATACATAAACGTAGAGTATTGTCTTTCTTTTTAATGAAAATAATAGGTGCTCCCCAAGGGGACACAATGGGTATGATATAATTCTTATCAATGAGTTCTTTTAACTGGGATTTTAATTCATTTAATTCCAATTTATTCATTCGATAAGGGGCTTTTGAGTTGGGCACTGCACAAGGTACCAGCTCAATAGTGAAGTCCAACTCCCTCTTTGAAGGCAGTCCTAGAATTTGTTCTGGAAATAAATCCGAATACCCCCTCAGAATCAGAATGTCTTCTAGTTTTAATTTATTTTCGTTATTAGTATTTTCTTCATTAATTACTATTACAGAAAAGGCTTTACAACCCTTTCGAACAACTCTCTTTAATTGCAAAGTAGAGATCTATCTTATAGTTGTTTTCCTAGGGATTCCTCTTACATTTACTGTTTCTCCATCGTTATTTACGCAAGTAAAAGTTTTATCGAAACAGTTCAGGACTACCCTATGTTGTTATAACCAGTCCATACTAATTAAAATATCATAAGAACCTAAAGGTAGTACATTAATCTTAACAAAGGTTTCAAACTGATCCATGTTTACAGTACAATACTTTACAAAACTAATCACTTTTCTTTTTGCATCAGTAGCTAGTTGAACTAACCATGAATTTGCAAACGTTTCTACTGATAACTTGAATTTTTCTACTAAATCAGGATAAATATAACTTAAGCTATCCCCTGGATCAAATAAAATAGATATAGGTGTTTGATTTAGCTTACCTTCCACTTCCACCATGGAAGTTTGATAGTCTTCCTGCCTGTTTTCCAGTGCTACGTTGATCCTAGGCATTGTCCTTGCTAGATCGCCAACATTCATCTTGTCCTGCATCGTATGTATGTTGCTAATAGTATTCTTCCGGTTGGGGTAAACTGATGCATAATGAGGATCATTACATTCCCAACATTTTATTGGTTCTTTTCATTCATTATTCTTAGTGTAATTATTGTGGTTATTAACAAGTTCTTTATTTCTAAGGCCATTTGGATTTATCTGTGAATTACCTTTATTCCCTTGGAAGTTTTTACTAGGAAAATTTCATGT
This sequence comes from Pseudotsuga menziesii, assembly GCA_001517045.1. Classification (NCBI taxonomy): domain Eukaryota; kingdom Viridiplantae; phylum Streptophyta; class Pinopsida; order Pinales; family Pinaceae; genus Pseudotsuga; species Pseudotsuga menziesii. The sequence continues at coordinate 23,118 of LPNX010885771.1, forward strand.
GTTATTATTTCTCAAATTACGGTTAGGTATGAAACCTTTCTTTCTCTGTTCAAAATTATTAGATCTTTTAGCCTTCCAATTTGACATACTTTCCTTTTTATGACTCTGCTCGTAACAGAAATGCGCCTTTCGCATAGCCTCCTCTAAGGTTTTTGGATTATCATATTTAATTCTATGTTTTATATGAAAAGGTAAACAACTTTAGAAACCGTTGTACCTTAGGATTCTCATCCACAATGTAAGGCACATATCGAAGCAGACTTAAAAATTTACTGTTTAGTTCTTTTATGTTCATTGTTCCTAGTTTTAGTTCATAAAATTCCTTAGCCCACTCTTCGTAATACTATTCTGACAAGAATTTATTCTTAAAATGTTTCTTAAATGTACTCCAGTTAATGTTCTTCTCCCTAATGCCTTTTACTCGTTCTAGGTCCTGCCACCAAATATTTGCCTTCCCAGTGAGGTTGTAAATGGCCATTCTTGCTTTTAGCTGATTAGATTAATTATAAATTTGAAAATATTTCTTCATCCCAAAAATCCATGATTCAACCTCTTCTCCTTTCTCAGTTTCACCATTAAAGGTTGGTGGTTTTATTTTCTTAAATTCTCCTGAAATTTCTTCATAAGGCTTAAATTTTCTCTTTCTTGTCTCATGATTATCTTCGCTACTATCACTAGTATATTGATAATTCTTCTTCTGTGGATCACCATAAATCTCAGAGGATGATCTGCTTTCAATTCTAGATTGTTTAGAATTTTTATTTTTATGTTGGTAAGGCATATCTTCAGATTCTATTCATTTATCTTTTTCTTCATTCTGAAAATTTTCCATTAAAATCTAATTCAGCTCCTCCTGAGCTCTCAGAATTGTTTCATTTTCCTTTTTGACTGTTTCCATCTCTGTTCTTAGTTCCTTAACCATTTGTAATAATTCAGAAGAGTTATTAGTTATTTCTTCTTGTATAGGTTCTCTTTTAGATTTACTTCGTTCAGTAAATGGGGACTCCTCATCTGCATATTCCTCTAGTCTTTCCATACCTGCAGTTTAACTCAGAAAAAATCTTTGAAAATAATATTTTAAAAGAAAAGTAATAATCAGTATGCATGTTTTTGAATCTACTGTTTATCTATGCAAGTTGAGCCACATTCAGGCCTAGTGTCTAAACCTTGTGCTCTGATACCACATGTAATACTCCAAAAATTCGTAAAAATTTAATTTTTTTTTCATGTAATATAAAATGTTTATAGTTGTTACTACCTAGGGACTATTAACCGCTGGCGGTACTTAAATAGTATTTTTAACAAGAACTAAATATTTTGTTAATATCTAGTCATGTATACTTATCAGTTTGTTTTCATAAATCCAAGTTAAGGATTTGATTTAGCAGGTTATGATTTTGGAGTATCTGGAATTGAAATATATGTTTAAATGCTAGTACTAAGTTTGTTTTACTGTCTTATGACTAGTAGGAAAGAACTTGAATTGAGGTTGAGGCTTACTTAGCATATAGCTAATGCAGTGAAGTGATACTTCTTTTACAGGTAAGAAGTTTGTTACCAGTGTCCAGATCAAGATTATTATCTCAACTAGCATAGGCTAAAATGCTAGTTAATTTATTTGTTTTACAGCTTTGAGCAGTAAAAGATGTATCTTTGATATTATTCTTTATGTTCTTCATAGTTAATAGTAATATAAAAATTTCTAGTAAACTGAGCTTAACTTAGTTATTCATTTAAATCACTATAACCAGAGCTTGTTTGTTTAATCTGTATCATTTTATTTTTAGTTTAAAACCTGTATGTAACTTTAGTGAAAGGCATCTCGTCTATTAGTTCCCCTTGTTTAAAATACTTGACGCAAAAATAATCTCCAAGGTTTCTGTTCTACAAATATCGAGTTAATATAGAAAAACCAAATATCTGAGTAAAGACATTAAGCACATTGACTAAAGGACTCACGTAGAACTAGTACTTATTAATTAGAGATGTACTAACACCACTTGTATTTCTTAAACTATAGTGTTATTACTTTTTATGTGAGGAAGGATGAATTATTTTCTATAAGAAAACCATCCTTTATTTCCTTTGTATAATTTCTCATCTTATAAGATATTACTAAAAAAGAAAATAGCACCTTAGTATCTTTAACTATGATATCAACTTATTATTTAAGTTAATATGCTAGCTAGGCATCTTTCTATAGTTGCAAGTGTAAATACACAGTTGATTTTAATTGTTATAATTTCTTAACTTGCTACAAGATATTTTTATTATGAAATTATCCTTGAAAATAGTTCCTTGCATTATGTTTTTCTTACACCAATGCAAAGGTTAAAAACTATACTAAAACTCTAATATATTTACTATATTATAAACTATATTAAAACCCTAATATATTTACTATCTACCTTCATTGTAGTTAAGGATACAACAAATAAAAATAGTATATGATGAACTAATAAAGGTTATAACTTAGTTTATAATGATCCAAATCTTGTTTCTTGCAGCCTGATGCTCCGATGGTTTTCAAACTATACCCTTAAACCCATGATTTGCAAATAACATTAAGGACATGTGGTTGAAAATTGGAGGATAGGGTTTTGAATTTTCAAGAATTACCATATATAATCTATAAATCCTAAAAATTCTCCTTAACCTATGTTTATCCTTACTCTGGAAGAAGAGGGCTGCAGGCTCATGGCCGCTTGGCCTGTTTGTCACTCCACTGTGTAAACTTCTTTGCCAATTTCCTTCTTAAGTTGTGTGTATAGGTGCAACTTGGATATAGATTTTGTTTCTGTGGATAAACCCTCCATTGTCGTTTCCCAGCTCTGCAAATGTCGAATCATTCATTGTTTTGACTTTGTAAAGAAAAGGCTTCCATCCTTACACGGGAGAATCTTGATAGCGTGAGCATGGCCGTGAGTTTTGTTGTAGTGTGGTCTTGATGTATGAAGAGATTACTGTTTCTCACTGCCCAACTTCTGAGTGGCATTTGACTCTACCCTATCGTGGATTTGGGTTTCAAACTTGAACTCTGTGAGTCGTGTTTCCTTCTGTTAGTGTTTCTTTGAAGCTTGTCGTTCTCAAAAATGGTGTCTAGGGTTTGATTCAAATGTCTCTCACAGCAAGGGTAAAGAGATATAGAACCAGGTATGTAAATTCATCCATTTAAAAACCATTATTGCACTGTTTAGTTTTATACCTTCATTAATTAGCAGTGGTTTAACATTTTTTTTCTTTTGTGTTTTCAACACCCTGGTAGGCTTCAGTCCGAAATGCTTGGGTTGAAAACTACAAAAAGAAGGGGCTCCACACTGACGTTTCTTTTGGTAAGCCTCGGTTTCACTGAGGTTCCTTCTGTAGTGGTATAAGATGTTTACTTTGAGTTGGTTCAGTTCCTTGGGTTTCTGGTTTTTAGCTCGACCATGGATACACTATGTTGTAAAATGTTTGGTAGGCCATGTGGCCGATATTTGATATTTGGTTCAGTTTATTGAAGCCCTAGTGGCTATTTAGAAATGGAGGCTTAGGGCTTTCATAGCCGAGACTTGAAAAAATCATGGCCTTCTCAATCGTAGATTTTGTTTATAGTTATGTTGGTTTTAAAAAAGGAAATTATAATCTGTGACTTTGGTTGTAAAAGGCCATAGGGCTGTAACTGATATGATTCAGTTTTAGGGTTTAATTGTTACTTACAGCTTGGATAAGCTAGAAGATTTTTTTGTAAATTATAATTTAATAAAATTTATAAACTGTGGTTTTTAAGTAAAAGATGGCAAATGTGATATTCTTTACTATTCTAGTTTTTTCTCAAATCTGTTAAATATCTATCAAAATTTTTGTTACTGTAAATCGATATTCGTTTTGATTATGTCTAAAAATGAAAAGAAATCTTTCAGACAGTTAGTATTTAAAGAGTTTTACTGTCAGTAATAATTTTCTGCAGTAAGTAAATAGAGGAAAATAAATGGACTAAGTAACCTAATTCTTACTGTATTCTCTGAGTTTGAAAAATATAATGACATGTTTTTATTTCTTCTTCTTTTTGTTTAATAATTTACCCAAGCAGTTTTTATTATTGCTGCTTATGAATAATGTAGGTAATTTCATACAGTCATCTATTCGATGCTTATGGTTATATAAAATAGAGTAGATAGGTTTTTAATTTGTTTTAGAAGTGAAAATAACAATTCCCCTGCTAGTAAAAAGGGGGTGAAAAATTTTGGTTTATATATTTACAGTTCTTTTAAACAGGTTTATTTATAAACCCTAATCCCTCTTAGTATAAGTACATAGTTAGTATTTCATTTCAAGGTTACCCTAGTTTACATTTTACTTAGAGGAATTTATTTCAGTAAATATATATCCCTCTTTACTGTTTCTTGAAGTTAATATTAATTATTTAATTTCTGTGTGTATAATAACTGTTAATTACTATAATAATAGACTTATAATAATTATTTATCTAATGTGTAAACCATTACACAGACTAAGTAAATCTATACCTTAGGATCTTTTCTAACAACTTTGTTAATTTATTCAAGTACTCTAACTAAATGAAGACATCTAAAATAAAAAGGAAAACATACATACAAATCACACATATGAACCTGTAGAAGATAGTAATTCACATTCATGCATACTTCACTCGATTCTTTATCTGAAAATTAATCTAACCTACTGTACTGGAGTACTTCCTTTATAAAAGGAGGGGAAAAATACAGTTAGGTATTTGTTTATCTATTAGTAAAACTAGTAATTCTTCTAATTATTTACCCTAATCTATCTAGATCAGAACTTAACTATCTTTTCACTGTAAAAAAATATTTCTCCTAACTAACCCTAGAAAAAACAGAAAATAAGCATAACATTTCCTTACTTAACTCAAACTTTTCAGATAAAAATAAACAATTAAATAGCTAGATAAATCAAGTACAACCTAGAAGAGTAGATGAGGTGACAACAGCTTAAGGAACTTGCTCCTCCCAACCAACTCTTGGAGAAAAGCTGAACTGCAATTGTCAGGACCCCCGAGCTTGTCTCCTGGTCCACCTAGTAAATCTACTGGGTGAGAGATGTAGTTTAGTAATCCTATGCAACTCTACTGAGTGTTCAACAGCAAGTCAGTTTTGCATGCAGCAGTGTGGACTCGACTTAGAATAGCTGCACTAGGCCAGATCTTCAACACTGTGCCACTCAAAACATATTTCAGCTAGTCCCTTCCATCGAATTTTCTTGTGCACTTCATTCACTCAAAATGTTCACAAGTCAAGAATGAGAAGCCTCGGCTGTCTTCAATGGGAATTTTTATTAGCATGCCTAGGTATTTTGGGTGAATTTTCACTTAATGAGCCATCTGCTCTTGTTCCACTTTCTTGGGGAACATGACCACAAAAATAGGGAAGTTTCCACTTGTAATAGCTAGAAGTAGTTTGAGGATGCTGCCAAGTGTCAATCCGCTCTCAACCCAGTCTACTCCACCAAGTGACAAGTAAAACACTCATCATTAGGGGAAATTTCAACTCAAAATAGGCCTTTTAACTTTAACTCAAATTCCATGTCATCATGTGTTAGCCAATGAATTGCTTTAAATTTGAAATACCGTATATGTCTTAAACACTTTTTTAATATAAATTTGGGGATAGGTATCATAAAAAAACCTACTTCTTTTGTTTATATTTTCAACATATCTCCTTGTTTGTTTACTCAAATTTCAATCAGGAGAGCTCGTTGGATGCGAAATTAAATTTTGCATCCAACGAGTACCCACTCGACATGCTTTTGATGGACCTCGCTACCCGAAAAACAAAAAATACCTGAAAAAAATGTGATGATGACATCATCATCACATTTTTTTTCCAGGTATTTCTTGTTTTTGGGGTAGTAGTGTCCATCAAAAGTATGCTGAGTGGGTACTTGTTGGAATTCCGCATCCAATGAGCTCTCCCGATTGAAATTTGAGTAAAAACATGGGGAGATATGTCGAAAATACAAACAAAAAAATAATTTTTTTTTTCTTCGTCCAAAATTAATAAATATTATTTTATTATTTTAACTATTATTTTATTAATTTTTTTGGAGGCCCATTTTGAGGTGAAATTTCCTCTAATGTTTAAAAACTCCCCTAAGTTGCTGTCTCATCTTTCATTTATTTATTAATAAAATATTCATCAATTACATTCAATTATTCTTGACCCCACTTGGTCAAACTTAATAATAAAATATATCATAATGTTTCTTAAAACATAAAGTGTTTTGCAAATTAGGGCATGTGACAACAAGGCACTGTAACTGGGACTTGGTGGCATCAATGACAACCTGTGGGGGCACTGCAAGTCCATTTTGGCATCAATGACAATTTCATCAACAGGATGAAGGAACCCAAGTAGAAAAAACCGACAAAAACACCTGCAAAAATAGAGACCTAAGGGGATCGAGCGAATGGAGTCGCCAAAAATGTAGTGGGGATTTCTCCCCTACTACATGAAAAAGTACATACCCTATATCAGTTGGATCAAATGGTAGAGTTCATGTTGCAAGGGATTTCTCAACTTCGACTTACAATAATAAATAACAACAATATTATATGATATCTTTGAAAGAGTCCTTGAAACCCTTGCATATGGTGCCTTGGGTCTTGAACCCACACACTTGGTAGCTTGTTTATGGTGATGTATGGTCCTATTTGTGGTTATATGGCTATTGGGATGTAGATGGAGGTAGAGCCCATGGACGTTCCTTGATATGTTGAAGAATACTTTCAAACTCATGTAGTTCGTAGTATGGTCTTTGGCACCCTCATGTGTGGGGTCTTTGATGTACTGAACAAATTGAATAATTTAATGGTATTAGACCAAGAATTTTCAAATGAACCCATCATAGGGAGATAGTCCACATCAAGCCATTTCCATTGATATGTATAGAATATGCTAACTCCTTACGCTTGAAGAGATATGGATTTTTGAAGTTGGTGCACCCCACCTTTTTTGGGTCAACTGACCAAACAAAAGAGAATATAATTATTTGTAATTTTGAATTGCATGTTGGCTAGTTTGAGGTACTAAATTTACTTCACAACCTATATAAATAGAATATCAAACATTTCATTTTCTCATCATCAATTCTCTTAGTATTTTCGCAACTCTTGGAGAAAAATGTGAAACTTTGTGGAGGAGAAATTTATGGGCATCTTCACTAAATTTGGCATAACTTTCTCATACGAAATCAGAATTACAAAATTATTGGATTATTGGAAAGATTATTAAGAGGGATATGTGGTGACATGATCTATAGATTTTTTTTCTACCATTTAATTCATCTTGTGATCTTTTAAAAGGTATGGTTCATGATTTTGTGTTTCTCTTGTGATGGCACATGTTTCTCATGGATAGAGTTCATATTTGATATTAGTATGTGAGCCTCTATATTGGTATATATATTTGGAGTCATTATGGTGGATATGATGATGATTTTGCATACCTTTATGCTATTATATTATACACTTTATGATGATAATGCATGTGATAATGATATACACTCTATGATGTTGATGCAGTCCTATACAATATAATGTACATGCATACCATAGTGTAATGATGCTCTCCTAAGCACATGATGATGTATACTTGATGATGATGATGAAGCATAAATTGTGAACACTGAAATGATGATGATTTATATTTTATGATGAGGATGAATAACCTACGACGATGATGTATACCTATGATGACGATGCCTGACAATGCATGCCTTATGCTCAGTGAAAGCATGGAATAATTACTTGTTCAGTAATTGTGTATGATGAGGTGTACTATGATGTGTACATGAGAATATTGACCAAATTGACCAACAATATTAATGAGAAGAAAATAATGACCAGCAGTGATGAGAAACGTTTATGTGCAGAGATACTTGAGCAGTGATGATGAGCAGCAGTGTTGAGTAGCAGTGATGAACAGATTGACCAGAGATTGATGAGCAATGTTGACCCGTACAGTGATGAGCAGAGATTGATGTGCATAGCAGAGGTTATTTGTGCAACATATCCATATGATTGCTTGCAATAAGAAACTTGCACATGAGGATTGTACTCCTCAAACCATTCTTAGTTCAAACTAAGAAAACTAGGTTGGGTCCAGTTATGAGAGTTGGTGCTCTTTTCATCAGTGGTGCTGATTGTAATTGAGAAGATTGTTGTCTTCCATGTACAATAAATAAAGATCAAAATTCCATATATTCTTGTGCCTCTTTTGATGTGATGTTTATGCTTATGACTCACAGTTGATTTAACTAAAGAATATGATTATGTGATTAATTCTTGATATACTTTGATTGATTAAAAGAAGGTGAAAAGGTTTAAATTGGTTGCACACAAATTCACCCCCCCCTCTTAGTGTGGCCATTGTATCCAACACACCTGCCACCGATCTGACCCCCTGCGACATATCCGAACTAGTCCTGTCATAGTGCTTTCCCCCAGGACCCAAGCCGATGATTTTTTCTTAAAAAAACCTCAGTTATGGCTATATCTCACCTATCCAACAGAAATTTGTGACCCAGGTCACACCTTTTTTCCCGACAAACATGACCTAGGTCACTCCTTTTGCCCCGATAAGTGCGACCTAGACCAACACTCTAGATCACACTTGTCTAGGCTTCCAGAACGATCCTAGTCTTTATCGTGACCCTATTTTGTGCGAATTCTCGTGCATAAACCCCTCTTTTGTGTGACTTGAGTCTTTTTGTTGATTTTCTATCCCGGTTGTGACTATTTTATAGTTTTCTATGACCTCGCCTGCACCTGTTCCGCTGACAGGTGCGGCTTTCCTTTTTTTCAGTCCTTTGCGGTGTTTTGAGACCCTTGTCTGTGTTATACCCATTCCCCGAGTGTTTCCTTCCATCCCCTTGGTATTTTTTGCGGTCCTATTTTCTTTGTATGTGATCCCCCTTAGTTGAGATTGGTATTTGAGGCCCCCTGTGTGTTTCTGACAACCTGTAAATCTCCTTGTGTACATTTTGTTTTATGGAATAATTAGTTGTTTTGAAAAATATTTACTGTCATTTATTGTTATCTATTTTTTTGCATTTGTGTCTTGACAATGAGAGCACTAGGGTTTATAACTTACACATCACTTGTGCACATGCTCACACCCTAAAGTAAAATGCTTAGTTCATGACCCCAAGATGAGCCTAAAATTTAATTTAACTCTACCAACATTGTAACCTCATTTGAGGACAAAAACAATATTGTAGTTAAGTTAGGACACTGGGGATAGGAATCCAAATAACACTCATTTGTTTCTTACATCTTATACATAGTTGTTGTCCTCTAGGGTACCAAAATCCTTTAGTACTTGTTGACACTGTCACGACCATTTTTTTGGGGTCCTCCTGCTTTGCGGGGGTAAGCAACAACGAAGGGGTTCTAGATGTCAGGGTGGAATACCACACCCCATTTTGTATTGAAGGATAACCATTCATAGTCCTCCTCTTGCATGCCAAGGAACATATCGGGTGTTGAGGAACAAAGGGCTGAAGCACTAGGAAACCATCCTGGATGTGTCTTGAACGACTTGGCCCAGTCTCCTTAGCCATTTCTGCTTTGGAAGTCCTCATAAATTTTACTTCACAACATAACGCTTTGTTATTTGCTTTAGGAGAACCTCATATACCATCATCTGTATCCTTTAAGGTTCTAGACACTATTTAGAATTTGGTCATTCATCGATGAGGGTGAATCCACTTGCATTATGTCAACCTTTGTTTGGAAGAATATTGAATCCCCAACTGTTCAACCCTCCACCAATCCCTTTGTGCTTATGATGGCCATGTTGCTCAACTACAAGGCGTTATCCTTAATGTCCTTGTTGATTTAACTGGGAAAACTGTGTTGATTGACATTGAGGTTGTCAATGCATAACTCGATTACAACCTCCTCCTCATACTTAGTTACATGTATGCAATGCGAGTCATTTCCTCTTCAATCTTTCGACTCTTGATGTTCCCCCATGATAGGAAGATCGTGACTATTCACCAATTGATGCATTGTGATGCTAAAGGATTGGACACCCTCGAGCATGTCCTCCCTACTATTGACACCACCATCAATAGCATATCCATCCCTTCCCTATCAGCCATTGGTCCATGCCTATTTACCAACGCCCCTTTGATGGACACCTTTATATCGCTTCTACCTCCTCCTTTGATGACTAACATATCATATTTTTGTGCTATCACATCCAGTAACATTTTGACCTCCTCTCAATCTCATTTGCAACCCCAACCACATACCTTGGGGAATTATTAGGGTTCATTCCTATTACAAATGATCCCCTTCCTCTTTCCACCTTTCAAAATTGTTAGTAAGCCAGTCATGGCTACTCTCAACCTTTCAGGATTCACTTTGGGTATTCCCGTGTGGTATCTGGATCCAACCACCCTTCTCGCAACACAACATATTGTGTTGACACTAATCCAACCTATTGAGACAGTGTCACGCCCATATCTTGGTACACAATCGACCATTTATGCCTCTACTCCCGCTCCTCCTCCTCCCACGAAGACTGGGGGAAAGGCACCAAAATCCTTGACAAAACCACGTCCACCTCCTACTTGTTCTTTATGTGCTTTCCTAGTCTATGTGATACAAAATTGTCCCTATTTTCCACTCCTTCGCACCAACATGTGCATAGTAGTAGAGACCGATGATTCTCTAGTTGTCAATGTACCAACCATCTGCATGATTAAGAACAAATCACTACGAACAAACCATCGGTGTGCAGTTTGTGGCCTATATGGTCAATATTCCCATCATTACCAAAACCTGCTCGAGTACCAGTCTCTCATAATGACTCTTCACAAGCACTTTCATGAGTCCAAAATCACTGTCCTTAAGGAGATCCACCTACTAGCCTCTTCCTCACACACCAATAACACCATTTATATGATCTCCACTTCCAGCCATCCTTTCCCCTCATCGACCGTGAAGGATCCCCCTGATATATCCTGGTGCCACTTTCATGAAGGAGAAGATATCCTTGAAACTGCCACTGGTTTTACCCCATTCTATTTAGTCCACGGTGTGATGTTAATTATTCCTCTTGAATTTCAGATTCCATCATTTTCCTTACCATCGATATTCTACGTGATACTTCACCGTCGGAAAGATGCCTACTTATGCTTGAACAAACCGACGAGGACCGTCACGCTTCTCTCCAAATGATCGAAGTGGCTAAGAGCCGGTCGAAATCCCATTATGACTCCCATGTCCACCCACACACCTTTACCGAGGGGGACATCGTCCTCATCTATGACCAATCCAACGATAAGAATGGAAAAGGGAAGCTTGAATCCATGTGGTATGGCCCTTATGTCATCCATCAATGTCTCGACAAGGTGGCATATCTCCTCACTGACTCTCATGGTCACCTCTTGAAGATTCCATGCAATGGGATCTACCTCAAGAGATTCTATACCTAAGTTGACCAACCTACATACCCTTGTATCATAGTTTTTTGTTTCTTGTTTTGCTTCATTTTTATCATGAGTCTCACAGTTTGTTTCCTTGGTTTCTCTAGATGGATCCTACCTTTCCCTCCTATGTTGGTTTGGCTGATGGGGCAAGTAGATGGTCTCCTAATCTCACCTTGGCTGCATGGGTTATTTATTCCTCGTCACATGAGTTGATCCTTATCGATGGAATGTGTGTTGGTGTTTCTACCAACAAACAGGATGAGGACGACGGTGTCACTAGTATCCTCACCGTCACCCTTCACTTGGGTATTCATCACCTTGACATCTTCCTAGACTCCCAACTACTTGTTGCCCAGTTGAATAACTGCTACCAGGTACGTGATCCCTGCCTCTTTAGAAATTTCCTATGGACTATACATTTCGAATCCATTTCATTTATGTATGTTCCTAGAAGTATCAATAGTGTAGCAGACCAAATGGATAATGACGTTCTAGATTGGCACACTAATCATCGCATATGGCAAATAAACTGCATCATGCATCATCATATACTCATGGATACATATGTCATATATATCATATAGGCATAGTCATCATCATAACAAGAGACTCATAAAAACCCATAAAAATATAAAAATATGCATCCACGTGCATTCATATCATTTCATCATGTTCAGCACAAAAAGAGAATCTCCACAGGATTTCTCATCTCATCATACATATCATACAAAAAATCTCGATGCTCAAATGCATTGGGGGAAACATCACATGCTACTAGTCTGAGTCATCCTCCTTTGACTCTATGTCCTCCTCCTCATCTGAGGACTCCTCCTCCATTGGCACGACCCCCTGTGTCGCTGATCTGACATACTCAACAATAATTGTGATCGTCCTCGTCTGAGAGATCCAGTCCAGAGGAGCTATGTAGCATGCGACAATCATATTGTCGTCCAGGTACTGCCACCCATTGTCGGTGTCCCCCTCCAATAGTCGTTCCATGTCCAATGACAATGAGTCCAATGTAGCACTCTTTCGACTCCTCTTCCTGTGAGCGGATGAATCTAACCCCTCCACCTACCCTTGCATTGCCAGTGCCCTGCTGGAGGGTGTCATCAGTATCTATCACATGTATGATCTATATACCACTATGTTAGTAAACTATATATGAAATTCATTATACAACCTAATGAGAAATCTAAATAGTTATATATATATACCTATACTAAAAATATTAAAAAATAAATAATTTTATATAATATAAAAGAATAAATTATAATTTTTTTTATTATTATTAAAAAACTTGAAATTTTTATTAAAAAACTTAAATTTTTATTAAAAAATTTGAATTTTTTAATAATATATATATATTTATATATATAAGAAAATTTTAATTAATATATATATATATAATCATATTGAAATGTTAAAAAAAAATCAAATATATATTTTTTTAAACATTGAAATTAAAAAAAAAAAAACTATTTAAAAAAATAAAAATAAAAACAAAATAAAAAATAAAAACAAAAGAAAAAAACTAGCTAACTCCCCACCTTCCCTATCCTCTCCCTTGCCACCCCACTTGCCTTCTCCGTCACCACCTTCCTCCCTACTCACCTCCCACTCCCACCTTTCTGATCCCCCTCCACCCCCTTCCTCCACCCTGCCCCGCTCCCACGCGACCCTCCTTCACCACTCCCTTCCTCCCCCTTCCCTTCTCCTCCCCTCCCTTCCTCACCCCACCCCCCTTCCCGCCACCCCCTCCATGGCCTTCTCACCTCCCTAGCACCCCATTTCCCCCCAACCTATGATCAACATTACATTAGCATATGACCACTTGGAACAATAGTAATAAAGTATGATTAAATTAGACAAGTATTCTTAGTACAAATTTATTTGGTAGATAAATTAAAGTTGGAACATATGGACCACGAATAAGATAAGAGATAAAAGATAAGCATGCATTGAGAATAGAGAAATTCAAATTTCACATCTAAATACTTCAACTAATTAAGGAGAACTCAATTTGTTTAACTCCAAGTGATATTAACAATGTAAAATTCAACTAATTAAGGAGAACTCGAATTGATCACTTCCATGATTCAATCAAGCATGATTTTCATTAAGAGAATTAATTTAGTGTTAATAAAGAAAGATCTAACTAAAAGTGTTTTGCTTGACGACATATTAGTTAAGCTAAAATATGACACTTGAGTTATGGCACTTGCATGATGACACTTGAGTTAGCCACCTAACTAAGTGATCTAGCACCAGGATGAAGATTGATTTCATCATGAAGTCAGAAAAGCTAGGTATGCACCATGGTTGAGGTGAATGACACACTTATGCAATAGAAATTGATGAGACCAAGGCAAATGTGTGAATTGGTGTGTTGACTTTGTGCAATAGTGCAAAAAGGGAAAATTGGTGTATGAGCAATGTGTATTAATAACGAAACTGTGAATTAATTTGTGTGCATGACATATAGTTAGATTAATCGAATTATTCTCTCTTCTCTATTGCTCATATATTACACCTAGGATGTTTGGTACTTCTCTCTTATCTTGCACCAGGGGTGCCTAATATTTTAAAAGATATTCTCTGCTATCTATCAATGTGCTAAGAAGATTTGCTGGGTTTTTTATACCTCATTGTTTTGAGGGTTTTCCCTAGGGTACATGATGTGTTATGTGTATGATTCTTCAATTGATTTCAAGTACACAACAATTCTGCAAATAAATATTAAAGATCAAAGATCAATAAAATTTAACATGGTATTAGAGCTTAGGGCATGAAGGAGCTAAGTTTTGCAAACAATATTGAGCCTACAGTGATCTTGATTTGTAGAAGTTGAGCACAGTACTTGAAGAACAATGACCTTGGTCTTAGTAAGGCTGGAAGGGAAAATTTAAGGAACCTCTAACTTCAACACTTGGAAGGACAAGATTCTAAACATCCTGGAAGAGCTTGAACTTAATGGATACGTATCCAATGTTGTGGAATATACTAGTACTAATGCAGAGTGCACTACTTTCAAGAATAACTAAGCAACATCTAAGAGGATCATCTATGATTCAGTGAAAGACAATTTGATGCCGGTGATTACTCCATTGAAGGCCACAAAGGAATGCTTCGATACTTTGAAAAATATCTACGAGAAGAAAGATCGTAGTAAGAAGAGGGCATTGAAGAACAACCTTCATAATTTGAAGATGGAAAAGGACGATATAGTTGCTTCCTTCTTTACAACATCTCTCATGTAAAAAACAAATCATTGGAATTGGAGTGATGGTCGATGATGATGATCTTATTCAAATTGTTGTTGATGGTCTCCCATCCTCATAGGAGACATTCTTGGCCACTATTAATAATTGAGAGATGAAACCAAACTTTGAGAGACTGTGGCCTCATTTCCTCAAAGAAGAAGGGTGAAACCAAGGAAGGACCGCTATCTCCAAAGAATAAAACCTTTCACTTGCAACACAGATGAAAAGAGGAAATAAATATTTATCGTAGAAGAAGTTTCCTCATCAAAAGGAAAAAGTATACAAGAAGGACTTTGATAAGGCGAAGATCAAATGCTTCAAATGCAATAATAAGGGTCACTTTGCTTCAGAATGCTGGAAGAAAAGAAAAGGAAAGCAACATCATCTACCACTGATGTTAATGAAGAGACTTCACCAAATAAGTCAAGGAATGTGGGTCTCATAAGAAGTTATAGTTCCATTATGGTAATCATTTATGAAGATGAAATTGCTGGTATTACCACAAATAGTTTTCAATTATGTAAGTCTTTTCTTAGTTTCCCTATTATGGAGATTCTACGACCTCTTATTCCAAACTGAAATTTAAATGTTTTCCCTAAATACTTAATTTCTTTGTTGAGAACGATGGCTATCATTCTACATATGATTTTTTTAGTTGAAATACATTGAATTTAAGGTTAGTATTTGCATGATATTTGGAGATGTCATTGTTTCTATAATGAATTGCACATTTATAGAGAGTTTGAAATTATGTGTTAAGTGGTTCTATAATTGGGAGGCATTCATGACATTGTGTAGAAAGTATGTTACATTATTTTTTTGAAGCTCTTTGGGTCTTCAGTAAGATATTTATTACTTTTCTTATTGAAATTGTCATCAGGTTGGAAGTAGCAAGTGTTGAGGGAAGCCTACACAACTCAAAAAAAATAGTATTGGAGTATTGGTGCCTCTAATGATTAGAACCATGAAGAAGTTGGAAATAAAATGTAGCAATCCTTGATTTAGCAATGCAAGGAGACCTATCTTTGTGAGATTTATGTTGGAAGTGAGACATCTCATGAACTAGCAGGATGATAATCTATAATCCTTATATCTCATAGAAATTATCAATAGACCATGAAAGTCTCTTATTAAAATATGAAAATGACCACATATTTTATATAATAATCTTCTGATTTTTAAGGAACATGTTTAAGGATAATGATCTTAACTCAATACTTGAATAACATATGATAATTAACACCATTTCTAAAATAAATTTCATATATATTATAATAAAAAATATCATACATATATCTCAATATATATTACTTAAAAAGGTAAACATATAATTGCAAATATTCAAATTATACACCAATACTACTCACAAAAGCTTTAGCTTTAGGATATCATACCAAACTTATAATTGGTTAAACTTTAGTATGATAGGCATTGCTCTTAAAAAATTTCGGATATCATACCAAACTTATTGTTGGTTAAACTTGAGTATGGAAGGCGTTGCTCTTTGGGTTTTTAACTAAGATTATTCACAAAAGATTTAAATGTTTTATTGTACCTTCATTCTAAGAATTGAAAGTGGGCAAGTGATCAAAAAAAATCCCACTAATTTACCACTTGACCATAACTAAACCAACGACACATTTTCTATTCATGGTATTCGTTTTACTTTCATAAAAACATAAACTCATGATTTTATACTTTCCTTCCTTTCTATCTTGGTTTTACTTTCTGCTCATAGATTTAAATTGTCCTTTTTCCTTGTTTTAATTACTATTCATTAAATTAAAAATGATCACTCTTAACAATGTCCGATCATGGACACTTCCACTAATCCACTAATTAGATTCAAAATGATCACTCCTAACAATATCCCCATAAATGAAGCATAAACCTAGATGTTTCAAGCAAAGATATTAATGGTTGGTATGAGGGAACTACGGTTTCTTTTCGTTTTCTTACTTAATTCTATGGTCCCACAGACGGGCGAGAAGTTCGGTTGGCCTTTGAGCTATTTGTTCCTGCTATCTTGTTCGTTTCATGAAACGCATTCACACCTAAAAGCACAAGATCAATCTAAAATGTCAACGTCCTCACCTACTCGAAACTCTGTCCAACGTAAATTGCATATTACACTGCTCACTCTTGCAATTCCCTTGCAGAAGCTCTCACGTCTTGACGAAAATTATTTATCTTGTTGCAGGGTAATTAATGTGGCTGCAGTAGGTATGGTTTCTGTTAGATTTTAAGCTGCTTGAGATCCAACGAGTACCATGCTGCTGTCGTCGTATTAACTGGCCTGCAACAGATTGAATATTGATCGCTTTCACGTCTTTGTAAGTCTCTACAAATCTCTTTAAATTACGTCTCTGCTTCTACTTGAGATCCAACTAGCATCATGCCTACTGCCGCCACATTAATTAGCCAGCAGACTGAACATTGATCGCCTTCACGTCTCTGCAAATTTCGTAATAAGTTGAATATTGGAAATGAATGCATTAATACATGGCTATGGCTTTGAGATGTTGGTATCTTCCAAGAAGGGAGGCGCAACTCTTGACGTCGGGGATGATGGCTTCGTCGTCTCTCTTTCCCGATCCTGCAAATGCACGAAAATAATTACAGGACGAACACAACTAAATAAGTAAAAGATGTTTAAAACTTCAATTTAAAGACAATTTTTTTTATTTTTTCATTTTGCAATATGCTAATGTAATTAGGTTTTTTATCCCAATTTTAATAGTGAAAATAAATTCAACATTCTCATATACACAAAATTCCAAAATTTGACAACTATAACTTAAATTTTAAAAATTCTAACTATATTTTATTAAAACCTAAAAATATCAACCTACGATCCACATAACATAATTATATTTGATAAATAAAATTGTCAATTACAATGACGACAACATGAAAGTTACACCACTTCGGTGATGATTTCATGCCATCATAAATACTCTGAGGTTCGCTTGACGAGGGAGTATCGTTATTGCCCCGGTCCTCCGCCGTTTCTTTCGGAAGACAATATCGAATCTGTCGTAAAGTAGAGGACGACATAAACTTAAGATAATGAGATTTTGATCGTGTCAACTTTCAAGAACTTATCCCCACGTCATATATAATTTATCTATCAACAATTTGCTAGTCAACAATGTTAACAACTTCCTCATAATAAAAAATTAGTTATGCCCAATTCATTTCAAGTGGATAAAGCTTAGGGTATCATACGTTGATTTAAAGAGTATGTTCAATCTTTAGTTGATAAGCTTAGTAAGAATCCAACCAACATATGTTTGAGGCATTATCTTTAGTTGATATGCATAGTAAGAATCCAACCAACATATGTTTGAGGCATGTTTAGAGTTTTAGGGTTAACATGATTCAAATTTCAAGTTATGTGCTTTGTGAAATGATGAGTAGTTAAGGATTTCGTTTGATTTTGAAATAATTTAATTAAATTGAGTTTAATATTTATAGAAATATTGACTTTTTTTGGTATGGCCTCCTCTCACGTACATGTATAAAAGTAGTGAGGTATTTTATAGTTGAGTAGAGGGAAGATGTTGTCATATATTGGATCTATCATCTTTCATTTACTGGATTTACCAAGCATTGAGAAGTCAAAATTCTTAAAGGCGTAAATTTTTTATATTAAATATTTTACACATCCCTCTTGGTGTTTGATAGATTTGGATTTAACACGGGTCAATGTTGGTGCATGCATATAATATAAAAATTGTTGTAGAGAGCTAAAATGAGAGATGCCATATTTAAACATAAATAAAAATACTATAGATTTGATATTTACATAGAGATGTTGATAAATATTGGTCGTATGAGAAAATGTTAAGGCAATTTCTTTGTAAATGCCACCTATTCATTGTAAACAAAGGCAAGGTAAGGCATACATTGATGATAAAGACAAGATGATAAATTAAGTGCAAGATTCAGAAGGATTCAAAGATAATGTGGAGGATGGAAATAATTTACAAGGGAAAAATAAATACAAAGCAAGAAGTAACAAATGGAAGAGGTTGGTGAAGATTTTGTGAATTTTATAAGATCAATTGTTAGAGTCGTGAATGGGAGTTGGATAATGCAAGATACAATTTTATTGTTGAGATGGAACGATAGATTGAAATCCTTTTCTAAGTCTTATGGGGAGACAATGTTCAACACCGCTTAAACAATCAATAGTATAAAACATTTTAGGGAGTAGTTCAAAGTGACCCTTGGTCAAGAGATTTATTTGTTGATGGAATGCCAAGTAGTTGTTGAAATATATTGGGATTTGTCTTAGTGTGAGTTCTCTATTTTCCCATGCCATAAGGATGCACACCAAGTGTTTGATGAAAGGGTTGCATGGCAAGTGTGTGATGCAATCTTTGCAAGATAAGTGTTTGTATAAACACTTGATCTACCAGATGGATTCCAAATTATGGTAAATTCTATCCTTAGGTTTACCATACTATTGTTGGTGACTTCGATTACTTTTGTGATTGATGTCAAGTAGAAATTGGAGCTATCACAAGGGATTCTTATGAATCATCAATGCTTACTCTACAAGGGTAAACACCATGAAAATTTATTTCCTTTGTTTGAATACAACATACTTAAATATTCACCCATTTTTTGGTGTTTTGATTGAGGAGATGAGTGGTGGGAACTTGAATGTCATCATCTTCAAAACATGTGTCTTCTAGGGATGCATTTAATAGAAACTCTACTTTTCAGATGATTTGAAAACTTCTTGTATTCCAACTATGATTCAAAATTGATCAATATATAATTTTTCACCTATTTTTGTGTTTTCAGGGTCGAAAGATTGAGTAAATTAAATTGTAGATCCCATTTCAAGGGAAAGTCTCACTTTGTAGATTTACGGTCCATAACCTTCCCAGGTCTGTTTAATGGTCTAAAAGATGCTTTTCTGGGGCTCAAAGTTCATAGCTACCATAAGTTGACCTATCTAGTTGACCACCATGGTATTGAGTGGCTTCTACATCATCTCTCATTTCTCGCACCTATGGAGCTAGCCACATGTGGACTTTCAAGAACATTTTGATGTTATTTATTGTTCCATAGTTGAGAAACATCATGGGAATGGATAGTAGAGAAGAATAGAGGAAATGGGAGTTCATGTGGTAGTCATTATAGCCGTAGAGTTATAGGTGTTGGGATATTTAGACACTTAGACGTTAGTTAAGATCATCTTGTCATAATATATCAGTTAGGTCAAGTGTGTTTATTTACTATGCATAAGTATGAATTTGTATACACGCGATCCGATGGTCATGAGTGAAGTCACCTGGAGGTTGAAAAGCCTAGGTGCTTCACCTACTAGAATTTCATTGGCACAATGCAAACGCTTCCCTAGAAAATCGACAGGAGCTCAGGTTGGGAGCTCACAACACTACAACAAAACCCTGTGATTAACACCCCTTTTTTCTTCCATTTTTGCACCTAGACCCTGTTTTAATGTATTTTTCTTCATTTCCTTATCCAAGTCAACACAATTTATTGGATTGAGGCTATTTTAGGTGTTTTTTGCATCCTTTTGCTAAATCCAATTCTAAACCTGGCATAATTTGCGTCGAATTTAGTGTTTGATTTAGAATCGGATTGAGCATCGATTTTTACACCGAATTTTGTGGCAAATTCAACGCCATATTTTTCGTTTGTTTTTGTGTAAGGTTTTGTACCTAATTTGGTGCCCAGTTTTTCCATTTACTGTAAGTTTTAAACCTATGCAGAGAAGCAAAACATACATATTATTTAAACAAAATAGAGATTACACCACAACATTCACACATAAAACACAAAGAATTACCATGGAAACCCTTAACTAAGAAAACCAACAAACTTGGAGCCACACCTCCTATTTTCTCATTATCATTATGAATCACTAAAAATACAATATAGGTATTTCATAGAATCTAATACTGTAATTTGTTTACCTAGATTATAAATAGACCCCAATCTCTTAATAGGGATTAAATTACATATTTTTTAAAAATTCCCCAAAATAGCTGAAAATAGCCCCCCAAAAAAGCTCGTTGTACTCACAATAAGAAACGACCCAATGGCCATTTCTAAACGGAAACAACTAGGTGAAGGGATCATCTAGAATGACAGTAATAGGCGCACCCCCCACCACACACACATGCAAAGAATATAACATATACCCAAAATTATCCCACTTGTTGTTTACTTTGCATAACAATTAGTCATATACTCATAGAGTCACAGGTCCAGGGCATTGATGCCCATAGATTCTTGACAACAAGAGAATTTCTTTGTACTGACAGAATTTGTTAATGAGTCTGCAACATTCTTCAAGGTTTCAACCTTATCCAATATCACTTCTTGTCTTAAACCATATCTCTCACAAAGTGATATTGCACATCAATATGCTTTGTCTTGGCATGATAAGCAATGTTATTTACCAAGAAGATTGGAATTTTGCTATCACAATCTAATCTTATAACTTTATGTACAAACCCAACACCTTAACACAACCCTGCAACCATACTGCTTCTTTACTAGCGTGAGTGGCTTCCATGTATTCAACTTTTGTTGTTGAGAGTGCAACTACAACCTGTCTCTTTCTCATCCAGTTGATATATCCTCCAAATAGGTTAAATACATACCCACTTGTAGATCTTCTATGATCAATATCTCCAGCCAAGTATGCATCAACAAATCCATGTAAATCTATTACTTTGTCTGGTCCAAGTCTTCCTTGGTAACATATTTCATAATCAGTGGTGCCACACAAATATATGAAGATCCTCTTCCCAACTGTTCAATGCTCTTTCCCTGGTTTTGACATATATCTACTCAAAACTCCAACTACATGAGCAATGCCTGGTTCGGTACATACCATTGCATACATCAAACTACCAACCTAACTAGAATATGGAACTCGTGACATATATTCTTCTTCTTCTTCTTGTGTCTTAGGACATTTCTCTATATATAACTTTACACCAATACAAATAGGGACCTTCACCAGATTTTTTTCCTACATGTTAAATATTTGTAGTATTGTCTCAACATATTTACTTTGATTCAACAAGATCATATTGTTTGCACGAGCTCTTCTTATATTCATTTCCAATATGAAGTTTGTAGCATTGATGTCCTTCATGTCAAATTTGGAGGACAATTGAGAATTCACCTCCTTTATAACATCTTTGTTGTTTCCAATCAACAACATGTGATCAACATACAATACTATGTTAATGAAGTGATCACCAATCTATTTGGAGTATACACAGTGATCATCCTTGCTTCTCACAAACCCCAATATAAGTACAGACGTGTCAAAATTTTGGTACCACATCCTTGTATATTTCTTTAGACCATAAAGGGACTTCTTTAGTTTACATACGAGCTCTTTCTTTCCCTTTACAGTGAACCCTTCTGGTTGTTTCATGTAGATTTCTTCTTCCAGATTCCCATGTAAGAACATTGTCTTCACATTCATCTGCTCTACTTCAATATCAAAACAAACAACAATAACAAGAAGGAATCTAATAGAATTTAATTTTTAAATTGTAGAAAATATTTCATCAAAATCAATTCCCTCTAATTGAGAATATCTCTTTGCTACCAAGAGGGATTTGTACTTCTCCACTTTACCTTCTTCATTCAACTTCTTTTTAACAACTGTTTTGTCTCAATGGATTTTCTTCCATCTGGTAACTGGAATAGATCCAAAGCTTCATTTTTGTCCAAGGAATCCATTTCTTCAACCGTGGCCTTCTTCTAGATATCACTATCCTTTGAATCAACAACTTCCTTCACATTTCTAGGATCGTCATTAATAATAGACAAAGAAAAACTAGATCGAAAGTTAGGAGGGGAATACCTTTCTGGTTTCCTTCTTTCTCAAGATGATATTATTTAAACTAGGGTATGAGGTTCTTCTTCTTCTTCTTTAGATTTAACTCCTTCCATTGAGTCATATTCTTCATCTTCTAACTCAAAATCTACTTTCTCTGGTTCTGTTTCCATTGTAATCACTTCTTGTCTGTGGACTACTTTGACCTCTCTGAACACAACATCTCGACTATAAACAACCTTCTTAGTTACAAGTTTCCAAATATTATAACCTATCATACCATCTTTATAGCCAATAAAGATACATTTTTCAGCTTTGTTATCCACTTGCTCCTTTTCTCCTTTGGAACATGTACATAAACATCACAACCAAAAACTTTCAGATGCTTAATAGAGATTTTCTTACCAGTCCATTCCTCTTGTGGAGTTTTTTCAACAAATTCTGATGTGGAAGATTTATTTACCAAGTAACATGTTGTCTCCACTACCACTACCCATAATTCTTGTCCTTTCCTAGCACTACTTAGCATGCTCCTTGTCTTTTCCATCAATGTCCTATTCATCCTTTCGACAACTCCATTTTGTTGAGGTGTGTATGTAGTAGTCTTCTGCCTTTCTATACTACACTTCTTATAGAATTCATGGAATTCATTCCCACATAACTCCCCACCATCATCAATCCTCAACATCTTTATTTTCTTTTCTATCGGATTCTCTACAAAAGCCTTAAATTCTTTAAACTTAGCAAATACTTCAGATTTCTTTCGAAGGAAATAAATCCATGTGTTCCTTGAGAAATCATCTACAAATGAAACATAATATACAAATCTACCTAATGATGGAATATGCACAAGTACAAACACATCACTGTGTATTAACTATAAAATTCCCTTTGTTCTTGTAGCACTAGATGCAAATCTTACTAGATTTTTTTTTCCATATATGAAATGTTCAAGGAAATCAAAATCTAGAGTGCAATCAAACATACCTTTAACCATACCTTTTCCTTGTCATTCTTGAAGGCCCTTTTATCTGATATGCTCCAATCTTTGATACCATAGCATTGTCTTTCCTCCTGATGTAGTCAGGGTTCTGTCTTCTTTATCTCCTTCCTCAAGAACAACATAACTATTACATTCACTGATGATGGTTCTTGCCAATAGTTTGTACAGAGTTCCACACCGAACTCCCCTCATCAATACCATTAATCCTCTAACCATTTTTCAACCACCATCTACACACACAGTATTACACCTGCAATATCCATTTTTCCAACACATATCAAGTTTCTCTCTAGATTTGGAATGTGTAGTACTCATGGAGCTAAGTTATAATCTTTCCATCCTTGAGTTTCAACTTGACTCTACGACATCAAATGATACTAGCTGGTAAATCATCTCTGAAGTAGACATCTTCTCCATTGTACTTTTCATATTCAAAATGACTATGATGATGATGACAATGATGACAATGACAATAATGATGACGACGAGGATAATGATTATGATGGTGGTGGAGATGATATTGACAATGATAATGACATCATCAATGATCATGATGATGGAAATGAAATGAATGATGATGATGGCAATGACAATGATGATGATAATGGCGACGATGATGATAATGAGGATGAGGATGATGATGATGATGATGATGATGATGATGACAATGACAATTATGATGATGATCGTATTCCAAAATAGATTTTCTATTTCCCATGCATAGATTGCATGTGTCCTCCGTGGCCCTTTTCCACTAATCACATATTTTGGGTTGATGATATTTATTATGCCAAAGGTAATTATGAATACCTAATGACAATGCTTATAATCATGATGATGTTGACAATGAAGAACAACGAATATGATGATGGTTATGATGATAATGGAAAAGATGATGATGATGAAAATGCCAATGAATATGAAAATGACGATGCCAACAACCTTGGAGAATATTCCCAATTATTAAAATGACATCATTGTCATCATCATAATAATTATCTTTGTCATTTTCATCTAGGTCATCATTGTCATCATCGTCTAAGTCATCATCATCAACGATGAAATGAATGACAATAACATCGATCACGATGCCATTAATGATGATGATGATGACAATGACGATGAAAATGATCATTATGTTGATGATGATGATTATGATTATCATCATCTTCGTCATCATCGTCATGACATTAACGATGTGATCATCATCGTCATGACATTAACAATGTGATCATCATCGTCATTGTCATCATTATTGGTCATTATCATCATTGTCATTGATGATTATGACATTAATAATGGCTGCATGGATGAAGATGATGATGAAATGATGATGATTGCATTGAGAGTAATGAGGTTCTCTATATACCAATATGGGGGAGATGTTTTCATGTACGTAATGTAACACTACATAAAATATTAAGTTAAAAAAAATTTCATGTCGGCTCATAAAATAAAAAGTTAAAACCAAGTGAAAAAGTAACTAAAAATCCATGCGGCTTATAAAATAAAAAAAATTAAAACCAACATAAATCCACCCAAAATTTCGTGTATATTTTTCTAAACATGTAAAAAAGTCAAGATAAAAATATTTACACTTCAATAAAATGGATCCCTCTTGATGCTTGGTAGATCCGAGTTTAAGATGGATCTATGTTGGTGATGAAGACAATGAGGATGGCGAGGGTGACAAAATCAATGAGGATGATGATGATTTGATTAAATGAATATGGTGGTGGTGGTGATTATGATGATGATAAATATGGGGATGGTGGTGAAGATTACAATGATTTTGACAATGATAATGGAAATGAGAATGGCAATGACAACAATGATGAGGATGATAGTGGTAATTACGATGACAACGAAGGTGATGGCCATGCTAATGATGATGATGATAATAATGATAACAATGGCAATGATGATGAACAAAAAAATGAAAATGATAATGACAATGATTATGGTGGTGGTGGTGGTGGTGATGATGATAATTATGATGATATGCTTATGTGATAATGACGATAGTGATGATGATGACAATGAAGACAATGAAAATGATAATGTTGATGATGATGATGAAAAAGTGATTATATGAAAACAATAATGATAATTATATGACAGCGATGATGATAATGATGATGATGATGATAAATATGATGAGAATGACTATTACGATAATGATGAAAATGATGATTAGTATGGTATTCAAAATATTGGTAGTGAGTATGCAAAATAGTTATTACTTAACAAACTATACAACATTAAACAAAATTGTCCATAAACATTTTTAACCATTATGCATCTACAACTAACTCACCATGCATATATAACTCAAATGGGTAAAGATGCAAAATTTATAGAAGAGAATTAAAGTAAGTGTTGATGCCCAATTTTGTCATCACTTTTGATCATTAAACGTGCTCTGTTGGCATTATTTTTACTATTTTTGATATGATAAGTCATACTTCTTGCTATTCAGGCCACCATTTGAACTCATGTATGAATACATTTTAAATATTGCATGAATCTTGATTGATTATCATCATTTTTTGGTTTATTAACATTAATTTAGAATTTCTCGACTTTTTTGGAAAATAGACTTCATTCTGTAGGTTAACGGACTCTCATTCAGATGCACTTTCACATCCAAGACACCCAGCCGCATTCAGACCATCGTTCAGCTCATCGTTCGCACCCCAGAAATCGTTTGTTAACATACCTGGGAGCATTGAAGATGCAAATGAAAACGTGAGTTTTGTTTCCCACCTGGAACTTATAGTTCGTGAGCCCTCGTTCTAGAAGATACGTGTTCCTACTCACCCAGCCTGACAATGCACCAACTGCTCACGCGAAAGGAACCACCATGCACGAATTGGGGGAAAAATGACCTGTGTGTTAGTGAGTCATTTTTCTCAGTAATTAATACCTCTATTTTTATAGAGGTTGACCATTGAAAGGGTCAACCTGCTCTTCCATTGTAAAAAAACTATATAAAGATGTCTCAGGTTGAGAAACGCAGGTGCGAAGATAGTGAAAAATGTTGTGTGTAACATTGTTTCAGTTTAATAGAAAGACTTTGTTTCAGCTATTGATGATCATTATTGTTTTATGTTAATGGTTGCTGACTCAGTAGCGTAGGAGATAAACCCCTGTTGCTAAGAAGGGCCCCTCAACAACCATAGGTTTTTCATTGTGTATATTTTGTTATTTCTTTTATGCAGATAAGTAGTTCTCATTTTTAGTATATGTATTTAACTTGGTTTTCCTGTAAATGGTGTTTTTCTGTTTCCTGTAATATATTTCTGTTGTTAACATAATTTATTCTTCCAGAATTTAAAGTGACCTGTCATGCATAGTTTCTTTCATCTTTTATTTCAACTTGCTTTCTAGTTTTACATTGCAATTAGATAGAGTTTGATTATTTCATAACTTCAAGTTAGTTTATGATCAGATTTAGCTCTGTTTATTCTCCTATAGTTGTAGATTAAATTAGTTTACCTTTCAGCTCTGTTTTATTATGCAATAGAAATGGTTTCTTTCCTTAGATATAGATTAGTGTAGTTGCTCTCTGATTATTTCCATTTTAAATAGCTTATTTTTTGTCTCGCTTGCACCATAGAATTATATGCATAAGTCAGCTGGCGTTAGGATCATTTAGTTTTCTTATTTTCATAGTTTACATCATTTTCTGTCTTTCGGACTGTCATCCAGTCTTTAATATTTTATGCTATATTTTTATGATTGTTTACGGTTCAATTTCTCAGTTTTTCAAATTGTCTTATTTCTTGTAGTTAACAAGCATTTGCACATGTATTTAGAACCTTGTTTTGAATGGCATAACGTTTTGTTTAAGTTTCATGTTCATTTTTAGTCATTTGCTTATCTTTGCCTTAGTTTTCCTTTCTGATTGTACCTTGATTTGTAGTTAATACTTTATGTCTGATTCCTTAACTTATTACTGTTCTAGAATTCGCCAATTTCATTCTTAGCTTAGTTTACTCCATTTTTGTTAAGGTTGATTTTGGATTAAAACTTAGTAATTTCATTTTCAAAAGTACATTATTTTTCATGATTTGATTATCCATCTTAGTTCAAGCATAGGATCTGCTTTTCTTATTTTCCTAGTTAATGAAGATGTTCATGGATAGGATTTGATTTAGAAATAGAATAACTTTATTAAGTTTTCTACTTTCTTCTAGAATCTAATTTATTTCCAAGTCATTTGCATATGATTAGATTCCCTTAACTTGTAATTATACCTCATGTTTTACCTTTGTAGGATAGCATAGATGTTTGTGTGTCTTTGATCTTAAAGTAGTCATTACAAGTACATGTTCATGATTTCTTGTTAATAGACTAGTTGTTAACAGCATCTCATTTCAAATTAGTCTTAGGTATCATAACTAGAGTTTCCAAGTGTCATTTGCTTATGGATCAATGAGCGTTGCAATGTTTAAAATCACTTATAATTGGTCACTTTTTAGCTTACATCTCTTTGTAGAGGTTAAATTAGATTTACTTCCATTATGTTTTGTTGTTACATTTGAAAGTCATTTCGATACATTTTCTCCAGTTCCTATCACATTTGACACAATCCATCAAGAATATTTGAATTAGATAGGTTTGTTTATGAGTCATTTACTACTTTGAAATCTTAGTTTTCAATGCATGTCTAATTCCTAGAGTAGTGTTGGGCCAGGAAAAGTGCACAAGGAAGAAGCTGACGTGCAAACAAAGAAGGAAAAGTGCGTGCATGACAAGGGAAAAGCATGTCAAGAAGGAAGCAAATGAACCGGTGTAGGAGGATAAAATATGCGTGGAGAGGGGAGAGGTAGGATAAAGAAGAAAAGGAAACATGGAATAGAGGAAGTTGTGACAGGGTTGGTGCGATGGGAAAAGCACATCCAGAGTTGGTGGAAGAGGGAGGTAGAAGAGTTAATGCTAGACAGGAGGAAGTCAAGGAAGACTGTAGAAGGACGAACCAACAAAATATGGAAGGATAGTTTTGCAGCTAGTTATGACTAGTACAGACGAGTTGAAAGACGTTTCCATGACCAGTTAAGGTTGTGGTTAATGCATTACAGGACTTTTGTGGCTAGGTATGGGCCCAAAATTTAATGTAAAAGAGATATTTTGTAGCTACCTAAGTATGCAATAAGTGAGTAGTACTCAGTCCACCATGAGTGGTCTTGTAAATGATATAAATAGAAGGAACCTGCTCTATATAAGGGTTATATTATGTTAGATTTGGTTAAATTTAGTAGATTCAGAAAGCTAGACTGTTAGAGAGTAGAAGCATTAAGGTCGACTAAGAGGAGAGTCTGGTAGAAGTAGAAGGTCATTGAGCTGTGGATCTTGTAGCTATGTGTGCAGACGTTTAGTAAAGTAGAAGAGTCGATCTAGGCTGTGTGTGGGTCAGTAGGAGTAGATAAAGAATAAACCAGAGAGCATGAGAGAAAGAAGATTGAGTTAGAAAGACATATCTTAAGAACAATCTGCAAGTTGTAGGCTGTAAGGTGCTACCTATATTTCTCATGCCAGATAAAGAGCACCTTGGTGGTTTTTCCTAGATGGGTTTCCACATTATTTCATGTGTTATATGGATGAATGTTGTTGAATGGTGAATTTTTATGTGAATGTTTGATTATCTTACATTAATATAGTTAAAGTTGTTGTTGAATGTATGTCGCAGTATGGAGGAATGACTGTTTAAAAGTATTGATGGACTATGGTGTATGGGTTCATGGTTAAGTTGCTAAGTTAAAGTACAAGCTGCACCCTGTCTTTCAGGTATAAGGAATTGACTGCGTCACATAGTTGCACTAGTTGGTAAAGGTTAAGTACAAGGTCTTATTGTGTGGGTGACATGTGGCACTTGGTTGTTCCATTGTCGTAGAGTGAAGGAATCCATCCCATCGTCTTTGTTGAGCACCTTGGACGTGCACCAAGGGACTATAATCCATTGCCAATTGTGGAAACATGGTTCTGGAAGTTACCCATTAAGATATCTCGGGTGAGTCTGCGCCTGCCTTATGAGAGTTTCCCACTGATCTTGCTCTGCCGGGCCAATGTCTTTTAGTGTCTTGTTGGTATTGTGTTGTTGTTGAACTGTAGGTCGAGACAAGGAAGAGGAAGAGGCCAAAAAATGGTTCCATTTCTGGGACCTGTTAACCATTTGAGTCGTGGGAAATGGTGTGCATCCAACAAAGAACAAGATAGAGGATTATCTACAATCTAAGATGCTAACATTTGCGCAAGAAGAGAGCACAGGATCTCCGTTGAGCGTAGAAAATTGGGTGGATGAACACATTTATTCTGATATTAACGAGATCTTCTTTGCAGAGTTTCCTATTATACTACACGAGTGGTTGCCAATATTGGAAAGAAGGTAGGCAAGTTTTCAGAGAAGAGAAGCAGTCAAGTGGGGTGATCAGTTGGTGCGTGAAGTAACTAGTGTAAGTAACACCATCTCTAGAGTTGTTGATTTTTGGGTTAACAGTATTTTTCAAGGATATATTATTGAGTTTGCAGTGGAGGCTATAACCTCATATAGTGAGGCTGAAAGAAATTTTTTCCAAGGACCTCGAGGAAGATATTTGTTAATTATCAGTACATGGATCAAGATGCTCATTTATGAGAAGGGTATCTTGGAGCTGAGTAGTTGAGCAGCATACCCTGGAGGAAGGCTATGTCATAGACGACCTGCCAAGAAAATGGGAAATGGTGAGTTGAGATGTTCCTAGGAAGTACAAAACCTGAAATAGAAACTAGATTCCTAAGGAGTGGAAGGAGATTCAGATCAGGGAAGAAGAGAAAGACAGAGGAAGGTCGAAGAGCTCCTAGTATGTTCGAAGAGAGTGAGCATGAAGTTCATTCACAGGTAGAAAAAGGGTCTTTCGTCGAAGAGGAGGACTATAGCCCTATTTTGGAAGGTGCAGAAGAATCTGAAGCATCCATCGAGACACCAAGTTTAGGACGCAACTACATCACACTAGGAGTATCACCAGAGGTAAGGTATAGGGCCTCATCTCCTAAAAGAGTTGTTAATACTAATAGTGCTAGCATTGCAACTAGCGCGCAAGAGAAAAAACCCCGTTTAATCAGTCATCAGATAACGTTGACGCCAACTCAATGGCTGGGGCGGATATTTGGTTACCCACATTCAATGGTAATGGAGCAGAAGATCCAGAGCAACATTGGTTCATCTGTGAAGCTGTGTGGATGGTTCTCTTAGTTCAGAACAATGAATTAAAGAAAGCACAGATGATCACGACTCTAAGGGGTTGTGCGCTCGACTAGTTTATGAAGTTATACATGGTACCACCATGAACACCACAGAAAAAACTTGAAGATATATGAGCTACAATGATATCTGAGTTTAGAAAACCTAAATCTGAGTCATAGTGTATCACTAAGATCAAGGAAATAAAACAAGCATTGGCAGAGTCGGTATGGGACTTTTACCAATAGTTTAAAACTTTGATGCCCAAGGTTAGTTTCCAGATGTTGGATGTTCAGCATAAGGAGTGGTTTATTGCTACACTAATACCACACATCCAAGGCCCATTAATGCAACAAAATATCGATTCATAGACGAAAGCACCGTAGAATTGGCAATGAATATGGAAGCCTCGCCAATCGATGATGGTTCTGCAGGGATGGTGTAAATTTAGTTGCAGTTGGCTAATCTAATGATACAGCTTTAGGACATCAAGAAGGGTAAGGAACCCCATGAATATTTATGGTGTACAAAATGCAGAACGGATGGACACACCAAGGATAATTGTCCGACCTTCATGAATTACATCTCATCTGGTGTGCCAAAACTGTTAAGTGAACATGGACTACCCTAGTGTCGCATATGCTAGACTAGAGGACATCACGATGAAGACTGTCTATACTTGAAAAATATTTTAAGCACTCCCGCAAACCTATTCTATAAATTTTATAAGTCAGTAGGGCATGAAGAGAAGGATTGCAGAGCGTACCATCTCCTAAAGGAAAATACGGTCGATACTTACTTAATGAATAATGAGGGGAAAACTTAGGATGAACCGGCACAAGCATCATATCATCCTGTGATTTTCCTACCCAATCAGTATCAAAACCAGCACCAGCCTCAATATGCACAACAGAATCACTATCAGCCGCCCTACTAGTAGAATCAATACCCCCTGCAGCAACCACACCCTCAAGGAAGGGGTGGTGGAAACTTTAGAGGCAGAGGAGGAGGAGGAGGATTTGGTAGAGGAAGAGTTCAAGTTACATGCTATAACTCTAGACAACAGGTCATTATGCCAGAGATTTCCTGGAGCCTACAAAGACATGTTCATACGTTAAGGGACATGACCATAATGTGAAGCAATGTCCTCAAGTGATCGCAAAGTTGCAATCTAGGACCATCAAAGGTCCTAACCCTACGCAGAATCCAAACCCAAACCCAAATCCTAACTTAAACGTTTGGATGATTGCTGCTGAGCCAAGAGATCCAAATGCCATTGTCGTAACATGAGGAGGTACTGCGACTAGGGCTGATAAGGAAACCCCGCTGGAACAAGTGTAGCTGCAGGTATGAACCGTGACATGGAAGAAGGAGCTATTCAACGTCCAAAAATAGAAGCAAGTATTCATGGATGTGTGACATAAAGAATCATCGACATCAGAAGAAGTCAGGGAGATGCCTGAACAATCTCAAGAGATATTTCAGAAGAAGACCCCACAAAAGGTTAGTAAAATCAAGTCGTTTCTTTCAAGTTGCTTAGCGTTAATTCAAGAAAAATATGCTATCGTAGAACTATAATCATTGATAGAAGATACACCAGTAGAGCTGCATCCTAAAAAGAAAGTCAACCAGGTCAACAAGAATTTCAAAACTGGACGCGAGTTAAAAATGATTGCGCGGATAGGGGATTATGACATGGATTATATCATTTTAGACTTGGGTTCTGACATCAATATTTTGATATGACAAACTTGGGAGAGTATGGGAAAGCCACACTTAGACTGGTCTCATGTCCAACTACGACTTGCAAATCAGGAGAAGGTCATCCCAATTAGAAGATTGAGTCAAGTTCCCATCGACATTGAAGGGTTGCGCACATTTGCAAACTTTGAAGTCATTAACATTGTTGATGACATGAATCCATATCCCACACTACTGGGGATATATTGGGCCATAGACAATCGGACCATTATCAATTTCAAGAAAAGGATCCTCTCATTCGAGGATAATGAGATGAGACTAGCCTTCGCCCATTGATACATTCAGTAGGATAGAGATATGTGGAGCCTGTCTATAATGAGGGACAAGGTGACTATCTCAACCAGATCTACAATGTCATTGCCATGCAAGAAAATTATATTAATCTAACAGCAGATGGAAACCTGATTTGGAAGAGTACTAGTTCTTGTACATCTGACTCATGAGAGGCGTTGGAGAACTGGAAAAAATGGCTGCATGAGGTCTCTACAAGAAGGTGCACCATAGTTACAAGTTCTATGTGACAAGTGGAGAATGAGCTACGAGAGCTTCCCACCTATGAGGGTTTACCTAACCTTGTGACCTTCTTAAGTGAGTTCGAAGGACTTGTAACAGAGTCACAACACTTGTCTGCGTTAGACCATGTACTGAAGGCTACACTCGCTAGATGGTGGGGTACACATAAGAAATTAATAATAGAATGGACACAATAAATAAGGTTGATGGAAGTTATATTCGATGAAGAAGTCACCACCATAAGCAACAAATATACATGATTTTCAATCCCTGCCGAGCACATCAATCAGTGTCGCACCGCATTTGCAAAATTCTCGCGACAGGAATGGGTCCACATTTCATTTACACGTTGGAAATGACACCTAGGAAATGGTATGCATCTATCGAGTTGTGACAAGGAATCCAAGATTGGAAAGGAATCGCTAAGAAGTTTAGACAAACATTTGAATTTGTTGATGAGAAACCTAAGTCGATGTTGTGCTTCAAATGATAAAGGAGAATATATTTGCTGAAATTTCTGTTGAAAAGGCCAATTCTCACCAGTGCAGTGTGACCATTCAGCAATGGATGGCTTGCTACAATATAGCTAGAGACCCAGATGATGATCTGACTAAGATAAACATACTAGAATCAGAGGGCACGCATGCAATAGAAGGAAGTGGTATTTCAAGTGACCAGTTCCTTAAGCCATTGAAAATAAAGAAAGTAAACATTGGGTTGCCAGAGAAACAAAAATTTGCCAATATAGGAGATTATTGGGATGAAGAAACAATCGTGAATATCATAGACTTGCTGCATGAGTGTCAAGACTTATTCCCTACCAATTTCTCATAGATGAAGGGAATAGTCGGTGACCTAAGGGAGATGAAAATACTCCTGCGAGCAGATGCTAAACCCAGTAAACAACGCTCATATATACTGAATCCAAGATATAAAGACAAGGTAAAAGCAGAATTGGATCATATGCTCGATGCAGGAATCATTGAACATGTTGAGGAATCAGAGTGGATTAACCCTATAGTGATCCAGGATAAGAAAACAACAAGTGAAGTGAGGATCTGTGATGACCTAAGGAAGCTAAATGATGCATGCTTGCATGATCCATTCCCAACACCATTTACAGATGAAGTACTTGAAAGCGTCGAAGGGCAAGAGATGTACTCATTCACTGATGGCTTCTCTGGCTATCATCAAGTCAGAATCACGAAGGAGGATCGCCACAAAACGACCTTCGTCATAGAATGGGGATGCTACCAGTATACGGTAATGCCCTTTGGACTCAAGAATGCACTTGCTATTTTTTCTAGAATAGTAGTCTCTGCTTTTAAATATTTTATACATAAGTTTCTTGAAGTCTAGTTTAATGATTGGACTATGTTTGGCCTAGTAAGAGACCATATTGAGAGTCTGCGCATGATGCTGGCCCTTTGCCGCCAGTAGCATATCACGCTTAATTCCAAGAAATGTATCTTTTGTGCACCATTTAGTGTTCTGTTGGGACACATCGTATCTTGCAACGGTATTTTGGTCGACCCAGCAAAAGTTGCGATTATCCTCGACTTACCACCACCTACATCAGTCATGCAACTCAAGTATGTGCTAGGACATACAGGATACTGCAGGAAATTCATTAGAGGGTATGCAGAGATCACTGCACCTATGGAGAAACTGCTAAAGAAAGCTGTAAAGTTTCAGTGGACACCAGCTTGCCAGGAAATCCTGGACAAATTAAAGAACAAGATGTCCACTACGCCAATACTTGTATTCCCCGACTGGAAAAAGGAATTCCATGTTCATGTCAACATTTTGTCTGTCGCGGTCAGCATAGTTTTGACACAACCAAGAGAGGGTGTGCTTGACCACCCTATTGATTTTGCTAGAAGAAAACTATCAATGGTAGAAAAGAACTACACGATGACAGAAAGAGAAGGCCTCGATATGGTCTGTGCACTTCATAATTTTCGACACTACCTGTTGGGTGGACATTTTCAGATGTACATTGATCATTCATCACTGAAATAATTAGTCAACAAGCTAGTGTTGTGGGGGAAGATCTGTAGATGGCTTAGAATTTGATTTTGAGGTCATTGTCAAACCTGGTCGAATGAATGTTGGGCCAGACTACCTGTCAAGGATAGAAAGTGGTGAAGAACCAACCAGCCTAGAAAATAACTTACCCAACGTGCAACTATTTGCGGTCACTATGATGGAAGATTAGAACAAGGAATTTAATTCTATCATCCACTTTCTAAGTACATGCTATGCGCCTCTAGTATTCTCCATAAATTAGAAGAAACACTTTGTAGTCAGAGCTGCGGAGTTCACATTGATTGTTGGACACCTCTATGAGTTGGGTGTGGATGAAATACTATGCCGATGTGTTTTTTTATTATGAGTGACCTTGGGTTATGAGTGAAGCACATGCTGGTGTCGCAGGTGGACACTACGCGGGAAAGTCGATTGTGCACAATATATTGCAGGAAGGAATATGGTGTCCAACCATACACATGGATACTAAAAGATTATGTAGGTGTTGTGATATCTTCCAAAGAATAGGAAAACCATTGCACTATGACAAGATGCCACTTGCACCACAGATAAAACTATAAGCCTTTGAAAAATGGGCTGTTGTTTTTTTGGGTCCGATCAATCCCCCAGGTAAAAATACTGGCTCATGCTACATTATCACTACAACAGGCTATTTAACCAGATGGGCCGAAGCTCCGCTTGTTAAATATTGCACCGATGCCATTGTGGCAAAGTTCTTATTTGAAAACGTGGTAACCAGATTTGGCTGCCCAAAAATTCTACTCAACAACCAAGGTACACATTTTGTTAACAAAATGATTATTGAGCTTACTACAGAGTTTCAGATGAAGCATAAGAAGATGACACCCTATCATCCTCAGGCAAATGGAAAGTTCGAACCTTTTAACAAGATTATGGAGAATGCATTGACCAAGGTATGCAATATGCACTGAGATGACTGGATCAGAAAGTATCAGTTATGCTATGGACATAATCGTACAAATTGAAAACGACTGACAGGGCACACCCCATTCAAATTGGTATATGGATAGGAATATGTTGTACCAATGGAGTATATTGTGCCAAGCCTACAGATTGTTGTGCTGATATAGATGACCAACGGAGATGCTGTGGAACAGAGGTTGTTGCATCTTGTTCAGATGGAAGAGGAACGCTTCATCGCAAGATTTCATCAGATTATCGAGAAGTAGAGACAAAAATCATGGCATGATCACCATATCCGGGTTAAACCATTCAAATTCAGAGTACTTATGTTGTTGTATGACAACAAATTCTTCAAAAACCCAGGTAAGCTAAAGACACACTGGCTAGGGCCATATGTGATTACGCACATCACTGATGTGGGCACAATCAAACTATAGAGACTAGATGGAACTTACGTCTCAAGGATTATGAATGGAAGTAACCTGAAACCATACTATGATGGTCACAACATCCCTAGCTAAAATGGCACTGCGCATGAAAAAAATAATAAAAAAAGAATAAAAAAGAAAGAAATCAAAGAAGTGGAAACCGTTCTATCGCACGTTTGCAGCAGAACCAGCAGAAAGTGTAGTAAAAAGAAAAAAATGTAGGAAAAATTGGGAATGACAGGCTAGCTGACATTCAAGTGCAAATAAATGAAAAATATTGAGGTGATTATGACAGTTAAGCATAATTAATTCGATGAGATACGAGGGGAATGACGATGTGCTTTTTGGTCCCATCAGCCGTCCACGTCACAACTTCCATAACTGTGCTAACATGCACAACACAACACTCAAGTTGCCAAGTTAATGAAGAAACGCGTTGACCGAGAAACCCATGTGATCGATTAGACCTCAACCTCCCATCACATGACGACTACAGGACACATAGGTGAGTATTAATACAAGGCTTCGCCATCAACGAGTATTTTACGTAAATAGAGAGAGCATGAGAAAACCATATCTGAAGCTTGTCACCGAGTGAGCCGATACCCATGGTAATAGAGATATCCACTGCAAGTTGGCTATTTGACGTGAATGTCACCTCTGGGTGTCCAATTGAAGAAGAGATCCTCTCGCCCAATGTACAACAACTAGAACAAGAACCAGAACTCAACCTGATGGTGCAGACAAGAAAGAAGCCTGCTCATGTGGCTGCTATGGCCCCTGTTCAACCCCTTGGTTCAAGCCCTGTGCCGAACCCTTTTCAGAACCCACCAACTACACCTGCACAACCTAACATGGAGCCGAGATAGGTTGGAGAGAGAGAAACGGGAGAGTCGTCCAGTCCAGGAATGCCAAGCAAACTCAAGGCTAAGGCCGTTGTGGATGACCCTAGGAAAGAGTCGATGGAGAAGGACTTGTTGGAGGAATATATAATGGAGGAGGACTCCCTACCCTATAGAAACCCATATGTCGAGGAGGAAGAAGAAAACTTCCTGCGCTATGTACAGCCGAGGAGAGCTGAGGTGGAGCCATTGATGCTTCCCACGAAAGTGCACACATTTTTAGTAGCACTCGGATCCTTGATCGCCTGCCCCTACTAATGGACATAATGAAAAAGCTCATCAAGTTGGAATTCAAGGATGTAGACACTCGCCAACAATTAGGTTTGGAAAGAAAGAATTGCATGGTCATGATTCAAACCCGAATGACTGTACTAGAGGTTCTAAAACCAATGAAGTGGGCTATGGGCCCTGACCAAGAAGGATTGTTGAACTTGCTGTTCATGCCGCATTTTTTCCATAGCTTGTAGGCCAATACATATGTGAAACATCTCCTGGTCTATTTCCATAGAGGGTTCCTATGGCTCGATCGACCATACCCGGTTGACGTCGATCTTATTTCGTCGATCACAGGACTTCCGAAGAAAGGACACGACCCCACGCTGTACTTGCTCTAGAATAGGGATACCACCAATATGAAGCAGAAGTATAATCTTTAGTGCGTGGGTAGGGGATTCTTGATTCCCCCTATCAAAGACGCCAACATGCAGTTCACTGCATGGATTCTGTCTTGCAAGCTATTGCACAAGATAAGGCCAGATGAATGCATCACTGGAGCAGTAGAACTTGTAGAGAAATGTCCACAAATTTTGACTTTCAACTGGTCACTAGTTCTTGCTGAATGAACTGATAGATGACGTAGCTTAGGAACAAGAGGATCCCAAATACAAATTTCACTACTCCTGGCTACTCATCATGATATCGTTCACCTTGTGGGCCAAACCACCTGACTACAAACCAATGGATGTTGCACTACCTTTCCTTGCCACAAAGTATCAGAACTTGTGGGAAGATAAGAAAGACAAGACCCACTAGAGGGATACACGCGGCCTTCATAAATTTCCATGCGGGTGCACATAACATGATTTTGGAGCTAAATAACGACCCGACAAAGAAAGTACACCAGGAAGGGTTCATGATCACTAATGATGATGTGGAAGCAATTGTTAAGGAGTGGCACAGAGTCCAGGATTCCAGGGTGCATAGATACACGGCCTTCATAAATTTCTAGGTGGGTGCACATAAGATGATTTTGGAGCTAAAGAACGACCCGACCAAGCAAGAACACTAGGAAGGGTTCATGCTCACTAATGATGATGTCGAAGAATTTGTCAAGGAGTGGCCTAAAGAATAGCGTTACCCACTAGATGAAGGAGAAAACCAATAATACCCACCAGCTAGCCAAGGTGGAAACGCTGGCGCATGTGGTGATGCGGGAAATGGCCAAGGACACAATGTAGGAAATGGTTAAGAAAATCAGTCACAAGACGAAAAAGATGATAACATCGGTGATGGTGGCTCCCATCGAAGCGATGGAGAACAGACACCTACGGACGAGGACATTCATAACCACTAGAAATAACAACAACAACAGAGTGGGCCGTAGCACAAAAAGAGAAAACCCAACAAAACAACTAACACAGATACCTTGATAGAGGATGATATTTGCGCACTAGCAGACGCTGTAGCCGAGGTCGCCAAGAAAATCCTCGAAGTTCTCAATATGCAGAAGGAAAACGTGGTTGGTCAATTTTCGGAGCACCTCAATAAGCTCACAGAGGCCCTTAACGAGGTCAAAGACACTGTTGAGGTTGAAACTTATGGGGTGGATACCAACATCTCGTTAGTCATACCAAAGCTAGTGCCTCCAATCAAAGTACAAATCCATGGGTGTGCAATGGAGACAGGGATGGGGACGGGCGCGTTTGATTATGTTGTCAGAGAGTTTGACACACTGCAGATCAACTTCTCAAAGCTCACATTGGGTGAAGTCTATGAGCTACAACAAGAAGCTGCAACTAAAATACGGATCCAGGAGAATGTTGTGGCATATCAGGAAAGGAAACAAGAAAGGAAGGCTGAGCAACGCAAGGCCCTCCTGAAAGAGAAAGAAAAATAAATTATGGCATGCGAGAAAAGCCATGTTGCACTAGGTGAATCCATTAAAGGCGTGATCATCGAGTTCCCACCAGAAGCGGGCCAGGAAGATGAATATTCAACTGCTAAGGTTTCCTAGCTGTCGCGGATTACAGTGGAATTGAAGAAGCAAGTTGAGGAGTTGCAAACGACGCAGGTACCGAGCACACCTCTTGAGGTGCTCGAAGAGAGAAGAAGAGAAGAGTCTGAGGCTGTTGGGAAAATAAGCGAAGGAGAAAAAATCTGCACTAAGGCAGTTGAATCCATTTCCATGATCTACGAAGCGCTTCTCGAAGATGAGACTGGACAAAATATTAAGGAAAAATCATAGAAAAGTTGAGGAGAAAATCACTGCGGAAAAAACAAAGATGAAGAAGCTGCCATTTAAAGAAAAGGTTACAAAGATGGATGAGATCAAGAAGTTGCAGTAGGAAGTCCAATCTCTCCGTTAGCAAGAGAGGAATAGGGAATTCGAGGTGGAGGCACACAAGTTGAAAGCGATGTGGATCATAGGCCTTATTCATCCCATGCAACAAAAACTTCAGCATATTTCGCAGTCGCTAGAAGCAGGACCGTCGGAACATATCAGTTCCGACTGAGTGGAGTAGTTGGCCACACATGTAGAGGAAGTAAAAGTGGAAGTTTCTAGAGTGCAACAGATGTTGAAGGAATTTCAGGACAAGGTTGGTCCTCCCACGCAGCCTGGTACGGAGCCCGAGCTAGAGGCTTAATTCGTGAGCAGTCACATTTTTGTGGAGATATCCATTTTTACTTAGTGGCTCGGGATGAGACACATGTGAGTGTTGGGGGCCTGTTGGGACAGGAAAATTTCACAAGGAAGAAGCTTATGTGCAAACAAAGAAGGAAAAGTGCATACACAACAAGGGGAAATCAGGTTAATAAGGAAGCAAATGAACCAGCGCATAAAGATAGAACATACGCACGACAAGGAGAGGCATGATAAAAAAAGGATAGGAAGCACATAACAAAGGAAGCTATGACAGGGTTGGTGCAATGGGGAAAAGCACATCCAGATTCAGTGGAAGAGGCAGGTAGAAGAGTTAATTCTAGATAGGCAGAAGTCAAGGAATACTGCAGAAGGATGAACCGACAGAATATGGAAGGACTGCTTTACGGCTAGTTATGACTAGTACAGATGAGCTGAAAGACGTTTTCATGGCTAGTTAAGGCTGTGGTTAAGTCATTACAGGAATTTCACGGCTAGGTATGGGTCAAAATATAATGTAACAAAGATATTTTGTAGCTACCTAAGTCTGTAATAACTGAGTAGTACTCAGTCGATCCTGTGTGGTCTTGTAAATGATATAAATAGAAGGAAACCACTTTGTATAAGGGTTGGATTAGAATAGATTCAGTTGGATTCAGTAGATTCAGCAAGCTAAACTGTTAGAGAGTAGAAGCAGTAAGGTCGATTTAGAGGAGACTCTGGTAGAAATAGAAAGGTTGTTGAGCCACGAATATTGCAGCTATGTCTACAGACTGCTAGTAAAGTAGAAGAGGTGATACAGGCTGTGTGAGGATCAGTAGGAGTAGATAGAGAATAAACCAGATAGCATGAGAGCAATAATATTGAGTCAGAAATACATATCTTAAGAACAATATTTAAGTTGGAGGCTACAAGGTGCTACCTATATTTCTCATGCCAGATGAAGAGCACCTTGGTGGTTTTTCCCATATGGGTTTCCATGTTATTTCTTGTGTTATATGGATGAATGTTGTTGAATGGTGAATGTTTATGTTAATGTTTTCTTATCTTACATTAATATAGTTACAATTGTTGTTGAATGCATGTCGTTGTATGAATGAATGATTGTTTAAAAGTATTGCTGGACTATTGTGTATGGGTTCATGGTTAAGTTGCTAAGTTAAAGTACAAGCCGCGCCCTGTCTATCAAGTATAAGGAATCGGCTACGTCGCATAGTTGCGCTAGTTGGTAAAGTTTAAGGACAAGGCCTTGTCACGTAGGTGGCCTGTGGCACTTGGTTGTGCCACTGTCACAGAGTGAAGGAATCCATCCCATCATCCTTGTTGAGTGCCTTGGTAGTGCGCTAAGGTACTATGTGACTCAACTACTAAACTACAAGATACCCTTCTCATAAACGAGCATCTTGATCCATGTACTAATAGATAAAAAATATCTTCTTATGGGTCCTTGGAAAAAATTTCTTTCAGCCTCACTATATGAGTTTATAACATCTACTAAAAAATCACTAATACATCCTTGCAAAATACTGTCAACCCAAAAATCAACAGCTCTAGAGATGGTGTTACTTACACTGGTTACTTCACGTACCAACTGATCGCTCCACTTGACTGCTTCTCTTCTCTAGAAATTTGTCTGCCTTCTTTCCAATCATGACAGCCACTTGTGCAGTATAATAGAAAAATATGCAAAGAAGATATCATGAATATTAGAATAAATGTGTTCATCAACATAGTTTTCTACACTCAATGGAGATCCTGCGCTCTCTTCTTGCGCAAATGCTAGCGTCTTAGACTCCAGCCATTCCTCTATCTTGTTCTTTGTCGGATGCCAAAACATTTACCTTAGCTCAAATGGTTAACGGGTCCCGGAAACAGAACCATTTATTGGCCTCTTTCTCTTCCTTGTCTCGACTTGCGGTTCAACAATAACATAATACCAACAAGATACCAAAAGACATTGGCCTGACAGAGAAAGCTTAGTCGGCAACGCCCGCAAGGCAAGTGTAGTCTCACCCAAGATATCTTAATGGGTAACTTCCATAACCATTTTTCCGTAGTTGGTGAGGGATTATAGTCCCTTGGCACATGATTAAGGAGCTCGATAAAGACGATGGGATCGAGTTCCTCACTTTGCGATAGCGGCACAACTAAGTGCCATAGGGCACTCATGTGACAAGACCTTGTCCTTAAAATTTACCAACTGGTGCAATTATGTGACGCAGCTGATTCCTTATACTTGATAGACATGGTGTGACTTGTACTTTAACTTAGCAACTTAACCATGAACCCATACACAATAGTCCAACAATACTTTTAAATAGTCATTCATTCATAGTGCGACATACATTCAACAACAACTGTAACTGTATTAATGTAAGATAACAAAAAAATTGACATAAACATTCACCATTCAACAACATTCATCCATATAACACAATAAATAATGTGGAAACCCATCTGGGAAAAACCACTAAGGTGCTCTTCATCTAACATGAGAAATATAGGTAGCACCTTCCAGCCTGCAACTTGCAGATTTTTCTTAAGATATGTCTTTCTGGCTCAATCTTATTTCTCTCATGCTCTCTATTTTATTCTATATCTACTCCTATTGATCGACACACAACCTAGATTTCCTTTTCTACTTTACTAGTGGTCTGCACACAAAGTTGCAAGATCTGTGGCTCAATATCCTTCTACTTCTACCAGACTCTCCTCTGAGTCGACCTTACTGCTTCTACTCTCTAACAGTCTAACTTGCTGAATCTACTGAATCTAACCGAAGCTAATCTAATCTAACCCTTATACAGAGTGGGTTCCTTCTATTTATATCATTTAGAATACCACGCACGGTTGACTGAGTAATACTTAGTTATTACAAACTTAGGTAGCTACAAAATATCTCTGTTACATTAAATGTAGGCCCATACCTAACCGCAGAAGTCTTGTAATGCATTAACCACAGCCTTAACTAGCCGTGGAAACATCTTTCATCTCGTCCGTACTAGTCATAACTGGCTGCAAAACTATCCTTCCATCTTTTGATGGTTCTTCCTTATATAATCTTCCTTGACTTCCACCTTTCTAGCATTAACTCTTCTCCCTGCCTCTTCCACTGACTCTAGATGTGATTTTCCCTATCGCACCAACCTTGTCACAGCTTCCTCTGTTCTACACTTCCTTTCTTTCTTTATCCTTCCTCTCCCTGCCGCGTGCATGTTTTATCTTTCTGTGCTGGTTCATTTGCTTCCTTCTTGACCTGCTTTTCCCTTATCGCACACACACATTTCCTTCTTTGTTTGCGCGTCAACTTCTTCCTTGTGCACTTTTCCTGGCCCAATAAGTAGTTTTTTTTAGTTTAACGGTTGGATTGGATTTCTAAGGTTAAGTTTGCATCCATTCAATAGATCATAGTTTAATACTTCTAAGTTTGACTCAGTTTTTCATTTTGAAAGATATTTAAATCTTTTCATTATTAAAAATTTCTAAGGTCTGCCGAGCCAATATCTTAGTTTCCTTTCTACATCAGCATCTATTTTGTGACAAATCGAATTTTACAAACCCCGGTTGATAAATTAAATATTGACAAATTTAATGAACATAAATTACACCCACATTTTGGCGTCGTTGCTGAAGATTTGTAGAAAGGTAGAATTTTCTTATAAAAGTTAGTAATAGGTAGAATTTTCCTTCTGAAACTTAGTGATAGGCTGGTGGTGAGTGAGCGGTAAGACAAGAGGTAGGAACCTGAACATCTATTATAATAGGCATCCCTAAAACCCAACAGTAATAGTAATGCAATTAGGTTCTACTTTAATCTTAGCTTTGCTTTCATGAATAGATCTAGAGATTCAAAAGGTAGATACACTAAAACTAGTTCCCCCAAACCCATTGCCTTTCAGTATTTTGTTTCTTTCTTTTATGCAAATAGTTAGTGTGAGTTTATTTATTTCATATAAGCATGTGAATTATTTTACAATTAAATAACTTAGTGGTGTTGTAAGCACCACCCATCCTGCTAACAAACTGATAGGAACATTTGAAAGAGAAACCTCAAGATAACACATGAAGAACTACTTATGTTGTGGGAAGATATGGTAGGAGAGA
Organism: Pseudotsuga menziesii; assembly: GCA_001517045.1. NCBI lineage: Eukaryota > Viridiplantae > Streptophyta > Pinopsida > Pinales > Pinaceae > Pseudotsuga > Pseudotsuga menziesii. The sequence goes on from LPNX010885771.1 coordinate 67,468, forward strand.
AGGATGAACAAGTTGTTACCTTTGAATTCCTTATTAGAGATCCGGGAGGAGTGGCACAAATGCAGCGCGTTCCCCCATCCATTCTACCAAATTTTCACGGATTGGAGAATGAAGATCCTGATGAATTTTTATTTCAATTGGAAATACTTTGTAGAGGATATGATGTTCAAAATATGAAAATTTTTCCTCTTACTTTGAAAGGAGAAGCCCTTCGATGGTTCATGAGCCTAGGTGGAAACTACATTCAAACTTGGGAAGGCATGAAACATATATTCTTGAAAAGATACCAAGATTATTGCAGGGTCAATGAGGATATCTTCGAAATAATCCAGGGAGAAGAAGAAATTTTGGAAAATTATGTCGAACGCTTTCAATACAACCTTCAAAGATCAAAACTAAGATAGTTGGGGAAAGACAACTTGAAAAGACTTTTACTTAAAGGAATAAAAAATGAATATTTAGAAATTTTAAGTCTGATGGGAATAGGTGATGCATTTCAGTTACCATATGATGATGTTTGTGAATTATGTAGAAGGTATTCAAGAGGAAAATTCAAGACCTGTAAGAATATACCCGCTTCTCAGTTTTTGAAGTATGCTGCAGGAATTGGAGTTACAAGAGCCAAAATTGGTGATTTATTTAAAATAATTGAATTTGGCATTATCAGCTCTCTAAATTCACAAATGGATATTTTGCAGGTTGGGAAAAATGAGGAATTTGAAGAAATGGTTTTCCCTCGGTGCCAAAAGAAACGTCTTGCAATAGATTGTCCTTTGGGTAGTCTCACAATTTGTGGAATATGTGACTTGAAGCATTCCACAAATTGTTGCCCCTCCTTACCCAGGATGAAAGCAACATATCAAAGAGATCTAGGAGTTGCAGAAAATTTATTGCAACACTCATGGAAACTGTGTCCTGCATGTATGGTTCAGAGCTCCATCCCTCGATTTCCCTACTCTCATAATCAATCAGTGAATACTCCAACACCATAGCAGCTGTTGCAGCCTCAGCTTAACCCCTACCAAATTTGTTCCAAAGCCTTCATGGCCCATCCTATGATTGCATGGATACTCTTTCTTACATATGAACACTACTTGTTCTTATATATTCTTCACAAGCTTTTCAACCATATTTGATTTACCCGGTAGGATCAGCCACACAGGCCAATCAACTACACCTACCACAATCACCTTCTCATAAAACTCGTCTATTCCCTACGCACATTCCCGTTCAATTCATTCCACCTTCTAAAAACAATAAAGCTGTACAATATGCTTACAGTGTTGAACTGCAACATTTACCCACCTTTCCTACCTCACCAACATTACAGCAGGAAATTCATACGAGATCTCGAGGGGTTATAGATCTAGGAGTTGTAGAAACTATGGAAGAACATAAAGTTTCTACTTGGACTTATTGACAAGAAGACAAGATCAACATGGAATGCATCTCATTTGATGAGGGACATACATTAGAACCTGAATATTCCCCATCACCAAACTCATATTCTTTTTGCATTATAGAGTTTGATGAAAGACCTCTTGACATGACAAATGAAGAAGAGGACACCAGACTATATGAATTACATCGAAAGATGGTTCCAAGAGGTAACCAAGCCATAGTACCATTCTCTCCTTCAATGCTTCTTGCTGCTAAATGAAACAAGTCGGTTGGTTCTTCATATCTAGGTAATCACTGCAATAATTTTATCATATGTGAATAAAGGTATATTTTTAATCTTGCATCACACTTGGTTACATTGGAATAATTCATATACTTGAAAATAATCATTTTCTTTCTTTCTAAGTAGAATAGTATATTATGTACATATATTTATGTTTCTTGGAATAAATGAGAATCATTTTTGATAATTGGTTTATATTTGCACAGTAATTTTGGTCAGCTCACATAGCTTCATCTATTAAAAGGGGAAGTATTTCTTGTGATTTATTCTCCCTTGATTATTTTGCAAAATCAAAATTATTGATTTTTAACCACTTCTCTTCTATGATTCTTTCTGTTAGTTTCAGTTTTTTGTATGTTGTATTTTATTCATATATTAGAACAATTGCTCAATACCTACATTAATCATCATGATTTTCAAATATCTATTCAACACCGATGTGCTACTAGTTCATCCCATACTCATTATCATTACTTGTCTCTTAAGCAATTTTTATTAAAAGGTAGCCCAAGAGTAAGTGATATTTATACTTATGGGGAACATTACTAATATTTTATGAAGAAGATGACTGAAAGGTCTAGGGACAAATTTATGTTATTCTCTTTTGGCATGATTAGGTAATGCAGGATATTATAAATAAAGTGACTTATAAGGTTCACTCTAAAACTTTGAATTATGTGTTTATAAAGATTAATATACTCTAGTGCCAACCGACTTCCACATACTAAAATCATTATACGAAGAAAACCCGCTGGGGTACTGAACAGGCTTGCCGGCAATGGGGCAATATCGAGTAAAAGAGATATGGTTAATGCATTACTATACACATGGCTCATCTAAAAAACCTGAGTACACAAATACATGTTTAGGCCAATTATTCATGATGTCACTAGAGAATAGATGTAAGTTGAACTTGGACTCTGTCATTTAATTCAAACAATACCTAGGATATGGTTATCCTAGAAGTGGGACCCATAACTATATAAATCTAATAAAATCCAGTGTGAAATTTATCTATATTCTTTGGATGACAAGAGATATTTCAAAATAAGTCAAAGATGACTAGTTTTCCTATGGAATTTTCACATCAATTACACTATCATTATTTATATGTCCTTCATAAGCACTGTTATTTTTTTGGATGAGTTTGCATGTATGAATCATCTCCATTGATTAAGAATTTCTTTTTCTTACTAAAATAACAGCTTTTTAGAGTTATATGTTGACTGTCAATTGGAAATATTGAATATCAATCATTTTTTATTTGATGGATTGAGGACACGCCATATTTTTGGTTTTGGGGAGGGTCAGAATTATCTTTATTTTATGACTATTTATAAAGAAAAAAAAGTTCATTTATTTCTGATAAAATGATATGTGTTTCAGGAATAATGGAAGTAGAGGAAGAAAGACTATTTTGATCCATGATAATAAAGGAAGAACGCGATTGAAGTTTCAGAAAAATAGGTTTACATTGTCCTTTTGTGTGTGTTGCAGCTGCAACATTTTCCCAAAATTCCAAAAAATTTCAGGACCCTCCTTTTGCTTGGATTAGTTTGATTTTCTTCTTTGATCTGATCTAATGATTTTTTCCAAAATGATTTTCTAATTCTTGGATTGATCTATCACTTTTTTTATTCTTACTCTCATGCTTGAAACAATCCATGGTTTGTCCAGACTCCATCGTTGCTTTGAATGCATTTTCAGCATGTTCGAATCGGAGGTTTATTTGGTTGGAGCTCCCGCCGTTGCGGAAAAATAATAGGTCTTGGCTTCGACGTTTTCCCTGATACGTTTCCCTTAATCGGCTGATTTTTTGGTTTAAATCGGGAGGATTTGTCATTTCTTTCTTCACCGTTGCAGATGGCAAACTACTAACTCTCCCGATTATTGCTTTGACGTTGCGGGTCTTGCTTTGTTTTTTCGTCGGTCCGTGAGTTGTGGGATTCCACCGTTGTGGCTGCGGAAAGCTCTATCTTTTCCGGTCGTCTAGTCATTTTAAACCCCGATGTTGCGGAAGGTCACTCCCTTTGTGACTCCGTCATTGCTACTACCGAAAGTGCTAACTGTTCCGATCTTTTATTGTTTTCACTTCCGATTCAAACCTTGCGTCGCGGACTATGGTACCCTTTATATCACCGCCGTTGCGGCTCCCGTTCCATTTTCACGCCTGATGTGTAAAGCGCTCCACTTGCCGATGTGTGTCGGCCCTCTGGTTGCATGTTTATAGCCTTTTCGCTTCCGCCGTTGCGGCTCCCAAATCAATTAGCCACCCGAAGTGAAAAGCGCTTCACTGCCGATGTAGGTCGCTTGTCCGTAGTCTTTTCCTTTCCCGCCATTGTGGCTGTGTGGAGAAATTGGATTCCGATGTCAATATCTTCCGACTTCTGATTAATATTTTTCCCGCCCGCGGGTCGCGTGTCCTTAACCTCTTCTTTTCCACTGTTGTGGCTGTGAATAGGTCTAACCTGCTGAGGTTAGTGCTCTGATCCTCCGATGAAGTTCACGTTTCCTGTCGTGGGTGTTTTCCTTCGAACCCATAGTTAGACGAAGTAGTGGTGCTAGCATTTGTTAAGACTTGTGGTAGTAACGTAGTACATGGCCTTCTTAATGCTTAGCCATTTTAGTTGATATGGTTTGAATGTGATTCCAATGAATGATGCACGTCGTTTGATTGCAGGTGGTTTCTGGAGATTGGTCAAACTACTGCGGCTCTAAGGGAGATGGACCGTTTGGTAGAGGTATAGTTGAAACCAGCAGGATCGCAGGGAGGAAAAGTGGAATAGAAGAAAAAGCAGTAGCTACCAAGGCACAGACCTGAAATTTCAGTGAGTGACTCACCCGATCATGGGTTTGCGCAGAAAAGAAGGATCTGAAACGTTCGAGGGACTGGAAAGTCACACGTTTGGGGGCAGCCCAAACAATCTGCTGTTGTAGTTTAAATATTGGAAAGTTAGAAATTAAAAAGGGCTTTTTTTTCCAGAGTTAGACATGAGAAGCAATATTGTAAGAAGAACTACTTTTTTTTGCAATAAAGAATCATTGTTTTCCTATTGGAGAAAGAGTGGTGGGACTCTCAAATGTTATGCTGTAGATTGCGGAAAGATGAACTATTTTGTTTTTCCAGCTTTGTGTCCATTAACTGTTAGATCATTCTAACTCTCAAAGCCTATGTTCTTGTTTGAATGATTTCTAGTTTATTCTGTGGGATTACCACCATGAGTAATGTATGCTATTCATAAAACAATTGGCTATCTGATTGTCTAAATATCTTTAATCGTTCATGCATTGTGGGAAGAAATATCAGCTAGCTGTAATTTCTCTTTATATTGCATGTACAATACACATTACTCATAATTAAGTTATAGCTTGCTCCCCGAGGATAGATAGATAGATAGTTAGTTTTATTTTATCACTGCATATGTGATTTAGATGCTTGTGAGTTCTAAGATGAGAGGTAAGAACCTGCACATCACATTGTAATTGCTCCTTGCATCCTTATCATCCTACATGGTTAATTAGGCATATGCATATCATACTTAAGTCAAAAATACAAAAATGCACGGTGGACCGGGCCGCAACCGGTAAAACCTTTGTTTTTTGTTAGTTTGACCTACGATAGTCGGACCGCAAACCGGACGGATTCCCTATACCAAACAGTCACGGGCTAGTTGGGAACGTTGACTGTGGAGAATCCCTTATTGTTGTTGCCTGTGAATTTCCAAGCCTCAACAGTTTTGGCGCTAGAAGGAGGGCCGCCAGTGCATGGCTGGCCATGGAAACTTATTTTCCCAAGGTTACCTTACCAACAGATGTTTTGAAGCTTTCGACCCAACCCAAGAACTTACAAGTTTGGTTCTACCTTTGAAGTAAGAAAGCCTGTTTTCACCTTACATTGCTCTTTGTCAGACTCCTATTTCTTCACCTTTCTAATGGCCGGTATAAATGTGAATCAGCCCAACCCATTACCGGCTTGGAGAGTTAGATCACCTTTGAACCTCACACCTCTGTTGCATAACCTACCTCAATCTTTTGATAAACTGCTGCCTAAGTTTGATCCTGATGAAAAGACTGCTGTAGATTCCCACTTGCAAAGTTTCTATTTAGCAATAGAAGGGTTAAGGGCTGGGGAGTATGACGATGTTGTCTATAGATTGTTCCCTCACACCCTTAAAGGAGCAGCAGCATCTTGGTATTTCAGTTTTCTTGCAAACTCTTTTCTTGATTGGGACACCTTCGAAAGGACTTTCAGAAGTAAGTACTCATCCCAAAAGACACATGCCTCACTAATTAAAGGTCTTGGTTTGTTAAGAAAAGAGAAGAATGAGAAGGTACATAGTTTCACTCAAAGATTTTCAACATACCTAAAGAACTTTTTGGAAGCTGACAGGCCCTCTGACAAGGTCTTAATTGAATATTTCACCTCTGCCCTAGGACCTGAACTAGCCATGTTTGCCAAAATGAAATCCAATCCTACGTTGGTAGAGACTTATGAAGAAGCAGAAAGGGTAGAGGCTAAAAAGGAAAGTATAGAAGACTATCCTGAGCAACTGAGAGAAAAGACTATCGAGAGAAGAGCCTTATTGCTATCTGAACCTCAAGCTGAACAATCACATGATTATCAGGGAATGTTGAAAATGATGCAGAATCTATCCAACAGAATAATAGATCTAGAGAAAGGGAGGGAAGCTCAGAAAACTTACAAACCCTACTACCAAAAAAGAGAGGATATCAACCAATGGAAAATACCTCCACCAAATTTACCATCAATAAACATAACGGAAGTAGGGAGTGATAATTTATGCACTTTTCACCAACAACCTCATTCTGAAACGAAGTGTCCTCAATGGTTAAACTCGATGAAATTAGTGATGAATAAGTTGTTGGAATCTAAATTGACTAAGGAAAGTGGTAAGGAAGAAGAAAAAAAACCAGACCATAGAGAAACAAGATGATGATACCATGTTCTTATGGAATGGCGTCTCGCTTTTCAACATAGAAGAGAATGCTCTTAAATCTGAATAAACACCAACATCAACAAAAGGAACAGAACTAGCAGTTAAAGACAATGAAATCATTTCAAAGATTAAAAAATTGCAGGAGAATGTCAAATGACAGGTTGATGAGAAGGTTAAAGACAAAACACTTGAAGTCACTACTGTCAACCAGGAAACCGAGCTAATCAGTGAGCCTGTCAAACCTATAGAAGGACAGGTAGGTGTTAATGAGGGAAACACTAAAGAAACTGAAGAGTGTAAAAAGGATATACCCACTCAAAACCAACCAGGAGAAGAAGCCATAGAACCAGGTTGGGAAGAAAAAGCTGAAACCCCGCCTTTTCTTTTGACCCTAGAAATGCTGAATCATAATGTGCATAATTGCTTGGTATATTCTGGATCAGCGGTGAATGTTATGCCACTGGAGGTTTTCAAAAATATTAATGGATAGCTAGAGTCCACACCTTGGGAAGTAACGCAATTAGATAGCACAAGTGTCAAAGTAGTAGGGGAGATGAAAAATGTCCTCATTCGCTTTTCTGTAAATAACAAAATATGCCAATTTATTGACATTATGGTGGCTGACATACCAGGTGGATATGGGATTATTCTCAACCGAGATTGGTCTGCTAGATTAAAAGGTTATTTTTCTTCAGACTGGTCTCATTTATGGTTGCCTCTTAAGGGTACCCCTAATCAGATTAAAATTTTGAGAGAACCCTACATGAAGCACACTGTCACTAAGCTGGGAGAAAGTAGTGAACCTGGTAACTCTGTCCTGGGAAATTATCTGACTAAGCTTAAGCTAAGACATCATACCTCAAGAAAGGCCAGTTCTACAATTGACACTCAGCCTGAGCTCCTTCAACTTCCTCAGGCTGAAAAGGATGACGGTAGACTAATAGACATGGTCTCAATTTCAAAAATGGTACACTTAGACCATGGATAGATTTTCATCCTACACTGCAACCTAGCCCTTTAACTCGTTGGACTGAATATTTTTAAGGGCGGGTCCAAATTTTCTTTTCTTTTCTTTTTTTCCTTGTACATAAATAATGTTGTTTTTCTTTAATGCTTTGATGCTGTTTTCTTTTTTATTATTTGATTTGATGTTGTTTTCTTTTGATTTTAATGCTTTGTTACTAGTTCTTTTTATTTTTGAATAAAGAGGCAAACTTTTGGTTGCAATGGAAACATCAGGGATCTTAATTAACTGAAATATTGAGCAAAAGACTGTGCTTTGAAACATAGAATGTCTTCCAGTAGCAGTGTTCCTAATTGGCCCTGCCTTCATTGAAGTTCTACTTAACCCCTGTAAATAACTCAGAAGTAACAGGTCTAGAATACTATTTCGAGGCTCCATCCATTTCACAACTAAAATGTCCAAGGGGGTGACAGCAAAATACCCACGGAAAGGAAGCAAGGTAAATGGTATATCATATATAAATGATCCCATGCCATGATTTTAGAAAAGCTAAAACCTATCAAGAGTCAAAACTCTTGAAAGAAACAATACACATCAAAGCAAAATATCAAAAGCATGCATCTCAAATTGCCAAAAGTTCCTCTCTATTTGTGAGATGAACAGTAAATTCTTCTCTCATAGAAAAAGACACTATGGATAGAGGAGCTTGAATAAAATTCAGAAAGAAAGGCAGATGGAGGACTCAGAAGAACTAAAGTTCAAATAGCACAAAAGTGCAGTTGGCATGGGAATGAGGAACAAATGGATAACGTTGTTTACTATATGTTACAATCCTGTGGTGTCCAAGCTAGAAACTACCTAAGGACAGGTAAAATAAATCTCACTTATTTGGCCTCAAAAGAGTTATTCAGACTTGCAAATAGTTCCGATGTTACCATTTCCCAAAGAATGGATTACTTCTCAATGATTTGAACGCATAGGGTGGCCAGTTTGGAATACAAACATCTAGAAGATGTCAACTTTGATTCAGACGGTCTTGCACTGGGAAGAAGTTAAGTCAGAAATCTGGGGTTCACTAGGTAGTCGCCAATTGTTGCAGCTGCAACATTTTCCCAAAATTCCAAAAAATTTCAAGACCCTCCTTTTGCTTGGATTAGTTTGATTTTCTTCTTTGATCTGATCTAATGATTTTTTCCAGAATGATTTTCTAATGCTTGGATTGATCTATCACTTGTTTGATTCTTCCTCTAACACTTGAAACAATCCATGGTTTGTCCAGACTCCATCATTGCTTTGAATGCATTTTCAGCATGTTTGAATCGGAGGTTTATTTGGTTGGAGCTCTCGCCATTGCGGCGAAATAACAGGTCTTGGCTTCGACGTTTTCCCTGATACGTTTCCATTAATCGGCTGATTTTTTGGTTTAAATCAGGAGGATTTGTCATTTATTTCTTCGCAGTTGCAGATGGAAAACTACTAACTCTCCCGATTATTGCTTTGACGTTGCGGGTCTCGCTTTGTTTTTTCGTCGGTCCGTGAGTTGTGGGCTTCCGCCGTTGCGGCTGCGGAAAGATCTATCTTTTTCGGTAGTCTAGTCGTTTTAAACCCCAACGTTGCGGAAGGTCACTCCCTTTGTGACTCCGTCGTTGCGACTACCGAAAGCGCTAACCATTCCGATCTTTTATTGTTTCCGCTTTCGATTCAAACCTTGCATAGTGGACTATGGTACCCTTTATATCACCGTCGTTGCGGCTCCCATTCTGTTTTCGCGCTTGATGTGTAAAGTGCTCCACTCGCCGATGTGTGTCGGCCCTCTAGTCGCATGATTATATCCTTTTCTCTTCCACCGTTGCGGCTTCCAAATCAATTAGCCACCCGAAGTGAAAAGCGCTCCGCCGCCGATTCAGGTCGCTTGTCCATAGTATTTTCCTTTCCTGCTATTGCGCTTGTGTGGAGCAATTGGCTTACAATGTCAATATCTTCCGACTTCCGATTAATATTTTTCCCGCCTGTGGGTCGCATTTCCTTAACCTCTTCTTTTCCGTCATTGCGGCTGTGAATAGATCTACCCTGCCAAGGTTAGCACTCTGAGCCTCCGATGAAGTTCACGTTTCCTGTCGTGGGTGTTTTCCTTCGAACCCATAGTTAGACGAAGTAGTGGTGCCATCATTTGTTAAGACTTGTGGTAGTAACGCAGTACATGGCCTTCTTAATGCTTAGCCGTTTTAGTTGATATGGTTTGAATGCGATTCCAATGAATGATGCACGTCGTTTGATTGCAGGTGGTTTCCGAAGATTGGTCAAACTACTGCGGTGCTAAGGGAGATGGACCGTTTGGTAGAGGTATAGTTGAAACCAGTAGGATCGCAAGGAGAACAAGTGGAATAGAAGACAAAGCAGTAGGTACCAAGGCACAGACCTGAAAGGTCCATGAGTGACTCACCCGATCATGGGTTTGCGCAGAAAAGAAGGATCTGAAACGTTCGAGGGACTGGAAAGTCACACGTTTGGGGGCAGCCCAAACGATATGCTATTGTAGTTTAAATATTAGAAAGTTAGAACTTAAAAAGGGATTTTTTTCCCAGAGTTAGACATGAAAAGCAATACTGTAAGAAGAACTACTTTTTTTTGCAATAAAGAATCATTGTTTGCCTGTTGGTGAAAGAGTGGTGGGACTCTCAAATGTTATGCTGTGGATTGCGGAAAGATGAACTATTTTGTTTTTCCAGCTTTGTGTCCATTAAGTGTGAGATCATTCTAACTCTCAGAGCCTATGTTCTTGTTTGAATGATTTCTAGTTTATTCTGTGGGATTACCACCATGAGTAATGTATGTTATTCATAAAACAATTGGCTATCTGATTGTACAAATATATTTAATCGTTCATGCATTGTGGGAAGAAATATCAGCTAACTGTAATTTCTCTTTATATTGCATGTACAGTACACATTACTCATAATTAAGTTACAGCTTTCTCCCCGGGGATAGATAGATAGATAGTTAGTTTTATTTTATTGCTGCATATGTGATTTAGATGCTTGTGAGTTCTAAGACTAGAGGTAAGAACCTGCGCATCACGTTGTGACTGCTCCTTGCATCCTTATCATCCTGCATGGTTAATTAGGCATATGCATATCATACTTAAGTCAAAAATACAAAAATACACGGTGGACCAGGCCGCAACCGGTAAAACCTTTTGTTTTTGTTACTTTGACCTATGGTAGCCGGACCGCAAACCAGATGGATTCCCTATACCAAACAGTCACAGGATAGTTGGGAACGTTGACTGGGGAGAATCCCTTGCTGTTGTTGCCTATGAATTTCTAGTCCTCAACAGTGTGCTAACAGCCTCAGAAATCCTCTGCATAATCAGCAACAGTCAGATCCAACAAAGCACATCTTGTACAGATAAAGGATTTGTATGAAGTGTCGAATGATGATCTGAATGAAACCATAACTTTATAACATCATGATCAAGTGTGGTAAGGTATATAAATTTTGAATTTTACTAATAAATCTAATTGACTAACCATATCATGGATTAATCAAATATCATCTTTGCACACGATCTCATTCCTTTACTCATCTCGACTTCATTAAACGAATCGATTAATCATGTATTAATGCGGTTTTCAAAATCATTATATGTTAGTATATTTAGAAACTTGGGACTTAGTTAAGATCAAATTGTGTAATATATCCATTAGGTAAAGTGTGTTTCTTTAGTATGCATTTGTAAATATTCTAATCCGACGGTCACGAAATGTTCTAGACATAAAGTGATCCGACGGTTCAACTTCTCTTAGATCATACCTACCATTGATCTGTGGCTTAACACCTGATTGGTCCATGATATCTATTTAAAGAGCATGGAGGGTCCTTGGCTAGTTGATCGATTATGAGAAGCTCATTTGTAACTTTCTTCTTTTGCATAATAAATTGCTCCAAGTAGCTATTTGGCTGAGCCTGTGGACTGTTTCCCTCTTGATGCTTTTAACCACATGACAAAAATCATGTCTTGATCTGTGATATATTTGTGTGAAGTGGTTGCTCTAGGTGTTCGGTCTTTTGGGTGTACCATGTGTACCCAAACATGGTATCAAAGCGTTTATGAAGAGCCACTTTCGTTTGTGATTAAGATCTGGAACCAATGTTACCGAAACTTTGAAAGGGTTTCTGGTTCTGGAGTTTTTGTGCATTTGTGGCCTATGGGAGCTATTCCATTATGTCCAGAGTGTTTTTTCCAATGGGAAATAGTTTTCGCTTGATCAAAAACTGGTTCTGTTTGTTCCAAAAACACCCATTTCAACAAATCTAAAGGTATAATGTTACAGTGACAGATTTTTTTTTTTAATCTCTAATATTTTATTAGTTTTATCAGTAGGTCTTTATTGTTTTAGTCTCAGACTATTTCCTTCCTTGTCTACGTATTCTCTTTTCTGTGCTCCTTGCGCGATCGCGGCGAATCAGAAACATAAAGAGTTTTTTTTTTTGTCTTCTCGGCTACGTATGCTCTTTGCCATGCACCTTGTGCGATCGCGGCGAATCAGAAACATCAAGAAAACTTGAAAACCCATACTTTCTAGGAAATATAACCAAGATCTAACCCTATAGTGTGGAAAAGTTCTTTTTTGTTTTTGTTTTTCGTTTTTTTTGTGATTTGCAGGAAACAAAGGAAAGCACAGAGAACGAGAGAGAAGAGTAAAAAAAAAAGGCTCCCTTACTCTTTCCATTCTTTTATGTACCTTTTAAACTTAGCTCACTTGGTTCAAAGTTGTTTTATTCCTTAATAGGTCTTGAGTTCAAGTCTTATTAAGTGAATTTTTAGTGCATGCAATTTCTATTTTCAAGTTACTTTATTGTAAAAGTGTATGTCACTTAAATAATATAAAATAAAAAGTGAGTCACTTAAGTCTTTAATTTATTGCAGCACTATTTAAAGTAACATTGTTGTAAAAGCGAACATCACTTATTCTACAAAAGTGATTCACTTAAAAGAAACTTTATTGTAAAGTGATTGTCAAAGGTTGATCTTGGGAAGAGGGGGGTTCTTTTTTTAAGTTGGTCAAGTTAATATCTGCCACATCACTACTGGGGACATTTTCAACATTTATTTTGATCAAGCATAACTTCATCATTCAGAATCAGTTTTTAGTGTCGTTTTTTTTATAAGAGCCTAATTTTTTGAGCTATTTGCATCCAGGAAGTTAGTTTTTGTTCTTTCAGCTATTATTTTCAAGTATGGCCACCCCTTGTGATATTATACTTACTAGTTCTAACTATTTCTCATGGAAATCTCGTATGGAGGATGTTCTAAGAAGTAGGGGACTTTTCAGAATTACCTCAGAGAAAGAAACAGAACCCACTGATGATGATAAGAAAATAAAATGGGCAAATATATGTGATGAAGCTCGTGGATTGATTGGAATGTCAAACTCTACTGATTTGCAATTCCACATATCTGGAATTGATGAACCTAATAAAGCTTGGGAAAACTTGGAATCTGTGTTTGGTAAACACAATGAAATTTGAGGTCATCAACTTGAGAATGAGTTGATTTCTTTGAATCCAAGTGATTTCTCATGCATGCAACACTATTTATCTAAGTATAAAAGTCTTAGACTCTTATGTGAAGAATGAAAGATTAAGAAAGAAGACAAATAATGTATTTATCATATTCTTTCCAAACTTGGACCTGCATATTCTGTTTCTGTATCTACATTTTACTCCATAAAAGAATCCTTGAATGCAACTAGCTATCAAGAGCCTAGTCTTGAATCCTTTTGTGATTCCTTAATTAGAGAGCAATATAAGCTCATTCATCTTGGAATAATTAACAATGTGGATACATCTAGGAAAGCCTTATTGTCCCAACAGAAATAAAAGTCCAAGCCTCGCAAGAAATAGAATTTTTGCAATAATAAGCCAAACAAGGGTCCCAAACCCTCTCAGTTAACTCCTTCTTAAAAAAATAACAAAGGCTCCAAGCCAAAAGGAAAGAAGACTGAGCGTCATTGCAATTTTTGTGGGAAAGATAATCATGATGAATCTAAGTGTTTCAAGAAGACTAATCTATTTCTTCAAGCAAGTTGGGTCCCATTGTTTCATCTCCTCCAGGACCATGACGATGACATTTCATTGCTGTTCACTAAGGGGTTCGTTGACAAAGTGGCTCGGGTTGGCCATCTTATATTTTTGGTGAATGAGGAATCCATTGCGTTGGATACATAGCTTCCACAAGAGGGTTCTCGTTGGCACAAGAACCTCTTCCTCCCTCAGACAGCTCATGGATTTTCTCTCAAGGCCAACTACCAACACGTTTCATGCACAAAAGGGTTCCACCAGGAGTGGATTAAGCCAAAATATCTCAAGCCCTTAGCCATCATCATCTGGTTGATAACCTGTGAGGGTAAGTTCACCATATTCAAATCCTGTCATATCAGGTTATTAGCTCATTTTTTTAATAACCAAGCTCTTATTTTCCCATTTTATTTTCTGAAGAGCCTTGAGAAAATGTCTAACTAGGTGAGGAAAAACGTAGTTAACCCAACTGGTAGTTTATATCACCACTGTCTCATTAAAATCCTTATCATTCACCAGTTGAGGGAAAAGGGGAAAGCATGGGAAATTTTTTCATTTGAAGTTTTGAATCCACATCTAGTCAAGAAGTCCCATGCCAAAGCCTCTTTCTCTACTTCTCAAAAACGCCTCCAGTCTCAAACTTGTGATGGTGAACCTAGCCAGACCTCTGCCAGAGTGAAGAGAGATACTAAGTCCATGCAACTTGATGAGTCCATCTTAGGAACAAAGCATTTTAACCTATCTTCTTCCTCTTTTGAACCTTTCCATAAGGATGTGAATATTAAGCCTCCACTCTTCTCACAGATACCCACTAAGTGTAGAGGGGTGAATCGTGTTCAACCCATAATTTAGACAACCAATTCAGACAATTCCCACACTCATCCAAATGAACCTACTCCTGATGTGTCCACCTCTACATTGTATGATGTCTCTACTGGCTTTCTTGAAGCTTCCATCCTTGAAATTCCTCGTAATCTCCCTCTATCCAAGGATTGTGAAAAACCAACCACCACTGCTGACCCCAAAACACTTTCAAGAGGGTTGGGATCTCATAAGAATGTTGAACACCCTGCAAAACCATTCACTCCAAGCCACTAGACAGTGGATAAATTAACACAAGAAGTAGCATGATTGACAAATCAGAATCAAAAATATGTTGGCTTAATTACTGAGCTTCGCCAAGAGAATAAGGAACTGTTTCTACAAGTGAAGAGTGTCGAAGACCTAAATAGATCCATAACATATTCTCATGACTCTCTCCAGATGAGGTATGGTACCTTGAAGCCTCAATCGAGGAGGTCTAAACCAAAGTCCACTTCATCCTCCTCGAAGTCAAAGGTAGCTACTGTCGCAGCTCAGCCTTCTTCCTGGTTTCTTTTCTTTTTTTCTTAGTGGGACCTGACATATCTCCAGTTTGGGGGACTATTGATGCCTAATTTTTTCATCACTTTTGATCATTAAACGTTCTCTGTTGGTATTATTTTTACCATTTTTTATATGATAAGCCACATTTCTTGCTATTTAGACCACCATTTGAACTCAGGTATGAATACATTTTAAATATTGCATGAATATTGATTGATTATCATCATTTTGTGGTTTATTAACATTAATTTAGAATATATCAACTTATTTGGCAAATAGAATTCATTTTACAGGTTATGGTTTTCAAATGGACTCTCCTTCATACACGTGTTCACGTCCAAGACGCCCAGCCACATTCGGACCATCGCTTGCACCTTAGAAATTATTTGTTAACATACCTGGGAGCATTAAAGACACAAAAGAAGATGTGGGTTTTTTTTCCCACCTGGAACTTATGGTTCGTGAGCCCTCGTTCTAGAATATCTGTGTTCCTACTCACCCAGCTTGACAATGCACCAACTGCTCACGTGAAAGGAACCACCACGCACGAATTGGGGGAAAAATGTTCCATGTGTTAGTGAGCCATTTTCCTCAGTAATTAAGAACTCTTATATTTAGAGAGGCCAACCACTGAAAGGGTCGACCTGCTCACCCATTGTAAAAAAACTATCAGGTTGAGAAACGCAGGCGTAGGGATAGTGAAAAATGTTGTGTGTAACTTTGTTTCAGTTTAATAGAAAGACTTTGTTTCAGCTATTGATGATCATTCTCATTTTTTGTTAATGGTTGGTGATTGAGTAGCGTAGGAGATAAACCCTTGTTGCTGGGAAGGGCCCCTCAACAACCAGAGGTTTTTCATTGTGTATATTTTGTTATTTCTTTTTTGTTGATAAGTAGTTCTCATTTTCAGTATATGTATTTAACTTGGTTTTCCTGTAAATGGTGTTTTTCTATTTCCTGTAATATATTTCTATTGTTAACATAATTTATGCTTCTAGAATTTAAAGTGAACGATCATGCGTAGTTTCTTTCAGATTTTCTTTCAGCTTGCTTTCTAGTTTTACGTTGCAATTAGATAGAGTTTGATTATTTCAGAATTTCAAGTTAGTTTGTAATCAAATTTAGCTCTGTTTATTTTCCTATAGCTGTAGATTAAATTAGTTTACCTTTCAGGTTAGTTTTATTATGCAATAGAAATGGTTTCTTTCCTTAGATATAGATTAGTGTAGTTTCTCTCTGATTATTTCCATTTTAAACAACTTATTTTCTGTCTTTCTTGCACCATAGACTCATATGCATAACCCAACTGGTGTTAGGATCATTTAGTTTGCTTATTTTCATAGTTTGCATCATTTTTTGTCTTTCGGACTGTCATTCGGTCTTTAATATTTTCTGCTATATTTTATGATTGTTTAAGGTTCAATTTCTCAGGTTTTCAAATTGTCTTGTTTCTTGTAGTTAACGAGCATTTGCACATGTAGTTAGAACCTTGTTTTGAATGTCATAACGTTTTGTTTAAGCTTCATGTTCATTTTTAGTCATTTGCTTATCTTTGCCTTAGTTTTCCTTTCTGATTGTACCTTGATCTATAGTTGATACTTTATGTCTAATTCCTTAACTTATCACTGTTCTAGAACTCGTCAATTTCATTCTTAGCTTAGTTTACTCCGTTTTTGTTAAGGTTGATTTTGGATTAAAACTTGGTAATTTCATTTTCAAAAGTACATTATTTTTCATGATTTTATTATCCATCTTAGTTCAAGCATATGATATGCTTTTCTCATTTATGTAGTTAATGAAATGTTCATGGATAGGATTTGATTTATAAATAGAATAACTTTATTAAGTTTTCTACTTGCTTCTAGAATCTAATTTATTTCCAAGTCATTTGTATATGCTTAGATTCCCTTAACTTGTAATTATACCTCATGTTTTACCTTTGTAGGATAGCATATGTATTTTCCTGTCTTCGATCTCAAAGTAGTCATTGAAAATACATGTTCTTGATTTCTTGTTAATAGACCAGTTGTTAACAACATCTCATTTTGAATTAGTCTTAGGTATCGTAACTAGAGTTTCCAAATGTCATTTTCTTATGGATGAATGATCGTTGCAATGTTTAAAATCACTTGTAATTGGTCACTTTTTATCTTACATCTCTTTGTAGAGGTTAAATTAGATTTACTTTCGTTATGTTTCCTTGTTACATTTGAAATTCATTTTGATACATTTTCTCTAGTTCCTATCACATTTGACACAATCCCTCAAGAAGATTGGAATTAGATAGGTTTGTTTATGAATCATTTACTGCTTTGAAATCTTAGTTGTCAATGCATGTCTAATTCCTATAGTAGTATTTTGTTCTTTAATGGTTGGATTGGATTTCAAAGGTTAAGTTTGCATCCATTCAATAGATCATAATTTAATACTTCTAATTTTGACTCAGTTTTTCATTTTGAAAGATATTTAAATCTTTTCATTATTAAAAATTTCTAAGGTTTGTCGAGCCAATATCTTAGTTGCCTTTCTACCTTAGCATATATTTTGTGACAACTCGAAGTTTACAAACCCCGGTCGATAAATTAAATATTGGAAAATGTAATGAACATAAATGACACCAAGAGTAAGTATGGCCCAAAAAAACCAATAATACAAGAGCATATCTAGACTTATACAGAAAACTCTCATTTCACAAAATATCATGAGTAGAAAATTTGGAAATCTTACACATGTATACAAAACAAATACTTGCATGTGTTAAAATTTTGTTATGTAAAAATTATCAAAATCATCATACATTCTCCATGCATGGGCTTATATAATATTATATACACCAAGAAAGATAAACCATTTCATTTGTTTAATATTGAATTGATTTCATCTACTGCCATAAAGCATCTAGAAAAGGTGACCCAAGCCAAGGTTTGATTCACCAAATGAACTAGTAGTCAAAGTAGACCAATATCTACTATAAAAAAAATTACAGGAATCATATGCATCAAGCACTGCCACAATATTTCCATGGATTTAACTCATGCATAAAGTGATTCTCAAGTTTTCTAATTCTGTAAGGAGAAACCCACTTAGTTTATTTCCACTCAAGTTCCTTGAATTCATAATCCAATATAGATAATAGGATTTATATAACTCTCACCCATTAAAATTCTCACAATCCAATAAATATAATGGGGTTAACATAACTATCACCCATAAAACTCAACTTGTAGCTAATAATCCACAAACTTTTCTACAAACAAGGCTTATAGTTTTAAAATATGCTCCATCTCCCCAATAGATCCCGTAATATGTCCAAAAATATTATTGTCAGAAAAGTTCCTAAAAAACCATATCAAATAATAGACCAAACAAATGATAAGGACTTGCCTTAGAGAAATTATATTTGTATATATAATTTTAAAAGAAAACCTTGGAAACTTGTTGCAGCTGCAACTATTTCCCCCCAAAAAAAATTATTTTTAGGACTCCCCTTATCTTTTTAGTTTTCTTTAGAATGCATAGAAAGTCTAACTTCTTCACCAAATTTCACCCTATGACTTGAAGGTCTAAAAAAATTGAGAGTTTGTTTGCTTGTATTGGATGCACAGTTGACAGTTTTTCTAATGTATCGGGTGTGCTGTTGGCTAGCTAGCCGATGTTCCCATTGGAAGCATTCCGAAGTCTTTCTTCGATGTATCAGATATCATTTCATCTATTGCATCGGAATATTTTTCTGATGTATCAGAAGCTTAGTCCGGAACTGTTTCAATGTACCAGGTCTTCAATCGTCTATCATTTTCCAGTATCCGTCGAAGCCTTGTAAATTGTATTTTTTGAGTATCGGTTGTCTCTTTTGGAGTGATCTGAGTGCTTAGTTGTTTCTCTGGCCGACATTGTGGAGGCAGAGTGCGAGGTGGATCCGATACCTGCCCGTACTCTTTTTCGAAACTGATGCGGTGTTAGTTGGTTAGACTACCTAAAGTGGATTTAAGCGCTTTGGCGGTGTTCACCCAATCACCAGGTTGCATTCTTCCAAAGCCGTTCGACACTTTGTGTTTCCTCATGAGTGTGTTTCCGATGCCTGTTCTTAGCGCTTAGATCTTTCCCTCCTGGAAACTTATCCAATTGCTTATAAAGCCCGTAGAGGTTATGGATATGGTCATTATTCACCGTATTGGTCCCCAGTAGGGAGCTGCATAGCTGTCATCATCTGAGAAAATTGTTTGCCGGTGGAATTCGCATTCGTCCAAGTCATCCTGGAGGTTTTTTCCAGGTAGAATTTCCTCCAATCCTGTTGCTCAGAGCTGTTTTTACCCGCAATTTGTTAGGGTTAGGTCTTTTACCACGGGGATTTATTTCAAGTGTGGCGGTTGTTTCTTTATATGGGGTTCTCCCTAGGTTGTTTTAGATGTCATTTTACTCGCCAACCCTAATCATGGTTTATTTTCATTCGGCCATGAGTGATTCTGTGACATTTGTTGGAAGAAAGAGGGCAGGGTGCATACGAGGATTTCACCGTCTCCACCACTTCCTCATCCTCTTCACCATTTTAGGGAAAGCACGTAGTTGTCAGTTGAGTGTGGTTAGGTTTTCATGGGATACCAAAGGAAATTTTCTTTGTTGTAGGTAAAGAGCGGGTTCAGGGGTGAGCAGTCCAATTTTTTCCCAGGGGTTTCTTGCTCTAGAATTGCTACCTGTAGACATAAGGGCGTAGTGGAAACCTAGGTTTTTCCCCAGTAGAATTTTTCTTGTATATTTGGGCGTGATAGGGTTTTTTGAAAGCTTTGTGGCTTGGATAGTTTCACATACAAAAATCCCATTTGCTTTGATAAAAGAAAAAGTTGTTCAGCATGCATCTTGATGAGTTGGTAATGTTTTGGTTAATATTGTTGTTTTCAGTATATAGTTTGCTATTTATATATATGTGAATGGACTAAATATAATTTGTATACACAGTCCCTTCATCAGCACAATAATATGCCTCGAAAGCAGAAAAATAAGGCACAAGCAACAAAGGAAGAACTAGAGGTAGAAATAGTAACCCGAGTTGAGGTTATTTACGAAGACACCAAAGCCATCACTAGTATCAACCCTGAATATAAATGGGGAGAGATATACTGAATGATCTCAAATCAGAGTGTCCCAGAGTCTAGATTCAAGTATTTTCCTATTTATGCCAATATCGAAAGATCAGCCATCATGAAGGTGGCTACCCGACTTGATATTTTCCCTTGTTCAGAGGTGATAGGATGGATCCTGCCTAGGGCAGATGTGACAAGGATGATATTGGCTAATAATGAAGGGCAAGGTTATTGTTGATGTAATTGTAACTTCAAAATGTATTCACTTGTATATCTTATTTATTTTACCCCGATGTTTATTCTGGGATGTGTCTGTAATGTACTTGAGTCATGTCATGCCCAGATGTTCCTATCAGGAGGTTCTATAATGTAAATAAGTCATGTCAAGTCATTGTGGGTAACCCTCCTATTGATCAAGGGTTAAATTCCCCACAGTTTTGGGGCACTAGGGTTATTAGACTCTCTTAGAGAAGTTGGCCCTAGTAGGGTTTAGTCAAGTTGGGAATTAGTATAAATAGAGAGCTAGCCTCTCTATTTATCACACACTCACTCACACTCAGTTGTAATGCATAGCTAAGGAAGAAGAAGACACTAGGGCTAGGAAGAAATAGGTTAACGTTGCCGGGAGATCATCTTACTGTTTTGGGGTTTTACTTTTGGTGCTGATTATATCACTGAGGAATTTGTGGGGTTTTATCGATTTATGGTTTCCTCGAGGAAAAACACTATGTTCATTATCTCTTGTGTTTTATTGTTTTGCTTGTTATTCTCTTAGTTAAAGATCCTAAGATAATGCTAGCTTAATGTTAAAATTCTAACATGGTATCAGAGCTAACCTAAGAAGAAGACACTATGCAGCTGCGGGAACTAGGGCTTCCTACTTTGTGTATCTCTCTCCACAAATTTTCAATAAAAGAAGGTTGGAATAAATCTCCTCCCTAGGGTGCATCTTTCTATCGAAGCAGAATCCACTTATGAGGTTTTTCAGTTTTGGACCCAACACTGTTGCCGAAAATTAGGGATTTTCACAGAAGTGGAATTTTTCAATGAGCCCAAGCCTGGATTGATCTCCTCCCCAAAATCAAAGTTTAGAGATCAATATCAAAGCATTTGGTTGGACAGAACTCCGGAAAAGCAAAACCCTAACCTGCTCCTGAACCAGCACTGCAGTATTTCAGCTCCAAATCCAGATCTGACATCTTGACTTGGTAAGATCTAAATATTTTGTATTTCCATTTGAGGTTCTCAGTTAAGATGTCTCATCATACCAAGATTGATGAAAATATTGAGAAAGATGATAACTTCCGATCTTGGAAGTATAGGATCTCCCTGGTCCTAGAAGAAAATTAGTTGGACTCCTATATCAATGAGGAGGTTCTAGTTCTAGAGGGAGATGAGGCTAAGGCCTTACACAAGAAGAATTTGGTTAAGGAAAAGAGGATTATTGTTGATTCAATCAAGGATCACCTCATACCACAGGTATCCTCCCTAAAGACACCTAAAGCTATGTTTGATTCCCTAACCAAATTGTTTGAAGGGAAGAACATAAACCGGAAGATGACTCTGAGAAACCAATTGAAGAATGTAAAGATCTAGAATGTACAAACCATCCTGTCTTACTTTACAAGTTACAAGGGTCTCTCAGATCAAGGAGCAGCTGTAAGTAATAGATGAAGAAGTGGAAAATGTAGAAATTGTAATGACCACCTTGAATGGTCTCCCTAGATCACGGGACTCCTTTATTCAAGGAATCTGTGTCAGAAAGAACTTAGTCAATTTCAGCAGACTATGGGAAGAATTCTCTTAAGAAGAAGCTCGGATAGCAGCTCGATAAGAGAATATGGGAAGTGAAGATCAAGCTCTCACAATTCACTCCAAGAAAAGTAGAAGAAACTATCATCACTCCAGAGGTAAGACCTTTCACCATAAATATAACATTAGAAAGGACTTATCTAAATTAAGATGCTATAAATGTGATGAAAGAGGACACTTTGCCAAACACTGTCCTGGAAACAAGATTAACTCCCATAAGAAGAAGGGAAACAAGAGAAGACATCATGCTCATGTTGCAGAGGATGATGAACCTTTTACAAAGAGAACCAGATATGAAAGTGAATATTCTTCAAGTGATGAATAATATGTTTTGATTTCCACTCTCATGGGAAACATTACTCATGGAAGCAATTATTGGCTTATAGACAGTGGTGCTTCCAATCATATGACAGGATTCAAGGAATCCTTTGTGAAACTATCAAAACATGAATCACCTCACAAGGTGAAGCTCGGAGATGACTACTGGTATCCAATAAAAGGTAGTGGGGAATCCTCCTACAATCTAGACTCTGGAAAGTCTATAACAATGAAGGAAGTATTGTTTGCACCAGGACTAAAGAAGAACCTCCTCTCCATATCTGCATTAGATGCAAAAGGAATGAGGGTTGCATTTATAGATGGCCAAGTCATCATGTGGCCAAAGGGAAAGTCTATTAATGATGCTATAGTGATTGGGGAACAAGAAGGAGGATTATACAAATTGAAGGGCCATCCAGAAAAAGACTTGGTCCATGACACAATAGAGCCAAATGAACTTTGGCATAGAAGGCTTGCACATGTGCATTACAGAGCACTACCACTCGCAATCATAGTTGTTGAAGGTCTTCCACAAATTCAAGAAAAACATGACAGAGTCTACAAAGGATGTGCGAAAGGAAAGAACACAAAGAAGACATTTCCAAGTAGCAAGAGAAAAGCAAAAGGAATATTGGAATTCATCCACTCCGATGTATGCGGTCAAATGTCATCAAGTTCACTAAGCGGGTATGTATAGTATGTTTCTTTTATTGATAAATTTTCTAGGAAGACATGGATTTACTTCATGAAGAACAAAGATGAAGTATTCAACAAGTTCAAGGAATTCAAAGACTTGATCGAGAACCACACTGAAAAGAAGATCAAAACTTTTTGATCAGATAACAGCGGAGAATTCACATCAAATGAATTCAAAGAGCTATGCAAAGACTCAGGGATTAAAAGGGAGTTGTCCACTCCATATAATCCACAATAGAATGGGATTGCAGAAAGGAGGAATAGAACTATCATGGAAGCTGCAAGAGAAATGATTCATGATCAAGATATTCCTATGCATCTATGGGAAGAAGTTGCTAGAACAACGGTGTATGTACAGAACCGTACTCCACACAGAGTACTTGAGAACAAGACACCTGAAGAATTCTTTTCTGGCAAGAAACCAAAATTCAACCATCTTAGAATATTCGATTGTCTAGTGTACATACACATTCCAAAAGAGAAGAGAACTAAATTAGATCCTTCAGGAAAGAAGGGTATATTTGTGGGATACTCTGAAAGCTCGAAGGCTTACAGAATATACTTCCTAGGATTCAAGAAGATCGAAATGAGCAGGGATGTGACATTTGATGAAGACTCATCTTACAACAAATACAGAAAGAGACCTGCTGAAGAACCTGAAGAAGCACCCAGAATTCATGATACAACCATGAACGAAGAAACTCAAGAAGAAGATAGAGAATTTGAAGAACCACAAGAACCTGTAGATCCACCTCAGTAGAAGAATCCTCATAAGAGGAAACCTACTTGGGTACAAGAAGCTATCCAAGGTGCAGAAAGATATGGGGCTCCAGAAGAGAATCATAGAGAAAGAAAGAGGTCCAGATCCTGCTCCGGGTATGTAGCATTATTATGTGATTTCATCGATACAGAACCTTCCAATTATGAAGAAGCGACAGAACGAAAAGAATGAAAGGATACTATGATCGAAGAGTATCAATCGATCATGAAGAATGATGTTTGGGATGTTGTCAAAAGACTAGAAGGGAAGCTAGTTGTAACTTCCGAATGGATCTACAAGATCAAGCATGCTGCAGATGGTAGCATAGAAAAATATAAAGCAATATTTGTTGCTCGTGGTTTCTCCTAGAAAGAGGGAATAGACTATGAAGAAACTTTTGCACTTGTAGCCAGATACACTTCTATCAGATCAGTACTTTTCCTGGCTGCAGTGATGAAATGGAAGATACACCAGATGGATGTCAAGACTACTTTCTTGAATTGTGTAGTGGAAGAGGAAGTATATCTGGAACAACCACTCGGTTTTGAGACACATGATAGGGAGTCTCATGTGTGTAGATTGAAGAAAGCCCTGTACGGTTTGAAACAGGCACTCATGACATGGTACGATAGAATTGACAGCTTTTTATCTAGTTTGGCCTTTACCACGAGTAAAGCAGATTCCAACCTTTATTACAAGGTTGAAGATGGAAACCCAGTGATGCTCCTATTGTATGTAGATGATCTATTTGTAATAGGTATCGATGGGTTGATTGCTGATACGAAGAGGAAGCTTGCTGCCGGGTTCGAAATGAAGGACTTGGGTATGATGCATTATTTTCTAGGCATGGAGGTGGCAAAATGTAGATGGAATTTCCCTGGGACAAGGGAAATATACAGTAGAGATCCTAAAGAGGTTCGGGATGATGGACTGCAAGGCCATGACCACACCTATGGCATCGAACCTGAAGCTATTGAGTGATGCTTCATTAGAAGCGGTTGATGCTATGATGTATCGTTAGATGATTGGGTCCTTGATGTACCTAATGAACACGAGACTAGATATTTGCTTTGTTGTGAACACCTTGAGCCAGTTCTTGATAGATCCGAGACATGTTCACTTGATTGTTGCAAAGCATATTCTGAGGTACCTGAGGGGTACAGTTGATTATGGGTTCAAGTATAAGGTGAGTCAGAATATTAACCTGGAGGGTTATGTTGATTTAGAGTGGGTAGGCAGTGCCATTGATAAGAAGACTACTTCAAGGTGTTGCTTCAGTATGGGATCAGGTGTGATCTCTTGGTTTAGCAGGAAGCAATCCTATGTGGCACTGAGTATAGCTGAAGCAGAGTATGTCACAACTTGTTCAGCTAGTTTTGAGGTAGTATGGATGAGGAAGCTATTGTCTGATTTATTTGATCTCCAATTAGATGCTACTTGTATATATTGTGACAACTAGAGTTGTGTGAAGTTGTCGGAGAACCCGGTGTTCCATGACAAGTCGAAGCATATCGAGATCAAATATCACTATATCATGGATATGGTGCAGAGGGGAGCAGTGAAGCTCCAGTATGTTGCAACGGATGAACAGATAGATGATGTGTTGACAAAGCCGTTAGCCAGAGTGAAGTTTGAGTACTTCAGGGAGAAGCTTCATGTTCTCTAGATCGAGGTTCCTTCCAAGGGGAAGTGATGATTCCGTGAGCCATTCTGACATGGTGAGAGGATTGGTTCCTTCCATGGTCAGATGTAAGGGCTAAGCCATTCTATCATGGTGAGAGGATTGGTTCCTTCCATGCCAGATATGAGTGCTAAGCCATTCTGATATGACTATAGGATTGGTTCCTACATGATCAAATATAAGTTCTATTTCCATTCTTGGAATGGAGGTGCATGGTTAGTTACCAGGAATACTTGGTCTAGGACTGAGGGCCATTCTGATATGACTAAGGGATGTGTTCCCACATGATCAGATATGAGTGCATGGCCATTCTGATGTGATTGAGGGATGTGTTCCCACTTAATCAAATATAAGGGCTGATGCCATTCTCTTGGAGAATGGAGGCACCTGTTCAGTTACCAAGAACCCTCAACCTAGGGTTGAGAGCCCTTCCAGCATGGTTGCAGGATGTGTTCCCGCATGGTTGGATGTAAGTGTAGAGCCCTTATAGCAAGGTTGTAGGATTTGCTCCCGCATGGCTAGATGTAAGTGCATAGCCCTTTTAGCATGGTTGTAGGATGTGTTCCCGCATGGTTAGATATAAGTGCTAATCCTTTTTGATAGGGTTGTGGGATGTGTTCCCGCATGATTGGATGTGAGTGCTAGGCCTTTCTGATGTGATTATAGGATTGGTTCCTACATGATCAAATGTGAGTGTTGGGCATGCCTTTCTGACATGGTGTTGGATGTGTTCCTCTCATGGTCAGATATAAGTGTTGGGTGGGCCATTCTAACTTGGTGTCAAATATAAGCGCTGAAGAACACCTACATGGAGGCTAGGCCTACAACTAGCATGAAAAAGGGCTGGCTCTGTAGAAATTCCTGTGATGAGAAGAATCATAATATAGCACCCGTGATGATTTCAATGATGATGATCCAATAGTAATGATCCAGATCAAGTGATGATCCAGATCGAGAGATGATGCTCCAGTGATGATCTAGATCCAGTGATGATCCAGATCGAGTGATGATCCAGATCCAGTGATGATCCAGATATGAAGATGAACATGACTTGAAGATGACGAGGATATGATGATGATCCAGATGATACAGAGAATAAGACTTGTGCTAATAAATTGTGTCAAGAGAATACCTTCCTAGTTAAGAGGGAGTGCTGATGTAATTGTAACTTTGGAATGTATTCACTTTTATCTATTATATATTCTACCCCGATGTTTATTCCGGGATGTGTTTGTAATGTACTTGATTCATGTCATGCCCCGATGTTCCTATCTAGAGGTTCTATAATGTAAATAAGTCATGTCAAGTCATTGTGGGTAACCCTCCTATTGATCAAGGGTTAAATTCCCCATAGTTTCGGGGCACTAGGGTTATCAGACTCTCCTAGAGAAGGCGTCCCTAGTAGGGTTTAGTAAAGTCAGGAATTAGTATAAATAGAGAGCTACACTCTCTATTTATCACACACTCACTCACATTCAGTTGTAGCACATAGCTAAGGAAGAAGAAGACACTTGGGTTAGGAAGAAAGAGGTTACTATTGTCGAGAGATCATCTTACTATTTTGGGGTTTTACTTTTTGTGTTGATTCTATCTCTGAGGAAGTTGCAGGGTTTTCTCCATTTATGGTTTCCCCAAGGAAAAACACTATGTTCATTGTCTCTTGTGTTTAATCGATGTGATTGTTATTCTCTCAGTTAAAGATCCTAATATAATGCTACCTTAATGTTAAAAATCTAACAGTTATGCCGCCTATAGCCCAACCTATGTATCCATGGCTTATAAGTTACTAACACCACAGAGATATTTAACTGAAGGATGGTTGAAAGACCTCAACCTAGATGTGGTGTAAATAGTCAAAAGAATGATGATCCTAGGTAAGAATTTTTGTATGAGGCCTTCAGGGGAGTGCGAAACAGCAAGCCTCCGTACTCCATACAAGTTAATTGCCTTGATGTTAAAAAGAATATTCGGGAGGACTAATGGGAATAACTTAAAAATAGGTTGGGTACCAGTGATGTTTTTTGCAGCCACTCAAGGTACCATATTCAATTGGGAGAACATAGTGTCAAACAGTTTGTCAGCCTGCATAAGTGCAGTCCTGGGAGGAGTCTCACAGAAGAAAACAAAATTTTGTATGAGCTCAATCTTGATTGATTGTATTTTATGTACGTAACCATTCCCAACATTGAAATGCTAATGGGATAAAGACCGGTCCCCTTTATATGATGCCTACCAATTGTTGTGGGATCATAAGTATTACAGTCATTACAAGAATATTTATGAAGATTTTATCATGCCATTGTACACCTTGATTTTCCTGGTTGAGTGTAATTGTATGTCCGAGGAAGATTTAAAGGTTGTTTAAGATAACAGGCACTATTACTTGACTGAGGAAGGTTTGTATCTAAGGATGTTTGGTGGGTCGAGGGCTCCTTCCCTTCTGCCTAAGTATGCTACATATTTTTTCATTCACAAGGAGGTAGTTAGACAACTATATATTGATGGAGTTGGCCACTTCTTATTTGAGCAAAAGAAGATTGGTTATCCTCCAATCCCATTTTATATAGGGGGTTATAAGTTTTCAAAAGTAAAAACTGCAGCAAAATTCGTGAAGGAGCTAGAATATTTTCACTTTGGTGAAATAATTTTCCATAGAAATGACTCCGAGAAGAAGGTTGTTGATTATTGTACCGCCGTAGGCGTGCATTTCGAGTATACATATTTTTGGGATAAAGATGAATAAATTTTCCGGAATGCTCAAAATATCACAGCTTTGAGAAGAAGGTTTAAGCAGAAGATAACTATTGTTGGTGGAAAGGGTAAGGTTTCTGAGCAAAAGAAGAAGCAAGAAGAGGAGGCTACCAAGAAAATCCAAGAGGACGCACATAGATTAGTCCAAGAAGTAGAAGGGTGGTTGAGAGCAGAAGAAGAAGAAAAAAGAAAAGAAGAAGCAGAGAAAATAAAAGAGGAAGAAAATGAGAGGTTGAGATTAGAAGTAGCTAATAAAGAAAAGGAGCAAGTAGAAAAATCAGCTGAGGAATTATGAAAAAAGGCACAAGAGGAATAGGACTATGAGAATCAAGAGCAAAATTAGTCTCATGCCGATCCAGTTGAACCCTTTGTCCCATCCGGTAGCATAGCGAGAGGTAATCTAGTTTTAGCATCAGGATTCGAATTGATTCC
Source organism: Pseudotsuga menziesii (assembly GCA_001517045.1). Lineage (NCBI taxonomy): Eukaryota > Viridiplantae > Streptophyta > Pinopsida > Pinales > Pinaceae > Pseudotsuga > Pseudotsuga menziesii. The sequence continues at coordinate 96,048 of LPNX010885771.1, forward strand.
TTTTACTCCCATGGAAGAAGATGAAGTTCCTGAAATAAATACTATCTTCTATGATAAAGAAAAAAAGAGGATTGTTAAGAGAACAGAGAAGAAGGTGAAGAGTGGAGGAAAGAGGGGGGTTATGGTGACTATAAAGGAAGTGGTTCATGGTATGGATAAAGATCAGAGGTTAATGGAAAAGGCTGGTGTAGCTACATCCCTATAAAGTGAAGAAAATGTGGATAGAATAATGATAGACTTAGACCAATCCCAAAAGAAGATTACGTAGTTGAAAGAAACCCTAAAAAGGGAAAGAGATGAAAGTCAAAATCTGAAGAGAAAGTACGAAGACATGATTAGTGAGATTGAGGAATCCAATGTAGAGTTTCAAACCTTACAATTAGACAAAGATGCTTTGGTATTATCAGCAAGAAATATAGAAAGAGAGTCTGAGGCTACCTTGGCAAAGTGTAAAAAACTTCAGCAAAGACATCAGGTCTTGGAAGTGTAAAGAGATAGTATGAAATCATCAATTGAAGAATTGACTAAAGGGAAAGGAAGTCTAGAGAATAAAGTGGCAGAACTAGAAATGCAATAGAATACTATTGAGGGCAAAGCTAAGCTTTATGAGACTCAGGTAGTAGCATTGGAAAGCCAGAAAGCTTCACTCAAAGTTTCATTAAAAGTAGCTATGGAACAAAAAACAAATATTGAGCCATTGAAGAAGCATGCTCTCACACTTAGAAGTAAAATTCATTAGATGCAGCTTCAAATTACAGAAGAGATGTTGAAGGTTCAGCAGGTAGAAATAAGGCTAGAAGAAATTGTAAGTACAGCTTCTTACTTTTTAGACATGACACAGGATATCTTGGAGGTTCTAAAAGGATGGATGACTTGGTTGGAAACAACCAAGGAACCTCCAGCTGATGCACCCATCAAGGATCTAGAGATGGTAAAGCTGGAGTATGAGCTAATTGAATTTGGGAGTAAAGTAGCAGAAGAATTGGTGAAGGTAGTTCGGAGGACAAAAGGTGTTTGTACAGAATTCTGCACGAAATTTCTCATAACTTACAATCGTTGTCAGACATATGCTAAGAGAAGGTTAGAACAGTTTCCCAATCATGAAAGGTTTTTGAAGCAATTGCAGGAAAGATGGCAAGAGGATGAACAGGCTATTCAACTAGTCAAAGGATTGGATGAAAAGGTATTGAAAAATGCAATAGCACAAGTAGCAGTTAGCAGTAATTTATTGGAAGATCAACTTCACCTGATTCTATCCAGAGTGGCGAATATAAAGTCTTAGGTTGCTAAGCATGATCTCACCATCAGATTCCTAGAGCCTTCTGGTTTAGAAACTATAGCAACTGATGCAAATGTTTGAAATAAATTTATAAATGATCAAGTTGGGCCCACTTAGTTGTCTTATTCAAACGATCGATAAATTATGTAATATTTTTGTATTTTTCTTTTTCTAAGTGTATATGCTAGAAGACAAATTTTTGTAAGGGAAGAGTCAAGGGAAGCCCAGAGGGCTAAATGGGGCAGCTCAAGAGTTTTTGCTGTTTGTATAAATATAGGTGAATTAGATGTAAGGAAGGACCTTTTTTCATGCTATATTTCTGAGATGTTATTGTAAGAAGAACTATTTCCTCTTATGATAAAAGGTTTATATTTTCTACTGGAGAAGGAACTGTAGAGTATCAAATGCTTGCCATAGACTGGTTGAATGTGAACTACTTCTGTTTCATCTTTTTCTATGAACTGTGAGATCGTTCTAACTCATGAATTATTTCATGTTATGAATGTTTTCCTGTTTATTTCTGTGAAACTTCCACAGCATATCTGAGTAATGAATGTTTTAATTGACAATGAGCTATCTCTTTGTTTATCTTTCTACTTATAACCATGTATTCTGAAATATAACAGTTATCTATAATTTTCTAAATGCATGCGTTACAGTACATTACTCATCATTAGTTATAGTATTGCTCCCTAGGGATAGGTTAGATAGAATTAGTTAGCATTAGTATAGTTTGTTCTTTGTTTATGATTTAGAAGTAAAAGAGGTAAGACGAGAGGTAAGAACGCGCGCATCACATTGTGAAACTCTTCATTATCTCTATCGATTGCACTTAATTAGGCACTTGTATATCATACATAAACATAAAAAAGTAAAATATACTTAAACGGTGGACCGGGCTGCAACCGGTAAAACAAGCTTTTACTTGACCTACGGTAGCCGGACCGTAAACCGGATGGATTCCCCATAACAAAAAATAATGAGATAATTGGGAACGCTTATTGCGAAGAATCCCTACTGTTGTTACCTGCAATTTTCCATGCCTCAAAAAAACTTTAATTAAGACACTAGAATAACTAGAACTCACAATCTCCAACTCTAAGGGAATTTATCCACTGATATTGTTGGATGGCATATTTTTGTAAAAGAAACAAGATTATTAGTTATTGATATTGAATATGCTTAATGTAATTCAAAATTTTATCATGTTATAGGTTAAATTGCATATGATATGGCCTACAACTACTTACGGTTATGTTAGCCTGTCAAGTTTTAAAATTCCCAATGAATAGTCCCATTCAAATGGTTTCCATCCACATTGCTACACAAAAAAGGACAAGAAAAGACACAATATCAATATTGTCATCCATTGCAAAATTATGTTCCACAATTTCTTCACTTGGTTTATTCCATAATTTCGATTCACATGGGAAAACTTTGTCTTTTAGATTCAGTTGGTTATGAGAGAGCTCTTGTTAGGATTAATTAATCCTCCTTTTTCCAATATAATCTATTTGGTCTATTTGCCTAACTTAGGGGGTAATTATTACTATACTAGAGTGTGGGGGACACATATATAGGTTATATGCCACTTATTGCATGTGCATGCATAAGTTTATGTGCCTCAAGGAGAAATCCCTACATTATAGGAGCCCACTCTGAGTGCCACCACTAGCCTCCATCAGTTGGTTGTGGTTGGTAAGCATTTATGCTGAGTTAACCTCTAGTTAAAATAAGTTAGATCACTTTCAATTATCCTAGTGCCATTTTTGCATGCATGAAGGGAGAGTGGTGCCTTTTCCCCCTACCTCACTGGTTAACTGATTGTAAACTGATTTAGACATTCAGAGTTAGACTAGTAAGTTCCAGCAGTGATTTAGACAGATTGAGTTAGCTATTCAGTCAACTTAAGCAGGTAGATTTGGATCCTATCCATGGAATTTGAATTCTATTTATTGTATAACCATTGTATTATTGATTAATGAATGAAGATTAATGTTCTGATTATCTGATAAATTATTGTCTGATTTATCTGAAATTTGTGGCATGAATTTCCTATTCAGTGTACATTATCTTTGATTATTCCACTGCATAATCCCTTCCTTCAACTTTCATATTTTCCTATAGATCAATGGTTCACAAATTTAACATGGTATCAGAGCCTTTTTCATGCTAGCATCAAACCTTGGATGACCTCCATTGTGCACCAGAAGCAGTTGAGTTTCCACATAATTCCTGCAATCTTTTCCTTGGTAAATTTGGATTATGTCCAGAGAAGTATGTGCAGGTGTGACAGACTCTGAGAAAGTGCACATGTCGAGGTGGAAAGCCTTGAATTGACATATTATTGTGAATTAGTTTGTTTTGCAATGATATTTTGTAGGTACAACTTCAATATGGATTCGATATTATCAGTTCCTCTTCTTATTCCATTCACAAGATATTCAGAGTGGAATTTGAAGATGATTTCATCTCTAAAGAGACAAGGTATCTATGAGGTATCTATTGGACTTGGTAAAGAGTCTTATGAACATGAGAATGACTGGATAAATGACAGTGATAGATATTTTGGAAGGATATCTATTTCCTTTTCTTCAAGCTTGGGATATCTTACTAATTCTACTGAATACCTAAAGAATCTCTAGACATAATTTGATAGAACCTTTACCAAGCACAATGAGGATCATTCTAGAAATTTGGAGAGCACACCCAACACCACAAGATTTATTTCTTCAAAATTATCGGCCTCTATTCTCTCTAATGAGGTAGTTCAAGATGAAGAAGAAACAAAATGTTCAACACAATCAATTTGAATTGAAGAAAGTTTCCTTGGAGTGATTCCTTCTCCTACTGCTCCAGAAGTTTATGATCTATGATATCTCATCTTTTCATATAGCTGATCCAAAATAAGAAATTTTTATCTCTATTATTGAATAAAAATCTCCTTCCATTCTACTAAATCATTCTCTAGTGATTGCTTCAGAAAATGAAGAGGAACTCAATTTATCTCTCTCTAATGTTGTCGTTGGTGTGAAAAAAAGTAATACTTTGGATGTTTTGGAATAAATATCATATTTTAGGAGTGATCCATTTACTCTCATTGATTTATATATTCTGACAAATTCCTACATGATTTCTTTCACCAATAGTCGGAGTTTTGTTGGAGAAGGAGAAAATTGTGCATCTACTATCTTAGTGGAGCACTTGGAACCTTTGTTCCACACTCTTGGATCTAATATGACATTATTTGGATCTGATAAGACATTATTTGGTTCAGATTTTAAGTTTCAAGGTCCTCTAATCATTCTTGTAGCCTTTCTCATCAATTTTGTTGTGAAAAATCAAGTACCTCAAGTCTGTTTTCAAAATTGTTGTTGGGGATTCGATGTTAGTTTTCTCTCATAAGTTTGCTGATATTAGATTTTTTGAATCATTACATATTTTAGAAGTTATATATTATTATGGAGCTCAAGCGTTCTCTCTTCATGGTCCCAGGACTTATCTACATTTCTACTTGATTGCATGCTCATCTCCTCATAGTACTAGTAAATATGGAGACATCATGCATTCGCCTGGGCACTTTCTCCTAACACTTGGAGCTGATTTTACCTCACATGGTTCGATATTCAAGGATGAAACATATTAGTTGCTTGGGTTTACCTCACATGTTTCTAATTCTCAAGCAATTTTTTATCCAGATGGAGATCGGTGGCCACCCACCTATTCCACTGGCTCAAAACAATTGTCCATTGTAGTAGTTTCCTGGTTATTTTCTACGGTTTTTTGGGTCCCAAACTTTTGGGGCTGTTTTGAGGCCCTAAATGATTTTTTTTGGTGATTTGGGGGACCATATGATTGCTAACAACATGCATTTGTCCCTAGTCGTAAGATGTAAATATTGTATAGACCTTTCCAATGGGATATCGAGCACCCCAAATTGGAGATTGTATGCAAAAGTTATGACCCCAAGAAGTTGATTGTTCAACTAACCATATTGGGGCCGCAAACTTTATGACGATTCATATTCTAGGGTTATGTTTTGAACTTTTGGGGTTCTCTCCCTCATGCTTATTATAAATAGACCATTTGGGCCTCATTTTGTATTCATCTTGGCACAGATGAGCGTAGCAGCCACATCTCTTCTTGGAGATAGCTACCACCATTTTAACTATTGTATTTACAGGTTGTTCTATTTCTGTTATTTAATAGAAGATGTGTTTATTGTATCTCTATTTTCATTGAAAAATATTTGCATTTATGATTATGTATCCATTCTTTTATTTCGTTCACACATAAATATGTATCAGTGGTATCAGAGCAATCTTCTCTTTGATTGTTTCTCAGCGCATGTTCCTAACGAGGTCAGGGTATAAAGAGTTGAGTTTCAAACTAGTTTCACTTGGGGAAGATCACTCTCACCTCCCCAAACAAACTCCCATGGCGGAAGAAAAGAGAGACGACGGAGCAGGAGATCCTATCAAGTAGTTTCTTGAGGAACCCCTTGAGTAACAGAGGAATGAGATGATGGATAGTTTCACCCAAATCCTTCTACGAATGCCGAAAATAGTAAGTACATCTTCAACGAGTAGCCAGTTAGGGAATGCAACTCCCTTCAAGGTACAAGTTAACTTTGATATTCCTTTATTTGAATACCAACCGATGTTCATGCCCTAGATAAGTGGTTGAATGTTCTAGAATGGTATTTCTCTATCCACAATTTTTTCAACAGGGAAAATATCACCTTTTCTCTCCTTAAGGAAGCTCCCCATGTCCAAAATTGGTGGGGTACTTATTAGGAGAAAATATCATCAAACGAGTCTGGAATGCTTAAGACAAATCCCACTTGGGCCTCTTTCATTGATGTCATCAAGGAAAAATATTACCCCATGGGAAACTATGATGGATGGTACACAAAATGGACCATTCTGCATCAAGAGAGGGACCATATGGTGTCAGAGTACACCGACAAATTTCATACCTTCCGTACAAAGATGGTTATCAAGGACTCCGAGCAACACCTGATAATGAAACATCGCAGTGTCCTACATTGGTACATCTGAACCAAGATGGAATTACTCGACATCTCTTCACTTGGATCTTCCTATCGATATGTTGTCAAAAATGAGGAGAAATTTCAACAGAAGAACAAGGGAAACTTTGGACCTGTGAACCCACCGCAAAAGTAAGGAAAGGGAAACCCTGGCCTACAGAACATAGGACAAGGAAAGGACAACTAGTCCCCCCCACAATAAAAGAAGGGGAATGGAAAGAAAAAGAATACACTAGGAAGTGGTACAAGTTCCATAAAATCCCCTAGCACAACACTGATGAATGTCACTCAAAGAAGTCATTGGTGGATGAGATCAAATCTTCAGAATTAGATCCCAATTCTGATTCAGAAACGAATGTCATAGCCGTAGACCATGTGAAGCAGATCATTGATCCAGAAACCACTTCCACTATTGCTACCACACATATTCAACCATAGGATCATGAAGAGTCATAGGTAGAGGAGCACCTCTTTCACTCACAGATGTGGGTGAAGGGAATTCCACTACATTTTGTTGTTGACAACGACTCCCAAAATAACTTGATTTCAGTAGAATTATTTAAGATATTGGAGCTTCCAACTTCACCACACCCTCAACTCTACAACATTGGTTGGATATTCCAAGGCTGAGGTATTCACATTACTCAACGATTCCTCCTACCATATGGAATCAAGCCTTTCAAATATGAGGTACTATGTGATATGGCCCCACTTGAAGTCTGTGATGTTCTTTTAGGTCAACCATATATGTGGAAGTGTCATGTTGTATATGAGTCGCGACCCCAAAGTGTCATTTTCACTTTGATAGGACAACTCTAATGGATACTAGAGAGATTGTCACCTGCCACAATGTTGCAGGGTAGGAATATAAGATCCCATATAAGGAAATTATCCCTTTTCACAATTTTCTTTGGAGGAGAACATCATATCACAAAGACCTTCACACTCTCTGCATAGGGTGTCTTTGCTCAACCGAAACAGAAAGAAAATGAAGTCAGTAATCCCTAATCCATTTGAGTACCTCTATAGTTCAAGACCACACATTCAAAGTGCTCTTCCAAAAACATATCATCCATACAACAATTACAACCCTCTTGGGATGTCAAAGAAAGGCATCCTTTTCACTTCAACAAATGTTCCACCAGGATATCATCTCAACACGCAGTTCGAGATATGATATAGGATTGATGCAATGGATACAATTGGTTCCTAAGCAGGGAGGGTTGATCCATATGGAGATCAATGGTCACCCACTTATTCCACTGTCTCAAAACAATTGTCCATTGTGGCAATTTCCTAGTTATTTTTCTACGTTTTTTGGGTTCCAAACTTCTGGGGTCATTTTAAGGCCCTAAATGACATTTTTGGTGATTTGGGGAAATAAAAGACTGCCAAAAACATGCATTTGGCCCCATACTCAAGATGTAAATCTTTGATAAACCTTTCCAACGGGCTATCAATCACCCAAATTGGAGATCATATGCAAAAGTTATGAGCTCAGGAAGTTAACTGTTCAACTAACCACCTTGGGGTCGCAAACTTTATGACAGTTCATATTCTAGGGTTATGTTTTGGAATTTTGGGGTTCTCTCCCTCATTATTATTATAAATAGTCCATTTGGGCCTCATTTTGTATTCATGTTAGCACTAATGAGCGTAGCAGCCACATCTCTTCTCAAAGATAGCTGCCACCATTATAGTTGTTGTATTTACAATATGTTCTATTTCGGCCATTTAAAAGAATATGTGTTTACTATATCTCTGTTTTCATTCTGTGTTTATGATTATGTATATTTTCTTTCATTTTGTTCACACATAAATCCTTATCACTTTTGCTCTATCATGAGTTGATCTCAGTTGCTCTACATGGGTCCATTTTTCATCTTGCAGTTGTCTATGTTCTTGATTCAGTTGAGCATATTCATCTTCTTCCAAAGTGGAAAATTCCTCCAGACATAATCATTTTGTTTGGAGAGGTTCACATGCATAGTCCCAAGATGCTGGTGCATAGAAGAACCAAGAATTTCCTAATTCCTACATATTTTGAAGGGCGGGGGGTGGGGGGTGTTCCCATGAGGTTTTCCCCATTTTCCTTAGTTTATTAAGAATTATTTTATTTCATTTAGATTGTATGGGTGACTTTTGTCCTAATTTATAGGGCCCAAAATGTCCAAAGTTAGGATTAAGGGGGGCTGTTATGGTTAATTAATCCTCCTTTGTCCAATATAGTCTATTTGGTCTATTTTCCTAACTTAGGGGGTAATTATTACTGTACTAGAGTGTGGGGGACACACCCTGAGGTTATGCTGTCACTTATTGCATGTGCATGCATAAGTTTATGTACCAATAGAAAAAATCCCTACATTATAGGATCCCACTCTGAGTGCCACCAACAACCTCCATTAGTTGTTTGTGGTTGGTAAGCAGTTATGTTGAGTTAACCTCCAGTTACAATCAGTTAGATCAATTTCAGTTAGCCTAGCGCCAGTTTTACATGTATGAAGGGAGAGTGGTGCCTTTTCCCACCTACCTCATTAGTTAACTGATTGTAGATTGATTTAGACATCTAGAGTTATACTAGTGAGTTCCAACGGTGATTTAGACACACTGAGTTATCTATTCAGTCATATTGAGCCGGTAGATTCGAATCCTATCCATGGCATTCAAATTCTATTTATTGCATAATCATTGTATTATTGATTAATGAATGAATATTAATGTTGTGATTATCTGATCAATTCTTGTCCGATTTATCTGAAATTTGTAGCATGAATTTCCTGTTCAGTGTACATTCTCTTTTATTATTCCACTACATAATTCCCTTCCTACAACTTTCATATTTTCCTATAGATCAATGGTTTGCAAATTTAACATATCTTGCAAAAAACCAATGTACACTTAGACATATAGAAGGTACCAACATAAACCACTCCCTCCTTTTCCTCAATAGCCGCATAAATGCTCTAGTTGAAGGGAAAAGGCACATTCCATGCAAAATTTATAAACTTGCCCTAATTCTCATAGTGTGAATGGTAATATTTCTTATCTACTCATCACAATCCTCCTATGTTCTCTAGAAAAACTTATTTCTTAGCTACCCATTTAGAGATATTCAAAAGTATAGGCAGTGAATAATGCTTGGATTATCACAAGCATATCATAAGATTGTTTAGTTTCGTGTTGAGTTTCTTTGTCATACATGCCAAAATTACCATCTTTATTTATGTTGAAAAGGAATATATGCTTGTCCTCCTAAATTTTAATATATCTTGGTGAATTTTAATATTCATTAGGAGGGGCTTGTCAAACAACGATGATTGCAAATTTCAATCCTAGTAATTTTTCATATGCAAAGACACAAAATATTCTCTAATGGTTAATATCGAGCAAAGCAAATCTGCACAAAGATAGAAGATAGATATTTTTCTTCAAGCTATGTATTATTTTTTCTTCCAAGAAAATAAGGATTCGTCATGTTGGGGAGTCTTTATGATTTTACAATGTTTATACTTTCATTGCAGATGAAAAGTTAGAAGCTTCTAAATCCCAAATTGAAAAAGTCACACTACTCCTTGAAGTGCAACAAGAAAACCGACAATTAAGAATGAAACTTGCTTGTTTGCAACATAACCTATTTTTTCTTCAAATCTAGGCTCATCAAATCCATCTCTATCATGCCCATCTCCCATTCTCACTACATCTTTAACCCCATATAATATTATCTAAATTTCAAAGGATTACAACATTAGGACATTTTTTGGGTGTAACAATCATATGCATAATCATTCACACAAAAGATAGCATGTACTCCAGGGAAAACCCTAAAAACAATGAGGGAGAAAAACCGCAACAAATCTTCTTATCAAAATGATAAATAGTGGAGAATTTCTTCTACAATATTCAACACCCCTAGTGCAATATAAGAGAGATGTACCAAACACCCCAGGTGTAATCATCGAGCAATGGAGAAGAGAGGAATTGGATTGATCCAATTGTATGCCTTGTACACAAATTATTTTGTAGTTTCAACACTGATGCACACTTCTCATATAAAAAATCACCCTTTCTGCACTGATGCACAAAGTCAACACACCAATTCACAATTTTTCCTCGGCCTCATCAATTTATGCTACACAAGTGTGCCATACACCTCAACCATGGTGCACACTTAAATTTTCTAACTTCAGGATGAAATCAATCTTCATATGGATGCTACATCACTTAATTGTGTGGCTAACTCAAGTGTCGTCATGCAGCTGTCATAAATCAAGTGTCGTCTTTTATTTGAACTAAAGTGTCATCATGCAAAAACACTTTTAGTTAATTAGACCTTTCTTTATTAACACTGAGTTAATTATCTTAAATGAAAGCATGTTTGATTGAATCACTGAAGTGATCAATTCGAGTTCTCCTTAATTAGCTGAAATTTACATTGTTAATATCACTTAGAGTTAAACAAATTGAGTTCTTAATTAACTGAAGTCTTTATCATTCGCAATTTGAATTTCTCTATTTTCAATATATGCTTATCTTTTATCTCTTATCTTATATGCATGGTCCACATGTGCCAAATTTAATTTATCTATCATATCAATTCGTACTAAGAGGATTGTCTAATAATGTGATCATACTTTATTACTATCATTCCAAGTGGTCGGATGCTAATGTAATTCGCTCTAGAGGTGGCCAGTATCCATAGGAGACTTAATATCTCATCCATATTGAGTGACCATTATCAGTAATGCATCACAGGATATTCATGCTTCGACATGCAAATCCTTACCCCTACACATGAGGTCCACCTCAACACATGAGGATCCAACTTGACACACAAGTCCTTAGTCTTGTCCATTACGATTGTACAATATCATCACTTTGACATATCAAATCATTCACCTCAACACACAAGGATTAACCTTTACACATAAGGATTAGTCATTCTTGATTCCAAATCAAGAATCTACTCCAAGTTTCTTGGGTCCACCTCAGGCTCTCTAAGGCACTACCTCGTCCTAGTGCACAATATTGGGTTGGAGAATGACTCGTGATGTTACAACTTTAACACTCCCTCTCAGCAAGGGAGGTATTCTCTACCATACCAAGCTTGTCTTGGAAGTACCTATACTTCATCACAGATATGGGATTAGTCAACATATCTACAATCTGCTCATCAGTAGAAATGTACTGAACTCTTACGACACCTCTCTAGACCATGTCTCTAATATTGTGGTACCCCATCTCAATTTGTTTCAACTTGTCATGAAACACAAGGTTTTCTGAGAGCTTAATGCAACTTTGATTATTATAGTGAATAATCGTAGTCTCAATCTTCTCCCCGAACAACATATCAAGTAGCTTCCTAAGCCATGCAACTTCTCGATATGTGGTACTAGCTACAATATACCCTACATCTATAGTACTCTAGGCTGCAAATTCGTGCTTCCTGTTGGGCTACCATCAAGCTTTCCTCCACTCGGCAAATCATAGAAAGAAATGAAGGCAATTGAGTGTTAATACATTTGGTTTTGTCAAAAATAATGAAATCAACAAGAGAAACAAAAGAACTTAATATGTTCTTTATTTTTCATGAAATTATAAATTGGTTCTTACTATTACATAGATTATTAAATAGTTTTTATATATTTTATATGTTTTTTTAATGTTATTTTATATATTAAATATTATAGTTATAAGTTGTAAATAAAACATACATAGATTATTATAGTTATAAGTTGTAAATATTAGAGAACTTAATATGTTCTTTATTTTTCATGAAATTATAAATTGATTCGTATTTTTACATAGATTATTAATGGCTTTTTATTGTATATGAAATGTTTTTTTTGTTTTTTTTAAATGTTGTTTTATATATTAAATGTTATAGTTATACGTTGTAAATATTACATACATATGTACATATGTTCTTTATTTTTCATGAAATTATAAATTGATTCTTATTATTACCTAGATTATTAAATGGCCTACCTAAGGAACCAACCACATGTGGTCCATCAAAGTTATAAACCTGCACTGCTAGGGGTTTGTTATCCTTGAATTCCCTACCCTGGAAATATGTATACCCCATGGGGGAAACCTAATTGGTCCAATGTCCCTATACCTAGGGGACCAGTTGTATATATTGTTGGAATATATGGAGGTACACTTCGAGGACCACCTTTTGGAGGTCCATCCGTATGCCCACCTTTCATAGGTCCACGACATGGTTGCCCACCTGAAGGACCACCTTTCAGAGGTCCACCACTTGGAGGTACACCTTTTAGAGGTCCACCACCTAAAGTCCCACTCCCTAGAGGTCCTCCTTCTAGAGGTCCACCATCTAGATGCCCATCATCAAAAGGTCCACAACCCAAAGGAACCCCTCCATCTGGAGTCCCACCCCCTAGAGGTACACCTCTCCCAGGAAACCCACCACTTGGAGGACCCTCAGACAGATCATTCGTGAACTAACCACCTCATCAAATAGTTATGGGAACATCAACGACACCCATTTATCAATCAACTTACAACTCTACTGGTCCACCGATGCCTTATCATTATTACCAGTATCCTCATCATAATCAACAGTTAGCATTTATGGTCACTTTAGATATACCAAATATGTCTAGATTGATTAACAACCCCATCCATCATGATCCCTCATGGAAAATGATCCCTCTCAAGTTACCCTCTGATATACCTAAATTTGATGGAAAACCCAGTGAGGACCCCAAGAACCACGTGATGACATATCATTTTTGGTGCTTATCTAACTCTCTAATGGATTTTTCAATCCATCTACATTTGTTCCAGAGAACCCCCACCAGGGTGGATGTGAAATGGTATATTGAGCTACCCCAACATTCCTTTTGGGATTTCAATACCTTAGCAATGGATTTTTTGGCACATTTCCAACTGCTAATCTGATATGAAAAATGTACGAACCTTTTGAACTCAATTCTCCAAACCAATTCCACCCATATATATGATCATATACATGAGTGGAGATGATGACGTAGGTTGATAAAATTTCCCATTCCTGATCAGTTACTCTCCTATTGGTTTACCAAATCATTGCTTCCCCCCATTTCTAGGGATGTTTCCATGGGAGGTGTTGTTACTAAGGAGAAAGATATCAGTCGTGCTCAGTACCTTGACTTGGTATATTCCCAACCAGGTAATTTGTATGACTTAATCCCCCACGCTCTTCGTCCTACTTCAGATCCTTCAAGACCTTCAATAGATCCAACCATCGATGGTGTTCTTGGTTCTGTTCAAACACAATTGAAAACCAAATCCTTGAAAAAGAAAAACCAACCAGTCGCATCTACTAGTCAGACTATTTCAAATCCCAATACTGCTCCCCCTCCTATTGTTTCGACCGAAGTGAATGCAGTGCAATCCTCAGAATATTCAGGAGGAAAGAAGAAAGGTAAGAATAAATACAAGAAATCTGAGAACCAACAGAAATGTAACAAAACAAAGAACCCCGATGTTGAATCCAAAAACAAGAGAAATAAAAAATTCCCCTGCCTCATATTTGGAGGTGACCACTTCACCAAGGAGTGTCCTCGTTGTGAGGAAGTCAGTAAATTTATAAAAAAAAACCCGCTCTGATAGTTTTGATTGATTCTTTCCCTACCCAACAATAATTGATTGACCACCAGTCCTTGCATGGGTCTTCTTCATCTTCCATAGATGAAGTTAAAATGATGTCTAGTATATGATCATCTTCCATTAAGCCTATTCTCGATACCATTCTCCGGCTACCAAAGAGTACACTTTGAACATATATATTCAACCCTAACACACATGCAACACAGTATTACAATGTAGTTGAAGATTTGGATCAAGCACCATGTGCCATGTCTACTCTCGAAGTATTCCAAACCTACCCCACATAGAGAAAGAATATGTTGTCCATCATTGGAGCTATGGATCCCGAGAATATTAATATAATCACTTTCAAATTGGATGATTTCAATTCTCATCTCTCCCATAAATTAACATTCGAATTATCCACGAAATTTACTGGGAAAATAATATGTCGTATTGTATTAGACGAGGGTGCCTCAACATCGGTCATGTATTTATCTTGTTGGTGAGCTATCGTCTCTCCATATATTAATCACTCACCTATGAAATTAAAGACCTTTGATGTTCATGGTTTTCAACCTTATGGGATACTTCCCTCCCTCCAAGTAGAACTTGGGGGCAAATCAGTGTCCATTCATATTGAAGTGGTCTATGGTCCTCTTGATTACAATATTCTTCTAGGCAGAAATTGGATCAATGCAATGAAAGTCGTTGCTTCATTTGTATTTTGGGTAGTCCAGTTCCCATTCCAAGGTAAGATTGTCACCATTGACTAGCTAGATTTATATTCAATAGACACAAATTCCTACTCTACGAAAAATGTTCCAGTCTTGGCTTCTTCAACTCCACAGTATCAGAACATAGGATTTGGCCTATTGAAAGAATCTTCGATCATGAATTTTTTTCCATTGAATGCCCCACCTCCTTTGTCAAAGAATGCATCTGTGAACAGGATCTCAGCTTCAAGCCACGATTCCCTATATAAAGGGAAATCACTTGTTGATCCGATGTCGTTAATCCCTTTTCAAGAAATGTATCAGGCTATCCAATCCACTAGTAAGCCCCCCATCAATGACCATCTGATGGTGGATTCAGACACGTATCACCCACCATATTGGTTAGAGAACCCCCCCATCTCTAGATTATATTTTTCATACACTCCCCTCTAATTATTCCATCATGGAATTTATTTCTTTAAATTAGATGCCTTGGAAAGTTCATCATCACTGATCCTCTTTCCTTCCCAATTGCCATATGGTAGAGGAACTTCTTGGAAGAACGGTTTCATCCGCTATCATAACTAATCCTCAACCACTGGTACTCATCCATGATGTTGAGTCCGAGGTTAATCTAAGAAACATTACAAAATCTATCCCAGTCAATATATCGATGAAGCCAAGAATCATAGAGAACATCAATATAGGACAAAATTCTCCCCCTTTAGAGTTAGAGTCTTATACAACACTTTTTAAAGAATTTAGAGATATTTTCACTTGGACATATGAAGAAATGTCAGGGATAGATCCTTCCATCATCGTTCATGAGATCAAGACTTACCCTAATGCCAAGCCAGTCCATCAGAAACTTCGACAAGTGCATTCGAGGAAAGCAACAACCATTAAGGAAGAGATTGAAATATTTGAAAAGCTCCTTAAGGTTGGGTTTATCTACCCCATGCCTTTGACTGAATGGGTGTCTAACATTGTCCCCATAAACAAAAAACATGGCACCATTAGGGTTTATATCGATTTTCAGGATCTTAATTGGGCTTGTCCTAAGGACAATTTCCCCACCCCGTATATTAATGAAATCACCGATAATTGCATCTAAGGTGTCATATTCTCATTTATGGATGGATTTTTTTGCTACAATCATATAGAGATACTCCCATCTGATCAACACAAAATAATGTTTATTTTCCCATGGGAGACCTTTGCCTACAAAAAGTTACCTTTTGGTTTGAAAAATGCTAAAGGATACTTTTCAACGAGCCATGTCTTATGCTTTCCACGAAATAAAACAAATTGTGGAACCATACCTTGATTACTTGCCTGCTCATTAGCAGCAACAGGATCACCATGTTGATAATTTGAGACCCATTTTTATTTGATGTTGCCACTATAACATACGGTTGAATCCACACAAGTGTGTTTTATGTGTCGATACTAGTCGAATTCTTTGTTTCATTGTGTCCAAGGTTGGAATCCGCATAGACCCTCTAAAAATCGAAGCCATATTGGCCTTACATGCCCCTGCAGATGTTATAGAGCTCCAAAATTTGCAATGGAAATTAAAATTTTTATGTCGGTTCGTCTATAAATATGCCAAGAAAACCCATGGTTCATGCGTTTAATAGAGAAGAATACCCCCTTAGTTTCGGATGACCTGGTGTAGCATGCATTCAATACTCTCAAACATGCCATCACACATGCACTTGTCTTGCAACCACCCAATTATACTAAGGAATACTCCATGTATGTGGTTGCATCCCTATCCACCATCAGTATGGTTTTGGTTCAAATGGATGAGCACGATCATGAACATGTTATCTACTACCTGAGTAAGAGTCTTTTGGAATTTGAAACCCAGTACTCACATGTGGATAAATTAGCTTTGTCCATGGTCATCATGGTCCAAAAGTTTCATTAGTACATTTTTCTCTAAATGACCATAGCATTTGCAAATTCTAACCCCAAGTATTACATCTTGACTCTTTAGGTGCTTGGGGGAAAATACTCTCACTGGATTGTCATTCTCCAGAAATTTGAGTTGGAATTTGTGAAATCCCTTTCTAAGAAGTCTCTTGTCTTCGCAGAGCTTATGTGTGACCTTCCCCATATTACTGAGGAAACATATCCCATTGACGCATTTCACGATGAATCCTTATTCCTCATTAGTACTTCTGACCCCTGGTATAGATATTTAATTCTCTATCTACAGACAAAACATTTTCATCCCAATACAACTCGAGATGAATGTCGTCGTATTCGCCATCATGCTAAGTACTACCTTATCATTAATGATATATTTACCATCGCGATGTTGATGCAATTTTGTGTCATTTCTTAACCCATGATGAGGTTGAAGTGGTATTGAATGACTATCACTCTGGAGCCTGTGGCGATCATATTTTTGGGATGGCTAGTTCCCAGAAAATATTACGTGCTGGGTACTTTTGGCCCTCGATATTTAAATATTTCATGGAGGCCATAAAAAAATGCTCGCTTTGTCATCTTTTCACATAAAAAAAAGTGCACCCATCCTACTTTGTTACATCGTGTCATAATAGTTGGTTCATTTGCAAAAGGGGGCACTGAATTTGTGCAGTGTAAGCCTACCTCAGCTGGGGAGCATGGTTATATTATAGTGGTTGTGGACTATTTCACTAAATGGGCTGAGGCTATGCCTACATATGTCGAAGCTGGAAAAACAACTACTCTATTTCTATTAAACCATAATATCGCTAGATTCGAATTTCCTTGGTCCATTCTGACCGATCATGGTTCACACTTTCAGAATAAGATGATGTTGGAATTAAGTGCAAAGATAGGTTTTCACCATGACAACTTCACACCCTACTATCAGCAAGCCAATGGCCAGGTTGAAGCTATTAATAAAGTGTTAAAAACTACGCTTCAACAAATGGTAGGACGAGCCAAATCCAACTTGCATTTACAACTATTCTCTGCGTTATGGGCCTATAGGACCATCGTCAAGACATCCACTAGCTTTACACCGTTTCAATTGGTGTATGTTCTAGAGGCCACTCTCCCCATAGAGTGTGAAAACCCTTGCTTGAAGCTCGTTGTATAATTTCTACCCAACACCACTTCAGAAGAAGAGAAATTATAATATTTAAATAATCTTGATGAGACTCATCGCGATGCTACCTTATAAAATGAGGTGCATAAATGACAGAGTAAATCCCAGTATGATAGATTCATTCAACCTCACTCTTTCAATGAAGGTGACTTGGTCTTGACTTACAGCTAGAAACACGATAAGTTGGGAGCTGGAAAGCTGGAATTTATGTGGCATGGGCCTTACATTGTTATTCGCGTCTTAGAGAAAGGGGCTAATGAGTTGATAGATTACGATGGGATACACTTGGGAGAGCCTCACAATGGGCTCTACCTTAAAAAATACTATTCCTAGGACATCTAGAATAGGTTTGTTGTATATAGTGTTTATAGAGTGTTGTGTGTATTTTGAAGTGTGGATTTAGTGTGAATGTAGGATATGTCTTTCACAAACTTGCTTATGTAGTCTTATGTTTAAAATGAACAGATGACCATCTATGTTAGTTTTGTAGATGGTGCTAATCGATACACCTTGAATCTCACATCAGCAGCCTAGGTACTGTACTCTCCTATTGGTGATCTGGTGAATCCAGGAGGAACTTATTTGGGTCCTACGACAAACAATATTTGTAACACCCCAGTTTTGACCCCGTTGCATTAATGTATATGATGTAAATATCATATTGAATCATGACAAGGAGCTCAAGGCCAAGGCCCTATCATTGATTAATGTTTGGTATACACGCCATCATGGTTGATGCCTGTGGTTTCTGTGCTAAGTCAAGCACTTTTGTGAACATCATCTAAATATGCAAGTTGATGAAAAACCCATATCCAGGTATGTCAGTGCAACGAATAATGAGATAAGGGCATGATTTTCCTAAGGATAAGGGGGTGGGAATGTTAACCTTGAGCCAGTTTGGGGAAAATCCATGTGTCAAGGGGAGAACCCATCAGAAATGTCAACTACCCTATTTCTTGTCTTCTCTTCCCAACCATTTATTCTTCCAGAAGGTGGTTGAGGTAGTTATTGCTTGGAAGGGGAAGAGTATGGGAAAATTCGAATTGGGCAGTGCACCCAGTTTTAGAATGTCATGTTTTGCTTGCATTGAGAAGAAAACACCAGAATTGTATGCCAGTTTTGATCCACGCGTTCACGTTTTGGATTCACTCTCACATTTTGAGAGCTGGGAAACGTTCTAGTTCGGGGGGGATCCTTATTCATTCACCACCATGTTCGTTTCCTAGGAGAGTGACATTGTGGTAGTAGTGGAGCTCTTCCTGTGTGTATCCTTCACGTTCTGCGAGTGTTTAGTGACATGGTGGTAGCCACGAAGCTCTTCCTATGTGTATCCTTCACGTTCTGCGAGTGTTTTTCCCGTGGAAGCATTTAGATTGTTGTGTTGCCTTAAACTACATAGTGTATGAGACCATGTTACCTATGTTCTAGAGTAAATTCGATGTTGTGGAGTCTCCCTGTGGTTGTTTTGTTGTGCACCCTCGTTTGGGTCTTAGCTATGTACAAGACTTAAGAATGGGAGAGACGTAGAATGTTCTTGATAAACATAGTGTGGAAACTCATGATAAGATCAGAGTGGCTGGTAAACCCGCTATGTGCATCTTGAAGAGCACTAGAAGGGAAGGTGTAGCCCAAGGGACCGTGGATCAAAGAAGGGGACACTTCCCTCTGTTGGGTGTGTAGGAAGTGGGGAAGCTAGGCCAGATAGGTCTTGTGAAGGTGTTCTTTGCTCTGTAGATGAGCTCACTAGCTTAGCAGTTCTTCCTTCTCATTGGCTTAGAATCCTAATAAACCCAACTGGAAAGATGGCTTGGCTGGTAGCCTGATAAGCCCATCTATTGGCTTGGTGGTGTCTTGTTGTGTTTGACCTAGTGAATAACCTTTGGCTGGACAGTCTGATAAAACCAGCAGTGAGATGGCTTGGTTGTGTATAGTCTGATAAACCCATCTATTGGCTTGACTAGTCCTTAAAGGTGAATGTTGGCTTGATTATGTTTATTCTGTGATACCCAACTATAAGATGGCTTTGATGAGTGGCCTGTGAAACCCATCTGTTGAAATTTTTTACCCTGCAGGTTGATAAACCCAACTGTATTGGCTTGGCTGAGTGTTATTACACATTGGCTTCAAGAAATCATGGCCAACTCAGGGGTGGCGGTGTCACTGATATATTGATGAGTGCACTGGTCTATGGTTGGGTGGAACGTTGCAGCGACATAGCTGGTTGTGGGACAAGTTATGTTCAAGATAAGTGTTCTTGTCTATGTTTTTCTCTGTAATTGTATTTCTAGTATTGTAAATTGCTTGATGGAGTGTGATGAACATGTTTTTGTGTTGAATTGATGCATTGTTCCTTTGAATAACTGGAATTATAGGCATCTATGTATGTTTTCCATCAATGCATTTTGAACTAAGTTGCAGGGTAGATTTTCCAGATCGGTAATGGCCTGAATGATCAGATTGATCCAAGACTTCAGCGAAAAATTTGAGTTTCCTGCTAGAAATCGCCATTTACACAGTCTATGGGATGCGGGATCTGGAATGCCGATTTGCAGATTGTGGTTTCCGTAATTTTCCTTCCGCAACTTGCGGGATGCGGGATGCGGAATCGTGGTGTTGGGATTTCCACAATTCCTAATCCCGCAAGTCCAGGTTTCCACACCGTCGATCTTTGCAGGATGGTTGTCCATCGTTGATCTGTTTCCGATGCGGGATGAGGGTTGCGTGAAGTAAGATTTCAATTTTCGTAACTTCCAACCCCACAACTAGGTATTTTTGCACCGTTTATTTTTGCGGGTGGATTCTGAACCGTTGATTTGGTTCTAGTCTACGGGATCATTTGGGATCATCGATTTACGTCACGTTTTCTCTCCATCGTCCGATCTCCTCTGATATATTTCCTTGCAGATCATTGAACTAATCAATGGAAGATGGGAGGGAGTGTGACAGTGTTGGAAATACCAAGAAGTGGTTCATGACCATGCCCTCTGTTTCGATGAACAGTAAAGGTTCTCGATGAAATTTTTAATTTTGCATGATAATGGGGTATGGGTACATAACATTGTGGTACCAGATCAGCAAGTTGCAACATTAGGCCTGGATGGGTTGAAAAGCAGTCAAAAGTACCCTCTGATACCAACTTGTAGTACACTACATTGTGGTATCAACACTGTCGGTTACAGCATTGGGCCTAGATAAGCCAGGTGACAATAAGTAAAATGGTTTTTATTTTGAATTAATGTGTATCTAACAAATGGTGTTGATAACACATTATGCAGAGGCATAGTACATTTTGGAAAAATAGTTTGTTGGCTCAGCCATGAGAACCTATGATAGATATGAGGCACGGGATTCCTACGGGCGTGTGCAATATGCTATGGGGGAAAACGTCCAATCCGGAAATGATGATGTAGAGTCTAATGGAACGATATTTCAAGAGATGTCGCTGGACATTGCAACCACCATGAGAAACCTGATTAAAGCTCAGGAAGAGCAGCATCAACTGAATGTTTCCATGTTGCAAATTTTGACAGAAATCCAGTGACGGATGAGCTTGGGACGATGTCCAACAAATCCAAAAGGTAGTAAGAGTAGTACCAAAGGAAGGAAGAGGTCTCCTAGTGAGCCATCTGAATCCAAAGGATCCATTGAGGATTCTATCTCTTTGTCTCACAGGAAAAATAGAAGGAGATGTTACAAGAACAACTCACAGGATGAGTTTAAGAAAGCAAGGCCACCCACCTTCAATGGTGAGACAAATAACAGTCAAGAAGTTAAGGCTTGGATTCTTGGGATGAGGAAGTATTTCCAAGTCTAGGACTATTCAGGAAATATGAAGGCTAGAGTAGCCATCTTCAATTTGACTGGTAGGGAATCCATATGGTGGGAGCACTACAAGAAAGTGAAGATGATTAATGAAAGGAAAATTGTGTGGAAACAGTTCCAGAATTACTTCAAGTAGAAATATCTCTCTGACAGGTACTACGATGACAAGATTAAAGAATTCCATGTGATAATATTGGGACATCAGACCATGGAATAATATGCCAATAAGTTCCTAGAGATTCTAAGGTATGTCAGGTACATCAAATCTGAAAAGGTGAAGATCTTGCATTTTCTAAGTGGATTGACTCAATCTTACAAAGACACAATTGAGTTTTATGAGCCTAGAACCCTGGAAGAAACAATAAGAAAAGATAAGTATTGCTATGAGCAAAGGAGAGGAAAAATTGACTATCATAAGACATGGAAGGACAAGAATAATGAGAAGTCTAACCA
Organism: Pseudotsuga menziesii; assembly: GCA_001517045.1. Classification (NCBI taxonomy): domain Eukaryota; kingdom Viridiplantae; phylum Streptophyta; class Pinopsida; order Pinales; family Pinaceae; genus Pseudotsuga; species Pseudotsuga menziesii. Next base: position 118,067 of record LPNX010885771.1, read on the forward strand.
AAGGAAGAAAGGTTTTAAACCTTCTAACTTTAGAAATAAGCAGAAGCAACCATTCCAAGCGAAAAATCAGCCAGCTAGAGTGGTGGCAGAAAATCAAAGAGATCCACAAAAGATCAGAGAACCACACCAATGTTGGAGATGTGGAGGACCCCACATGCGCAGGATTTTCCCACTTGAGAATGAGAGTGCAAGGCCAGCTTACAACCTTCAAGAGGCATAAATAGTGGGTCAAGTAGTGAGGGTCGTCCCTAGGATTTACGCAACACTGTAGGACCTCCAGGAAGATCACCAGTCAACTATGGTTGAAGTTGTAGGTAATATTGCTGAGCAATCTGTTTCTATTTTGATTGACCCTGGTTCTACCCACAGTTACATTGCTCTTAGAGTAGTGGAGATTTGTACTTTCAAGAAAGTGAGGCATAGAAAATCGTGGTTAGTTCAGTTAGCCACTGGAACTAAGAGAAAGGTTAGTGAAGTGGTAGAGAAGAGTCCATTAGTGGTGAATGGATTGGTCACCTGTGTAGATATGAATGTTCTACCCCTTGGTTCATACGATGTTCTCATTGGAATGTATTGGTTGAAAGATCACAGGGTAAAGCTTGATTGTTACCATAATACTTTTGAATGGATGGATGAAGAAGGGAACCCGAGAGTGTTAAGAGGCATTCCAAAGGTGATTTCTGTGAGGCAGATTTCAGCAATGTAGTTGAAGAAGTCCTATAGGAAAGGTTGCCAGTTGTATCCAGCTCATATTTTGGAGGCAACAGAAAATGAAACTATTAGGCTAGAGGACTTCCGTGTATTGCAGGAATTCAGGGATTTTTTTCTTGATGAGATTCCAGAGCTTCCTCCAAATAGGGACATTGATTTCACGATTGAACTTGTGCCAGGAGCAGTGCCAGTGTCCAAGAAACCCTACATAATGAGTACACCAGAAATGTTAGAGTTGAAGATGCAGCTGCAAGAGATATTGGAGAAAACATATATCAAGCCGAGTGTGTCCCCTTGGGATCACCAATTCTATTTGTAAATAAGAAAGATGGTACACTCAGATTGTGTATTGATTACAGACAGCTGAAAAAAGTCACAGTAAAGAACAAGTATCCTTTTCCTAGGATTTATGACCTCTTTGATCAAATGAGAGGAGCAAGAGTATTTTCCAATATTGACTTGAGGTCGAGTTACCATCAGGTGAGAATCAAGGATGAAGACATTCATAAGATAGCCTTCAGAACAAGGTATGGACATTATGAGTTTGTAGTGGTGCCATTTGGTCTCACAAATGCACCAGCTACATTTATGTGCCTTATGAATAGTGTCTTCAGCAGGTATTTGGACAAGTTTGTTCTCGTTTTCCTTGATGACATTCTTGTTTATTCTAAGAATGAGGAAGAACATGAAGAGCATTTGAGATTGACATTACAATTGCTTAGGGAGAATCGGTTATATGCAAAGTTGAGCAAGTGTGACTTTTATAGAGATAGAATTCAATACTTGGGTCACATTATCTCAAAAGAGGGTATATCTGTGGACCCTGACAAGATTGAAGCCATTATGAATTGGCCTACTCCAAGAAATGTGACAGATGTGAGATCGTTTATGGGACTTGCAGGATACTACAGGAGATTCATTGAAGGAATCTCCAAGGTTGCACAAGCCATTAATTCTTTTCAAAAGAAGGGCATATGGTTTGAATGGACAGTGAGGTGTGAAGAAAGCTTCCAACAGTTGAAGAATATTCTCACAAGTGCACCGGTTTTGAAAATTGAAGACCCAGGGAAATATTTTGTGTTGTGTACTGATGCATGTGGTCAAGGGCTTGGAGGATTCATTATGCAAGACAACCATGTGATATGTTACGAGTCCAGAAAGTTGAAGGAACATGAGAAGAACTATGCTACTCATGATCTAGAACTTGAAGCCATAGTACATGCTCTCAAGATGTGGAGGCATTACTTGATGGAAATAAGATTTGAGCTAAGGACAGATCATTGTGGTTTGAAGTATTTGTTTGATCAGCCTACTCTGAATGCTCAACAAGCCAGATGGTTGGATTTTTTTATGTGAGGTTGATTTTGAGATCAAGCACAAAAAGGGGAAAGAGAATAGGGAAGCTGATGCGCTCAGCAGAAAGGTGCAGGAAATGCATGTGGCCTTTGTTAGTGTTTGCCAATCGGAGATGAGGCAGCATATTTTTGATCATGTTACTAAAGATGAATTGTATGTGCATATTAAGGACAAATTGCAGCATCAAATCCTTAAAACGAGGTATGAGGGATATAACTTGGAAGAAGATGGACTTCTTACTTACAAGAACCGAATTTACATTCCAAATGTAGCCGATTTGAGGAGAGTTGTTATGGACGAGATCCATCAAGCTCCATTTTCTGGTCACCCAGGATATCAAAAGACAATTGCTACAGCTAGAAAGCAGTACTTTTGGCCAGGAATGAAAAAGGACATGGCTGAATACATTTCCAGGTGCATGAAATGTCAGTAGGTGAAGGTTGAGCATCAACACCCAGCAAGTTTGTTGTAGCCTTTTCCAGTTCCCGAATGGAAAAGGAAATTTATTTCCATGGATTTCATTACAGGATTGCCAATGACTTGGAGACAACATGATTCCATCATGGTTGTGGTGGACAAGCTGACAAAGGCAACACATTTTATACTGATTAATTCTACACATAAGATGAATGCCATTGCAAAGATATTCATGAAGGAGATTTTTAAATTGCATGGATTTCCAAAGGCAATATTCTCTGATAGAGATGTCAAGTTCACTTCCAATTTTTGGAAGGGATTGTTTGCGGGTTTGGGTACAAAGCTGAACTTTAGCACTACTTACCATCCTCAGACTGATGGGAAAATAGAGAGGGTAAATCAAGTGCTTGAAGACATGCTTCGCATGTACGTGATGGACAAACCAACTAAGTGGGAAGATTAATTACAGTTGGTAGAGTTTGCATATAATAATGGAAAGCAAGCATCATTGGGGATGAGTCTGTATGAAGCTTTGTATGGAAGGAGGTGTGGGACAATAGTGACTTGGAATAATCCAGTGAACAGAGTTGTGATTGGTCCAGAATTGCTCAAAGAGATGGAGCAGGAGGTTGTAAAGATCAGGAAAAATCTAAAGGTAGCCAGGGACAGATAAAAAAGATATGCTAATAATCATAGGGTGAACAGAGAGTTCAGTATCATGGATCATGTTTACCTCAGACTGAGGGAAAGGAAGAGTTCCTTGAAGCTTGGGAGTTGTGCCAAACTGTCACCCATATACCATGGGCCATTCGAAGTGCTTGAAAGAATAGGGCTAGTTGCATATAGACTTTCATTGCCTACTAGCACTAGGGATCATAATTTTTTTCATGTTTCTTTGCTTAAGAAATATATACATGAACCTAACCATGTGATAAATTGGGATGTGATTCAGGTGGAACCCGAGGGAGAGTTCCGAATCGAGCCAATGCACATCCTCGACAAGAAGGTCACCATGCATCAGAATCGAGCCATAGGACACGTAAAGGTGCAGTGGGAGAACTACGGTCCTGAAGAGGCTACATGGGAGCTGGAGGATGCCATGCAATTGGACATCCATTTTTGTTCAAATTTGCGGAGCACTGAGGCAATGCCAGTGTAGCATTTTGTTCGATTTTGTAAGCACTAAGGATAGTGTTATTGAAGGGGGAGGAGAATGTAACACCCCGGTTTTGACCCTGTTGCATTAATGTATATGATGTAAATATTATATCAAATCATGACAAGGATCTCAAGGCCAAGGACCTGTCATTGATTAATGTTTGGTATATAGGTGATCATGGTTGATGCCTATGGTTTCTGTGCTAAGTCTAGCACATTTGTGAACATCATGTAAATATGCAAGTTAATGAAAAACCCACAGCCAGCTATGTTAGTGCAATGAATAATGACATGGGGGCATGATTTTCCTAAGGATAAGGGGGTGGGAATGTTAACCTTGAGCCAGTTTGGGGAAAAGTCATGTGTCATGGGGAGAACCCATCAGAATTGTCAACTACCCTCTTTCTTGTCTTCTCTTCCCAACCATTTGTTCTATTAGAAGGTGGTTGAGGTAGTTATTTCTTGGAAGGGGAAGAGTATGGGAAAATCCAAATTGGGAAGAGCACCCAGTTTTGAAATATCATGTTTTGCTTGCATGAACAAGAAAACACCAGAACTGTATGCCAGTTTTGACCCACACATTCATGTTTTGGATTCACTCTCACGCTTTGAGAGCTGCGAAATGTTCTGGTTGGGGGGGGGATTCTTATTCATTCACCATCGTCTTCGTTTCCTAGGATAGTGACATTGTGGTAGCAGCAAAGCTCTTCCTGTGTGTATCCTTCGCGTTCTGTGAATGTTTAGTGACATTGTGGTAGACGCGGATCTCTCTCTATGTGTATCCTTCACATTATGCGAGTGTTTTTCCCTTGCAAAGAATGAGATTGTTGTGTTGTAGCATCTCCTTAAACTACAGACTATATGAGACCATGTTACCTATGTTCCAGAGTAAAGCCGGTGTTGTGGAGTCTCCCTGTGGTTGTTGTGTTGTGTACCCTGGTTCGGGTCTAAGCTATGTACAAGACTTAGGAATGGGAGAGACATAGAATGTGCTTCATAAAAATAGTGTGGAACCTCAATATAAGATAAGAGTGGCTGGTAAACCTACTATGCGCATTCTGAAGAGCACTGGAAGGGAAGGTGTAGCCCGAGGGACTGTGGAACAGAGAAGGGGACACTTCCTTGTGTTGGGTGTGTAGGAAATGGGGAAGCCAGTAAAGATAGGTCTTGTGAAGGTGTTCTTATATCTGTAGACGAGCTCACAAGATTAGCAGTTCTTCCTTCCCATTGCCTTAGAATCCTGATAAACCCAACTGGAAAAATGGCTTGGTTGGTAGCCTGATAAACCCATCTGTTGGCTTGGCAGTGTATTGTTGTGTTTGACCTAGTGAGTAACCTTTGGCTGGACAGTTTCATAAAACTAGCAGTGAGATGGCTTGACTGTGTATAGTATGATAAACCCATCTATTGGCTTGACTAGTCCTTAAAGGTGAATGTTGGCTTGACTATGTTCAGTCTATGATACCCAACTGTGAGATGGCTTGTCTGAGTGGCCTGTGAAACCCATGTGTTAGAATGTTTTACCCTGCAGCCTGATAAACCCAACTGTGTTGGCTTGGATAAGTGTTATTGCACCTTGGCTATGTATGAGTCTACTAGTGTTCCCTTATTCCTTGAGGAACACCTGCCCAGCTCGGGGGTGGTGCTGTCGCTGATAGATTGATGAGCGCACTACCCTATAGTTGGGTGGAACATTGCAGTGACATAGCTGGTTGAGGGACAAGTTCTGTTCAAGATAAGTGTTCTTGTCTATGTTATTCTCTGCAATTATATTTCTGGTATTGTAAATTGCTTGATGGAGTGTGATGAACATGTTGTTGTCTTGAATTGATGCATTATTCCTTTGAATAACTACAATTATAGGCATCTATGTATGTTTTCCATCAATGCATTTCGAACTAAGTTACACAGTAGATTGGCCAGATCGGCAATGGCCTGAATGATCAGATCGATCCAATACTTTAGCGAAAAAGTTGAGTTACCTGCTAGAAATCGCCATTTACGCAATATGCGGGATGCAGGATGTGAAATACCAGTTCGCAGATTGTGGTTTCCGCAATTTCCCTTCTGCAACTTGTGGGATGTAGGATGCGGGATGTGGAATTGTGATGTCATGATTTCTACAATTCCCAATCCCACAAGTCCAAGTTTTCACACTGTCGATCTTCGTGGGATGGTTTTCCATCGTTGATCTATTTTCGATGCGGGATGCAAGATGCAGGTTGCGGGAAGTAAGATTTCAATTTTCGTAACTTCCGGCTTCACAGTTCAGGTTTTCTGCACCGTTGTTTTTTGTAGGTGGATTCTGAACTGTTGATTTGGTTCCAGTCTACAAGATCATTTGGGATCATTAATTTTCATCGTGTTTTCTCTGCACCGTTAGATCTCCTCTAAGATATTTCCTTGCATATCATCAAATTGATCAATGGAAGATGAGAGGGAGTGTGATAGTGTTGGAAATTTCAAGAAGTGGTTCACAACCATGCCCTGTGTTTCGATGAACAGTAAAGGTTCTCAATGAAATTTTTAATTCCGTGTGACAATGGGGTATGGGTACGTGACAATATTGCAGAATATCACTGTTACACCAAAATATTGTCCTCTTGATCCATGTGTCAACCCTTTTCCTAATCCTCAAAGTCTCTTTGCTAAAGTTGATTGATATTGAGGTTTTTTATGCCTTTTTTCCCTCTTTAGGGAGTTCAATGCTCTTTTCCTTCATGCTAGGTGCACCAATGGTGCTCTTTCCCTTAATGCAAGCTGCACCATTTCCGGTGCTCTATCCCCCACTGCTAGGTGTGCCGACAATGTTTTTTCCCTTCATGGAAGGTGCGCCGGTGGTGTTTTGAGGGAAAAAAATGAAGCTTCAAGACTCTTCTCGAAGGTGGATGACGTGGAGGATTATCCCTATCATCTAGGTGAGGTGGAATTCAGTTCCTAATATATGGGGAGTAACCCTTATACCCCTCCTCCTAATCCTCAACCTACTCTATCCCTTTAGCCTTATAAATTAAACCCTCTCTCCATTGTGAAGGGAGGAAGGACTATGGTACTTTTATGCTCATGAAATTTCTAGGTGATCCCTATCATCCTTTGGGAGGCTTACTATCTTGCTTTGGAGGCTTGCTTTGGTTTGGATTGTTGTATGGAAGGTTGCAATGTTAAGGCTAGGTTGTGAGATTCCTCTTTTATGCAATTCTATGCATCTCCTTGATTAAATTAATACAAATCTCTTTCCATAAATGTTATTGTGTTGACAATGTTTAGAGATTTCTTCCTTACCTATTAGCTTAGATCAATTCATGTTTAGATACACATGTACTATTTGCTTGTTTCCACTTTCTCTATAGGGTTTTGTAGCTCAAATATGAAGGCTCTAGAGCTTGGATCAACAAAGAGAGAAGAGGATTTTCATACTTCAGGTAAGTGATCTATCTGTTAACTTGAATTTCTATTTGATCTAGGAAAGTATATTTTATTATGTACTTGATTTTCTCTAGATCCCCTTGGACTAGGGAGATATTGGCTTGAGTCCGCTTGAGTAGATTTATACGATAACAATCACACAGTGATTGGTTTGTTAACTGAAGCTATAGTTAATTATGTGAGTCAGATTAGGGTTTACCTAGATTCAAAGTTACCTGTACATAAGTTAAACCGAGTCTACACTTCCTATAGTCCCTTACTTCTTCATATGTTCCAAAGGGTTAGGTTATTCGAAAGGTCTTTTGAAAAAGTTTCCAATAAGAATATTTCGAGACACTTAAATTTTGTAGCGGATTCATTGGAAAAACATTTCTTGGATTGGTATCTTGCTCATACTTAAAGTTCATTTTAAATTTTTTATTTTATTCATTAAATCACATAAGTACATAAGTAGACATTCATTCACATAAAAAATTGCACACACATCTGTAAATATTTTTTTTTCATACATATATAAAATGGTGTTGAGATACAAAACTGAAGCCATAATATTTTAAGTCACCCAAAGTCTCGAACTATCAAAGTTGTAGTATATAAATAGGGAAAAAACTGAAGATTCAAAGCTTTTAGTACAGATATGATACAAAAATGGGAAAGCCACTCTGGGCTACTCCTCGTGCTCATGGTAGCACATCATGGCATGGTCCACTCGATGGAGTAGCCTCCCAAAACGTCTAGATACCCCTATAGTGTGACACTGGTAGCACCCGAGAAGATCGTTGATCGAGATTTCAGGTATGCCCATGATCAACCGCTGAAGGTTCTTCTCGATCTCTTGGATCTCCTCCTCAACCTCAACATTTCTGAAGACCATGTCTCTCACTCCTCCTCTCCTCCCTATAGGCGAAGCTCCCGCTGGATAGGAAGGTCCTATATATACACAAACATTTTTGTATGTCTCAATATCATTTAAAAAAATGAAATATGAAATAAAATAAAAACATGTGTAGTGATATCCTTATTACCTTGGTCATCCCATTGGTATCCCTCAGGAAGTGGAAGGTCAGGTTCACTCCTAAAATATGCTCCAGCATATGCATAATCCTACACCATCAGTAATTGGCCTCTCAACCAATGAAATAAAACTGCCCCATATGAAACCTTAGGGCCTCCATCGTCACCATGACATGCTAAGGCCTCTACCCATCTAAACATCCAAGTGTCCTCAACATCTAGCCTACTCAGAGGAACCTGTGGTCTAATTAGTGAAACCTGCTCCAAGAAGAAGGATACCACCACAACTCCATAGCCAAATTACTTTTAAGCTCTCCCCTTTGACACTTGGTCAGACGGTCCTTCATATTGACCAAAAATCCCTCGCTCTAGTTGAAAATAGTGGGAGCCATGCACTCTACTGCATACAACATACAAGCGTGTGTGTTTTGATGCGTCGATCTACTTCCCTCCACCTTCTCAATCGTGAAGGCCACGGTTCTCAATGGAAGATATACTATGTGTTTGATGGGGATCTTCCATCCTTGGGATCAGGTCCTCACCACACAATACTCGTTGATGAGATAATCAACATACATATCACCACCCTTCGAACCTATGAGTACTACTGAGCTCCCTCTCTAGGAAAACCCAGTCAGGAAATAGATGTCTTCCACATCTATGCTCAGTGTATGGGTACCAACCTGGAAGTATTTCTCGTTAGGGTCCCACATGTAGATCATATATTCCAATAGTCACACGTATGCCCTGAAGTACTTTAGGAGTCCACATTCTTAGAGGTCCCTCACAGTCATTGGATCATTAACTTCCTAGAGATCATCAATATCATGTTCTCTCTCCTTCCATATCACCATTGTAAGAGTTGATTTCCTTCCAAAAACAAATGGAATACCCATTAGATAAATGATAGAATCCATAGCAAAGAGAGGAATTGGAAATGGTTGATTGATTTTTGAGTTTTTTGTTTGCCCTTGCCACTGACACTCTTCCCCTAGGGGAACAGAGCGACGACACCTTTACCCCTATATATAGAGAACCTTCTCCCCTTTTCCCTCTTTCTAGGAGTGCACTAATGCACCTCCCAAAAGGGAGAAAAGCATCGGCCTAGGCATGCTGTGCTTCTTGGGAGAATCACTCAAAAACATAAAAAATTGACTTCAAACATAAAAAGTCCACCATGAAATTGAAGGGATAAGGTATATCTCTTACCTAGTTGTGACGCTTTGATCAGAGATGCCTTGAAGCTCCCAGAATATTCATCACAAGATCACCCTGTTTGCACAAGTTTTACTCAATAACAATCGTAAGAATTTGTTACTATTCCATCATTTTTATACATTATTTTTTTATTTATTTAAAAATATTTTGTGGAATATTTAAATACTTTGGGTATTTTAATGTGCTTTCCTATAGTTTTTATGATGAACTTGTTCTAACTCGCTTTTTGAATATTTCAGGCTATTTATGGACATGTTTGACTATGAGTGAGTTTCTTTTGTCTTTTTCACGCTCTAGGTCAAGTTGAAAAAGTATCGAGCGCCTTTTATACCTTCGACGTGCTCATTAAAAACTCAGTAAAGAGGTATCGAGTATAACTTTTCTGTTTTTTTAGTCTCATTAAAATTGGATTATGAAAAAGAGAACCCTTTATGGAGTTACCTTTAAGCTCTTTTCAGGATCTCTAAACATGAAAAAATTGCCAAGCGAACTTGATGCTTTCACGCTTGTAAAAGTATTTGAGTGATCGTCTAGTCAATGATAGTTTACCCCTTTTTTCAATCGACTAGACTCATTTACGAAAAAATGTATACTCTAGTTTGTCATAACTAGAAGAGTTCTCATAGACATCAGTTTATACCTTTTCAAGTTTTGGGGACTAAATTTACAAAAAAAGTCCACCCTAGAGTCTTGTTAGTCATTTCCGACTCTCTAAACATGAAACGACAACTGAGTTTACTTTCATCGAACTCATAAAATAAAATGATGAAGGACCCTTTCTGGGAATGAAACCCTCATTTCTCAGGTTCATATAATGTATGAGAATGGACTCATCACTTGATGAGCTACATCGAGCATTTGTTACCCTTTTCAAGCTCGTTAAAAAGAAAAGAGGTACTCATCCTCGACGATGGAGAAATTAAGGGAATCTGAAACACCTTTCATTTGTATTTATGGAAGCTCATAGTACACCCTTGAACATGGAATATGTTTGCATTTTCATTTTCAAATAGTGGGTTATTCAACTTTTCCTTGAGTCGATCCACTTTTGCGAGTCATTTAACTCCTTTGAGTCAATTCAAAGAATGCATCGTCATATCCTTGCATTAAATTTGGTCTCTACCTCATTGAGTCAATGTTGCCAAGTCATTTGTCGTTCCATTCAATTTTCAAGGGGAGCCTCCTCTGCAATCTACCTCCATAGTTACCTTACCTTCATTTGAGTCGGTCACAACTAAATTAGTCCTATGGTTGTTTTCATCACTTCAAAATCATCTTTGTTTCATGTTTCATGTCGATGATGATGGAATCATTATGGCCCTCCTTCGACGATTCTGTTCCTGTCGACATCAACACATCATCCAGGAATTAGACTTAGAAACCAAGTCAAGTACCTTGAAGCCTGCATGCCTCAATGGCAATTTTCCTCGCTTTCGACAGTAGGTTTTCATCAATGATCTCTAATTGAAATATTTAGTCGAGTATTCGACTTCAATACCTCTATTCATTTGGAGGAATGTACAAAGATACCTTGGGAATCATTAACACCAATGGTGATCTCCCTCACACTTGTTTACAATATACATCAACAACTGCTATTCAAGTGGTTTCTACCATGTTCGACATCAGGTCATTTATTTGCATGGTTAGAATCGTATCGTTTGGGATTGGGATGAAGATCTTGAGTGGTTATGTATTCACTTGAATATGTCCCTATCCTCAAGTTGTGATGGAGTATTGTTTGAAATTATGACATGTATCCACATTGTATGTTCGATGGCTATGTCTAGTATTGAGGGAGCATTCCGTTACAACCAAAAAATGTCACAATGCTCTAATCCTCTGAAGTCCCTGGCCAAATATACTTTTGGGGCCTTATTGCTCAAATTCTAGGATGTCTGGCACACTTTGTAATCTGACGCAGAGCGTCATCCATACTTGAAACTTGCTGACCATTGGAATAAGGCGTCGGTGGTGCCCTTCCCTTGAACACAAGGTGTGTCGATGCACTTACCTCTCTTACAAGGATCTTCAGCAAGCCCAAAAAAGAAAAAATAGAAGTTTCGATATGCTTCCAAGAGAAATATCTCATGGAGGATGATCCTATCTATGTGAGAGAGCTGGCACTCGACCTCCTAACCCATTAGGACCATTCCCTACCTTCCTCCCAAAATATCTCAACCCATTTGGGCTTCCTTTGGCTTATAAATGCAAGCTACTTGGACCATGTTAAGGGGAGACCAAGAGAGCATTCTTATGTTGTTAGATTAAAGTATGGTATAGGGGGAAAAGAGAGAGAGTTTGTGAGCAAGAGGTTGCATAGTTGATAGTGTGTGAGTGTGTCAAATATAGTGTAAAACCAAAGCTTCGATATCAAGGCTTTGGTTGTAGCTTTCCTTTCTTGTTCTTAATATAAAAGTGTTTCCATTTCCCATAAATGATTTGTGTTCATATTAATTATTTATTACTAGTTAATTTCCTTGATCATTAGTATAGTTTATTCATCTATCTTGTTTCTCTCATGTTTTGTTTTGTTTTCTGTGTCTTTTGTAGGTACAACTGATCACACAAGGATCCGTGGAACAAGGACGACCTTCTTCAATCAAGGTAAAAGATCTTGTCCTTCAAGTAGATCGGTCATCTACGGAGAGGATATATTATTGTGTCTTTTTGTTCTAGAATTGCACCATGCGGGCTAGGGAAACAAACTGTGTCTGCATTGATTGAAATATTCTAGGTAACAATGATGTTCAATTGATTTCAAGTACTTATTCAATCCACAAATAAATATTAAAGATCAAAGATAAAAAAAATTCAGTAGTCAACTCACTGCCTTTGACGCAAGAAATGAGGTCGAAGGTACCTCGTAGAAGTTTCCCTAGACAAAATTCAGCCAAGGAGGTGCGAAAAAATATAGCGGACCGAGTAGGGGACGTGGATGTGAAACATGTAGTTCCACAGTAGTGTGGAAAAGGTGGAGGCTTTGCCTAGGTGAGGCAACATGAAACAAGGTGAAATGAAATGCAAAATAGAAAAAGGGTGATTTTGACTTGCAGATATTTGTTTTCATTGTGTTGAGCACGATGGTTGGATTAGCTACCCAAACAATTTAGCACATAGGAGTCGACAATGAATGAAAACTTGACATAATTGGCTAAGTACCACAATAGTAGTGGGGAAGCAAGTGTGGTTTCTAGAAGATTCTTCTTGTGAAGGCTCAAGTGAAACAACATTGTCGAGATCAACCAAGGCATATAGAGATTTAGGTAAGTGGAACAAAGGTGTGTTGATAAGCAGAGATGATGGAGAGATGGTAGTCTTAGTGGTTGCAACAACATGTTTATAGAGATAGTGGTCATTTGGAGATGTTGTCGGGACGACAACTACTTGAGGTGTGAAAAGATGTAACGACCTCAGTTCCACATGCACCTTACTGCACCCACACACCCAAGTAGCATGGCTTGGGAGTCCATTAGGTCCCCAAGATAACAAGACACTTAGCCAAAAATAATCTAAGTGTTGTTCCTCCATGCGGAAGCCCATTGGAAAAGAAGAGAAGCGAAGGGAGTGTGCATCCATGGAAACGGGAGCATGAGCTTGCAAGTGAAGTCACTTGGAGCTTGGCCAACATAGGCTCATCACCCACCGGAAGTTCATCGGCATGATGCAGAAGCTCACCTGGAAAGTATCTAGGAGCTCAGGTTGGGAGATTGTAAGCACCCAGAGGGGAGCACGAATGGGTGGAAGTGTGCAGAGCATGCGGGGCAAGAAACCCACCATTAGGACATTGCGATAGAGAGCCCGTGATAGTGGCATGGGATGGAATATCGATAGACAACACGATAGAGGAACAGGAAGTCAAGTGGGTAGCTTGGCACGTCGACAAAGGTGGCATAGTTGGCTAGCAAGGGGCGCAGTGTCCTGTTGGTTGGCATCAACATTGGCAAGGAGGTTGGCTACAAATGGAAAGTCAAAGAAGCAATTGTTGGGAGGAAGCTAGCATGAAGGCTATGGTAGGTCGATGTGGGGCATGTGACCATGTTAGGGTCACACCCATTGACACACCTAGTATATAAATGCCAAAAAAATATTCAACCAAAGGCATCCAAGGATTCAAGGAATCAAGAGTCAAGAGAACGAGACTAGCAAGACTAGCAAGAGAGCATGCACAAGTCATAGCTTAGGTGGGACAATCATGTAGGGGTGGACTAGGGCCAAGGTTGGGATGGTGCACAAATATGTAGAGGGGCAGTCAGAGTGGTGAAAACCAAAATTGTGGCGGAAGGTAGGCTTGGCAAGCTAGCTCGACTTGAGAACATGTCTTGGCTTCACATTTTGGAAGCTTGCAGAATCAGGTTCTTTAGCAGAAGATGAAGGTTGCCGACAACGACAAGATGATTCGACCAAGGTAGAGTTTTGTGAAAGAATTGTAATAGTTGGGGTTTCTTCGTGTGTTTGCCAAGAAGGGCACTCCCGCGAGTGGGGATGGTCTACAAACACCTCCCATTTGTTGTAACCTTTGAAATTGACTCACAATTGTAAAAGTCTTGAGGTGTTAAGAACAGCCGATATTGGGGTGTTTCCTCCTTTGTATCTTTGTCTCTTACATACATTGTTCATGTGTAAACTTGAATTCGGTTAAGTGTTGGAACGTAACTGATAATTGGCTAAGTATAAGTGTGAACAAGAAATAAGTGTAACCCATAAGAATAGGCGTAGTCTGCTGGAATAATCTTGAGTTAGTCTCTCCCTTGATTAGTGTTGCACGACCAGTTAAACATCAGTTTAGACAAATGCCAGCTCGATACCATGACACACAACACTTTCAATGTTAAATTATATTTTCACCAACAACCACCGCAATGACCATACTTATCTTTCAATATTCAGTTCTCTTTTCACCTCTAAACACATTGGTTATTCATTGTACACATTTTACTTTCATAAATTATGAATTCATGATTTTATATTTTCCTCCCTTTCTATCTTGGTTTTACTTTCTGGTCATTAAATTCAAAATGATCACTCCTATAATGGTTCATCATGGGCACTTGCTTACATGTTCCATCATGGGAACTTGCCACTTATTAGATTCAAATTATAACTGTTAACAATGTCCCATCATGGTCTATTGTGGGAACTTCCAGTAATAAGAATCAAAATGATCACTCCTAACAATATCCTCATAATTGAAGCGCAAACCTAGATTTGACTAGGCAAAGATATTTGAGGTTCACCATGTACACCGTAGCGCAAAATTTAATACTATGCTAGGGTAAGAGTTGGATCAAATTCAACGACGGATTTCCTCAGCTGTAGTATATGCTGGGTATTGAACTCCAATAAATTTTTGGGTGGTTGGTATGAGGGGACTACAATTTCTTATGGTTTTCTTACTTAATTCTTTGGCCTGCCTACAGGTGAGATGTTAGGTTGGCTTTTGACCTATTTGTTCCTCCCATCATGAGTCATGACCGTTTCATGAAATGCATTCACACTAGAAATGCAAGACCAGTCTAAAATGTCAATCTCATCACCTACTGCGCAACCAAAATTGCAAAGATACACTCCTGGCTCTCGTAATTTCTCGGCAGAGGTTCTCACATCTCTGTGAATTCTGTTGATTCTACTCCTTTCCCGTTGAATAAAGGGAATCAACAATAGAGATAAGCTCAAGGAAAGAGAATAAGCAAAGATGAATCCATTAATACCTGGCTATGGCTTTAAGATGTTGGTTTCTTCCAACAAGGGAGGCACAACTCTTGAGTGGCCGGGGCGATGGATCTATTACCGATCACTACAGGACTGAACGAAAATTGTTTCCGGTGATATAGTTACACCACTTCGGTGATTATTTCATGCTTTAAGTTTCGCCCTGACCGGGGAGTATTCTTTTTGCCATGGTCCTCCATCGTTTCTTTCGGAAGGAAACATTGAATGAGTCGTAAAGTAGAGGTTGACATAAACTTAGAGGACACAACTTTGTGGATGAGATTTTGACCGTGTAAAGAACTTATCACTTTGTCATATATAATTTATTAACAATTTTCAGTCAACCATGATAACAACGTTTTCATTAGTTGACCATTAATAATCAGTTTGTTGAGCAGGTTTTAATTATATAACAAATCGTTGGATCCCAAGTTACTAAAAATAGGTTATAATTTTAGCTAATGAATTGCAACCAAAAGTCATATATAATTTATCAACAAATTCCTCATAACCAAACGTTATATATAATTTGACAACTTCCTCATAATAAATGAGTTGAGTTACACCCAAACCTCATATATATAATTCATCAACAACTTCCTCGTAATGAATGAGTTACATCCATTTAATTTCTTACAGACCAATTAATGCAGCTGCAGCAGGCATGGTGTCCATTGGATCTCAATATGATTGAGATCCAATGACCACCATGCCTGCTACGGTCCATTAATTAGTTTACAGCAGGCTAGATATTGATCACCATCATATGGGAGCAATATTTTAATTGAGATCCAATGGACACCATGCCTGCTGCGGTCCATTAATTAGTTTACAGCAGGCTAGATATTGATCACCATCATATGGGGAGCAATATTTTAGAATAGTTAAAAATTCTTCATGGATGACATGATATGTGATAGATATTTATGGATATAATGATTGACGTTCTTTTTTTCTTTTAAAGCGTTGAAATCTTGGCATATTCATGATTTTATAGTGGCATGGCATCGAGTCAAAGCATACGAAATGGGAAAGGTCATTGAATTTCACTTTCACCTTATGAATGAAATCAAAATTTGATGATTGTGCATATTATATGTTAAACCTTTTATTACATTTTATTATAAATGTCATTTTGGTGAAAAAATAAGAAAACATATTCATGAAGAATTTATTGGATGAAAACAATGGGCTAGAGAATGGTTGTATGATAAAACAATTGTAACTGCTAAAGGTAACAAGTCTTTGTCTTAAGAAAACAATTGAAACTGTTACAGGAAGTAAGTCCTTGCCCTTGCCTTAAGAGTATTAAAAGTATTTATTGAAACAATTGAAATAGTTGATATTAAAAGTATTAAAAGTATTTATTAAATCGAGTAAACTTAACACAATTGGAATACTATGTAATAATTGATATAAAAGTATTTATTAAATTGAGCAAACCAAACACAGTAAATTTCAACTGATTAGTACTGGATTCCTTTGAAACATTCATTTAAAGTGATTAAAAATCATGTCCTTCAAATTGGATATCACTTAATAAGCCTTGGACCTTAGAGTTGGAATGACTATGAATGGTTACTAACCCACTAGGACCTGCCTGCCTAATTGACCTTTTATGCAAAGTCAGTTGATCTTTACTCTCTATCCTATTGAGTATAAAACTAAAAAAGTTATGAAATATTGCATATACTTTGCATTGCATCATTACATAGTTTCAATTACACAAGTTCTATTTTTGTCATATGTATTATTGGTTTTTTATAGTCATATAAAGAAAGCTTAATAACCAAAGTTTCTCTAGATTTTTTTTCAAGAACTCTGATTTGCATTTCTAGCATATATTCCAGATTCATTACAATAATCAAAATAGAAAATCAAGTTGTTTTTTCTCAAAGAAAGGAAGTCTCATATATTGATATCACTGTTCAACATAGTCAAAAGTAAATAAAAGTAAATTGCAAAAAGTAACAAGGAACAACGTTGAAAGCCTTAAAAGGATGTTAATAATTTTATAGATACATTATACACACTAGGCGATTACCCAGTTGTTTGTAGAGATTAAACACAAAAATATTCTAGTTAAGAACTCTATAAGGAATATCTTTTCCCCAAGGAAAGACATAGGAGTTAACTCTAGGTCGCTCAAAGGAGATGAGGTTGAGAGCCATTGTATATTGCACATACTTGGAAGTTCATGAATTCCACTGTAATCGCTTGTTGAATAACCTAGGAAGGTAACATCATTTTGCATGCCATGAAAGAACATGGAGTTAATTAAAACAAACAAAAACTATTTGTATATGAGAAAATTGCAAATCCATTCCAATGAACAATGTTTACACAAAAGGAGATATATGATTACTGTTGGAAATATTAATTACTCGCTGATCCATATCAGATCTCAGCTAAATCTCCTAGACTCCATATCGATTCAATTTATGTCAAACAAACTGACAAGATGAAGAGTTCATGTCTCTCACATATAAACCAATCGAATTAAATTTCTGAAGCTAAGTTTTTAGGTAGATAGTTATTACAGTCTTTAATGTTAAGTTGGCAGATTCACAGAGAAACAAATTTTAGTTTTCCTATAAATAGAAGAAGAATATTGTAAATCAAAGAGAGAATTCTTAGAGAATAGTGTCGAAGCTCAAGATTCTGTGTGTTTGAAAGTGTCAAGAGTCGAAACTCTGTAAAAGGTGAAATATCTCTGTAAATTTCCAAGTTTGTATTTACGACAAATAGTTCTCTGTTATGTCATGACAAGTTTTATAAATCAATTGTTATGGTTAAATGCATGTTTTATTTAGACACACATTCTCTCTAGAATTACTTGAGTATTGTTGTTTACATTTATAGGTCAAGTGAAATACATAAATAATCCATAAGTAATTCATCGAGTAAACATTTGTTTTTACGACAGAGTGGTCAACTGAAGTCTTCTTGAATGTTTGGTTATATGATTTTGTAACTCTGTCAAATTATTGCTATGTCGAGTTTTACTCTATGTTACCGATTGGTGAAAAATATTAGTCATTTCTTAAGTCTTTAGACTAAGAAATAACGTTTGTAAAAATTCGACTAAAAGTGGTTAAGTCGAAGTCAGTTGGTCGGAGCCAAAACCTGTCGAGTAAGTCGGTTGAAGTAAAACCTGTAGAAGTCGAGTAAGTTGCTAAAATCGACAAGTGACAAGTAAGAACTTGTCGAGGTAAAAAGAGTCGGGTCGAAAAGTCTGACCAAATTTAGTCTTAAAAAGAAACTTGTCGAAATATTTTGGTCAAGTTTAAATTTCGACTTGTATAAAGGGAGTTAGACAAGTTTTACTCGACGAGTAAAAAGAGGTCGAAGTATCGATGTGAAAATTTTATGACTCAGCGGTAACTCAATTTTAGCCATCTCAATTTTGTTAACTGGTATCAAAGCAGGTTTAGGAAATAAATCTTGTCCTAAAAAGGGAAAAAGTAATTTTCTAAGGAAAAATTAAAAATTAAAAATGGCTTCCACTTCTGGTTCAAACATGTCGAGTTTGCAAACTCCAATTTTTATAGGAAATAATTATGAATATTGGTATCTAACAATGAAGGCTTTGTTCATAGTTCAATATGTCTTGTAAATTGTCCAGTATGGTTATACAGAACCATTATATCAAACGACATATAACAATCTCACACAAGCTTAGTAATATGCCCTGAGGGAACAAAGGAAGAAAGATGGAAAAGCTATGTTCTACATACACCAAGCCATGCATGAAAGCCTACTCCCAAGAGTAGTAGCAACAATTACTACTATGCAGGCATGGGACACACTGAAAAATTCCTATCATGGCTTGAACAAGGTAAAGACTTCTAGGTTACAGATTCTTAGAAGAGATTTTGAATCTTTGTAAACGAAAGATATAGAGTCAGTAGACTCATTCTATACCAGAGTTGTTGGTCTAATAAATCAACTGAAATATCATGGAGAAAACATAGACTACCAAAGGTGTTTGAAAAAATTCTTAGTAGTCTTCCCCCAATATTTGAATCCTTGGTTGTGACCTTGGAAGAAAACAAATACATGTCAGTGTTTACCATTAATGAGTTGCAAGATTTAGTCATCAATTGTATCAATATATCAAATACATTGTTGGAAGGTGAATTTGTAGCACAACCATCCATAAGCCATGGTAGAGGTAGGGCAAGAAAAAACTCTAGAGGAAGAGGAAGAATTTCTTCTAGAGGAGGACGTGACAACCTTCCTACGAATGTCATTGGTAGAGGAAAGAATCAGAACCCAAGTCATCCTAGTGGTCACAGGTTTGATAAATAAAAATTCAATGTCATTATTGTAATAAATTTGGTCATTATCCATGTGAATGTAGGAAGAGACAATATGACCAAGGAAGGAAAATCCCAAATCATTCGACCAACATCTGTACTCTGTCGAGCGCAATATTAATGGCATATGCATCTCCAATTGAATGCAATATTGTCCAAGAAATTCCACATGGCATATGGTACTTAGATTCAGGTTGCAACAATCATATGAGTGCTAATTTAAATTTGTTTTCTAGTCTATATAATTCAGTTCAAACTGATTTCACACTTGGAAATAATGCCCAAGTCACTGTTTTGGGAAAAAGGTATCGTTGGTATTCTAACCTAATAGGGGGAGAGTAAGTTTATTCCTTATGTTTATCATGTCGAAGGTCTGATTACATAGAAGATAATCATTGTGTGATTAAAGACAAGCGTCCAAGCAACCAACTAATAGCAAAAGTGCCAACAACAAGCAATCACTTGTTTCCCTCAAGGACAATTCCATACATGAAAGGAAAGACAAATATAGGAGTTGCATTCAAGGCAGAAAGCAAGGAAGTAGACAATTACTCCGATAAGAAAGGAAATGACAACGCTGATTTTCAGGTTGCATTTCAAGTAGAAGTTCAAGATGAGTCCTGGTTGTCGAATTTAAGATTTGGACATCTGAATTTTGGTGGGCTGAAGCTACTGCACACAAAGAATATGGTGAAAGGATTTCTATTGATTGACAAACCAAAAAGAGTTTGTGAAGGCTGCATTTTTGGCAAGCAACATAGAGATAGTTTTCCTGATGGAAAGTCATATAGAGCATACACACCACTTGAGATTGTGTACTCTGATATTTGTGGTCCAATGCAAACATCATCCATTGGTGGCTGCAATTATTTTCTTACTTTTATTGATGAATACTCAAGAAAAACATGGTTATATTTTCTAAAACATAAATCTGATGCATTTAGTTGTTTTCAGTAGTTCAAGGCACTCGTGGAGAACCAGAGTGGACACCGCATAAAAATATTAAGGACAAACAGAGGCGACGAATATGTCTCAAATGAATTTCTAAATTTTCGCAAGACCCATGGCATACAAAATCAATTCACTACGCAGTAAACACCTTAGCAGAACAGTGTTTCCGAAAGAAAGAACATAACCATTATGGAGATGGTGCAGAGGATGATGGAAACCAAGAATTTGTCAAATGAATATTGGTTTGAAGTAGTCACAACTACTGTATATATCATGAACTAGTGTCCGACAAAGAGTGTGAAGAAAAACGTTACTCAATATGCATGGACATGTATGAATCACAGTGTTTCTCATTTAAATTTTTTTGGTTGTATTGCATATGCTCATGTTCCAGATGAGTTGAGAAAGAAGCTAGACAACAAGTGACATAAATTTATTTTTGTTGGTTACTCTAAAGACACAAAAGCATGCAAGTTGTATGATCCTGTCGCAAGGAAAGTGATCATCAGTCAATATGTTCAATTTGTCGAGAATGAATCATGGGATGGAATTGTAGACATAAATGTCAAGATTGTGTCGAATTTAGACCATGATGACATGGTGGAGGAAGTGGTTCAAACACCACATGTAAATCAACCGATTGCAACACCATCGACTCCCATGACACTGTGACATGGTTCAGCATAAGGAACATCGACACAAGTTGCATCTCAAGCTATGCCGACAAGAAGACCAAGAGGACAACCGAATCCATCAAGCATTTTGTTGAGGTCGACATCAACAGAACCAATGAAGAAAAGACGTCTGTGTGAAATATATGAAGCTGCTACACCAAATCCATTCTCTCTCTTTGTATTATTTTCTCCTATATATGATCCACTAACATTTGAGGAAGTCATCGAAGAAGAAGTATGGGCACAAGCCATGGATGAAGAAATATAATGCATTGAGAAGAATCAAACATGGGAGCTGGTAGATGTA
The DNA here is from genome assembly GCA_001517045.1 of Pseudotsuga menziesii. Classification (NCBI taxonomy): domain Eukaryota; kingdom Viridiplantae; phylum Streptophyta; class Pinopsida; order Pinales; family Pinaceae; genus Pseudotsuga; species Pseudotsuga menziesii. The sequence continues at coordinate 139,330 of LPNX010885771.1, forward strand.
CCAAAAGATAAATGTAATCATCGTTAAATGGATTTACAATACCAAGCAAGATGCTAATGGGAAAGTGAAGAAGCACAAAGAAATAATGGTCGCAAGAGGGTTCACATAGCAACCCATCATAGAATTCAATGAAACTTTTTCACTTGTCGCACACATGGATACAATCAAAAGAGTCTTGACCATTGTTGCACAAAACAAATGGCCTGTTTATCAAATGGATGTTAAGTTCGCATTTTTGAATGTATATCTAGAAGAGAAAGTATGTGTGGAACAACCACAAGGATATGAAGTTCTAGGTGAAGAGCATAAAGTGTACAGGTTGAAAAATGCACTCTATGGTTTGAAGCAAGCTCCTCGAGCTGGGTATAGTCAGATTGATTCCTATCTCACTGAAAATGGATTTCACAGAAGTGAAAGTGAACTGATGCTCTACACCAAAGTTAATGAGCAAGGTAAGAAGTTAACTGTATTCCTGTATGTAGATGATTTATTATTTACTGGTGACCTTGGCATAAAATATTTTAAAACAATCATGGAAAGTGAATTTGAAATCATTGATTTAGGGCTTATGAAATTTTCCTGGGTATTGAAGTCCAGCAGTATGAAAGTGGTATATTTATATCACAATCGAAATATGCAAGTGCATTTTTTAAAATATTTAATATGTCTAATTGCAAGAAAACCCCAACACCAGTAATAACAGGTTTAAAATTGATCAAGGATGATGATGGATCAACATAGATCCTACGTTATTTAAAAGGCTTGTTGGAAGCCTTATATCTTTAAAAACAACAAGACCAGACATCATGTATGGAGTAAGTCTAATCTCAAGATTCATGGAGTCCCCAAAAGGCTCTCATTGGCAAGTAGGTAAAAGAATTATGAGGTATGTAAGTGGCACAAAAGACATTGGCATTATGTATTCAACCTTAGGAAATTTTAAACTCATTGGATACACTGACAGTGACAATGGAGGTAACATAGATTCCATGAAGAGCACATATGGGCAGACGTTTCATTTTGGTACAGGTATTGTGTTGTGGGCTTCAAAGAAACAACCCATAGTAACTTTGTCTTCAGCATAAGCAGAATATGTCGCAGCTACAAGCGCTACATGCCAAGCCATTTGGATGCGAAGAGTTTTGAAATATCTATTGTAGAACTAGCAAGAACCAACAACCATTTTCTGTTATAACAATTCATCCATTGTATTTTCTAAGAATCATGTGTTCCACACTAAAACCAAGCTCATTAACAAAAGGTTTCACTTAATAAGAGAGTTGGTGAATGACAAATAAATTTGTTTAGAATTTTGAAGGTGTGAAGATGAGCTTGCAGACATCTTTACAAAACCATTGGCAATGGAGACATTCCAGTATTTGTGAAGTTAACTTGGAATGACAAGTTCTGCATAGTGAACTATGTCATGCATAGAGCAAGTTTAAGCTCTGAAAATTTTTGTAATATTTTGGTTTTGTTTGAGATCCCCATCTGCTCATAATTAAGGGGGAGTGTTGGAAATATTAATTACTCACTGATCTATATCAGATATCAGCCGAATCTTCCAGAGTCTGTATCAGTTCAGTTTCTGTCAGACGGTCTAACAAGATGAAGAGTTCACGTCTCTCATATATAAACCAGTCGAATTAAATTTATGAATCTAAGTTAGGTAGATAGTTATTATAGTCTTTAATGTTAAGTCAGTAGATTCACGAAGAAACAAAAAAAAAAATTTCCTATAAATAGAAGAAGAAGATTGAAAATCAAAGAGAGAACTATGAGAGAATTCTTAGTGAATAGTGTCAAAGATCAAGATTCTGTGTGTTTGAAAGTGTTAAGAGTCGAAGCTCTGTAAAAGGTGAAATATCTCTGTAAATTTCCAAGTTTGTATTTATGACAAATAGTTCTCTGTTATGTCATGACAAGTTTTATAGATCAATTGTTATGGTTAAATGCATGTTTTATTTAGATGCACATTCTCTCTAGAATTACTTGAGTATTGTTGTCTACATTTACAGTTCAAGTGAAATACATAAATAATCCATAAGTAATTCATCGAGTAAACGCTTATTTTTACGACAAAGTGGTCGACTCAAGTCTTCTTGAATGTTTGATTATATGATTTTGTAATTCTGTCGAATTATTGTTGTGTCGATTTTTACTCCATCTTACCAGTTGGTGAAAAATATTAGTCATTTCTTAGGTCTTTAGACTAAAAAATAACCTTCGTAAAAATTTGACTAAAAATGGTTAAGTCGAAGTCAGTTGGTCGGAACCAAAACCTGTCAAGTAAGTCATTCGAAGTAAGACCTATCGAAATCGAGCAAGTCAGTAAAACCGAAAAGTAAGAACTTGTCGAGGTAAAAGGAGTCGGGTCTCAAGTTTAGTTGTCTCAGTTTTGTTAACAATTACCATAGTTTTTATAGAGAAGAACTAGAATGAATTCATGTGCCAACACAATCCAAGAGTCATCCTTCTACAAACTATGTGTCCTGTTCAGAATAAATGTAAATGTATCTAACTCATTAACAAGGCACCGAGAAAAAAATGGAAATTGTGCACAACTAGGTTGTTTCTTGATTAATTTAGGAGTCAATTAATAAGTTCCTATAACCCTAAACACAATCATTTGCTCAATTCGTATAAAGGATGTGAATGGAGTGAGTTCTAGGGACCAAAATCTTTGAGTATTTGTTAACAGAGAGTAAGTGATATCTATCATTTCAATTTTGTATCACAAATTATAAATTATAATATCTCTCTAGCCTTTGACAAAGAAGTGAGCACAATGGGGTTGTTGGATAATACATGGGACTAAATGCCGGCAGGACCTCTCCCTAAGAGTGGCCTCAATAGACTCGTAAAAAATGGTAGTACTACTTTCACCATGGAAGCTCCATACAATTTAGGTTATTTTCTTTGTATGAATCATTCATGTTGTTTCTAAAGCTTGATTATTTGTGTGAATATACCCTAGGAGGAGATGAGGTTGAGAGCCATTGTGAAAGAACAAGGGGTTAATTAAAACACAAAAACTATTTGTAAAGGAGAAAACTATAAATCCCTTTCAATGAACAATGTTTACAAGAAAGGAGATATACACTTACTGCAGTATTTGTAGAGAGATCCGGAAAGAATCCATGTACATACACTTACCATATTATTTGTAGAGAATATTTGGAAGGCATCCATGTACAAGCACAACCCAAAAGTCATGAACTGGTCCTCCTCCAAATGACTATGTTCCCTATTAAAAAAAAATGTAAATGTATCTAATTCAGAAAATAAGAGGGAGAAAATTATGTAATACTTGTATGATGTCGCAGTCATGGGAATTATTTCATAGGCATGCTTGTTATTCCATGGACCATTAAATTAATCCAAGATTCGGTAGATAGAAAAAGAAGAAACCAAGAAGTGATAGCAGTATTTAATCGTTTGAATGATAAGGCTCCAAAGAAATTAAAAGTGTGTTTTTCCCTTTTGAACCCAACAATATTTTGGCGAGCCATGCCGAAAAAATTTGGTACTCGTTAGTGGCCCAGACCCTAGTCATACAACGAATTCAAGAACCAATGTGTACAACAAACTGTTGGGATGATTCCTGGAAAGAAACGACCACATTAACAAATTGCAACATGAGCTTAACATGTAGATGAAAGCAAGGGAGGCATGGGAAAAGACCATAACTTGAAGAAAATGTATAAACATTGAAAGTAACGAATGTACAAAAACCAAATAAATGTCCAACAATATTAAGTTTGTTGCAGGCCATTTAATGAGGTGACAATAAGGTTGCTGTCTGTTGGATTTCAAGCTGTTTGAAATTCAACAGGCATCAAACTGGCTGCCACTGCATTAAATGGCCTATAGCAAACTGAATATTTCTCACCCAAATAAATACCTAACGAAGAATATGAAAGAGTTGGATGATCGTGAAAGGTAACCCCAAACAATAATTGCATAGTAATTGTCGTGTACTGACCATTAATGGATGATAACGTGGCATTGACATGATTAGCTTAGTTTGGTTGTAGAGAGTGGAATGATGATCAAGGAAGCTAACCAACACCAATTACGATGTTAGGCTATGCTAGATGAATGCAAGTAGACTTTCAATATAAAACAAAATAGAAATTGAATGCAAAAAACCTTCATGACAAAAAAATAAAATAAAACCTTGAAAAATTCACAAATTACAAGGGCCTCGGAAGTTTGTTGTACGTGTAAAAAAAAGTTTATCTTCGAGCAGAAACAATAATGGTTGTGACTGCAACTGGATCATGGGAGGTAATGCATTTGGTTTGGGGATGCTCTGTGAGCAATCTGTTGGAGACATTTACCCACCATGCACACCTAATTTGGCATTGTTAAACCAATATCCTAAGTTTTATTGACTTAATTGACATCAGAGGAGCACTGTATGATACCAGCATGAGCGCACCCATGCCTACCTTCAGTCAAGGAGGCCAACTAAGACTTCTCCTTCATTCGGGGAGGCTAACTGGAGCACTATGGGGGTGATTTGAGTTTCATAAATGCACCTAATTGATAACTGATGGTTACAATCAGTTAAGGTGAGTGGTAAAGGTGCATCCATTCATTATATTAATTATTTTATTAATATTTAATGAACTGGAGTCAACAAGGGAACCTCCAATCACATCTGATGGCCAGTTTGACTTCAGTTAACCTCATCAGGGTTCATTGGAGTTATTTATGTGCTACCACTTGTTGGTTGGCATGCAGTGACATGTGTCTAAGCTACTTTCAGTTAGACTCAGTCATTCATTGCACTTCAACTTCTGTTAGGACTCAGTTGAATCAATCGGCACTTGATCAGTTGGTTAACTAGTTTGTTTACTATGGCTTATAGTCAGTTAAGCTACATCCATTCATTCAATTCGAATGACCTCCTTGGGAATTCGAATTGTCTTGGAATTCATGCATATTGCATGATCATTGTATTGTATTATTCATTATTCATTTGATTATACAAAGCTGCTACTTCCATTGCAGCACCATTTTGCCAATTTTATGCATATTTGTCTGTATTCTTTGTGAGACTGTGTTTTCATTTCCTAGACCACTGTGAAAAATTAATATGGTATCAGAGCTCACGGTGGGATGAAACTCAGATCTCTAAAAAACAAGGTTTTTGACAGATCTTGCATGAAAAATTGAGCAAAAGCTCAAAATTCCAACACTGCACTAGAAGCCAAGGATTACCAATTAATACCCTAAGTAAAGGAATTGTTGATCAATCTTGCTTGATCAACTATGTTGGTTGTGATGAAAGCCTAAAATGTGCAGGCTGTCTGACCTTACGGTACCCTTTTTGTTGTGATTTGTAGGTTTTAATAGGTGAAAGCATTCACTTCAACAGTTTTAAATCGCTTCTTAAGTAGAACTCTTGACTCCGTTAAATTTCTATTCATGGAGATCCAACTACGTTCCAGAGGACTCTATAGGATCACTATGGACACTGAAGAAGAGCTTGCTTCTATGACATACAAAGCTAGATTCTTGAATAAGAAAGATGAATAATTTGGATTCTTGTGCCTCTTTGTTTCCCAGGATCTTCTTTTCCATCTCTCAGGATTGAAGACTCCAAAGGAAATTTGGGACAAATTGGAAACCCTGTACAGAAAATAGGATGATTTGAGAGTATACCATCTTGAAAATGAGTTGATGTCTCTCCAGCCTTCCAATTTCGAGACCTTAAATGATTTTTTCACAAAGTTCAAGCACATTGTCTTATTGTTGAAGCAATGTAAGGTGGAGAAGGAGGATGATCAGCTCATCCTCACCATACTCTCCAAACTTGGAGCTGATTATTCGATGTTTGTCTCTACATTTCGTGCGAGGAATCTCACAACCCCTGGATGGAAAATTCCTTCTCTCAATGCCTTCATTGAGTCCTTAACAAGTGAACATGATAATCTTGTCCATATGGGGATCATTGAATCCTCCCGTGATCAATCTTTCTATGTCTCGGGGCCCAAATATTTGAAGGATAAAGGAAAGCAGCAGAAGAACCCAAAAACCAAATTTGAAGCTTCTAAGCCTAAAGTTGAAAACCAGCAACACGAAGAGCCTTCCGGCTCAAAGAAGAACAAAGGAAAAGGGCATCAAGGGAAGGAAAAAGTCAAGTGTTCATACTGTCACAGAAGTGCTTCCACCTTAAGCATGCCTGCATGAAAAATAAACTTGATGAAGCTACTTCTCTTCTTGAGAAAAATCACATCAATCTTCCGGAAAGCTTTCAGAGGAGAGATCAGCAAGATCGGGAACCACAGCATGAAAAAGGTCATTCCCTCATGGAAAGCACTTCGAAGTCCAAATAAATCTTGATAGATTCTAGAGCTTCAAACCACATGATCGCTGAAAGAGACTCCTTCTCATCTTTGGAGACCAACAAATCCATCCCCATCCACATGGGAGATGACTCCAAAATCATATCCAAAGGACAAGGTACTGTAGATCTTGAGCATGGTTATTTTTCTAATGTTATGTATGTACCATCTCTTGCATCAAACCTCCTAATTTTTTATCAAATGACACATACAGGAGTGCCCAAGATATTCTCCTTTAGCCCAGATGATGTAGAGATCATAGAACTTACATCCGGAAAACTTGTAGCAAAAGGCCTTGCAAACCATCATGCAAAAGCCTATGAGTTCTCCCATTTTGTGGCGGATGCAAAGCCCACCGCATTGCTGACTCATGGAAATGAAGTTAGTAGACTGTGGCATGAGAGGTTCAGCCATATAAACTTCAAATACTTGTAGCAATTATAGAATAATTATATGGTTGAAGGTCTCCTGGTCATCAAAGCTACCACTAGAATTTGCAAGGGCTATGTTGTTGGAAAGCACCCTGAGAATAAGTTCGATTGGGGGAAGGAAAGCCGAACATCATGCATCTTGGGACTAATACATTATGATATCAATGGTCCCATACCTATCACATCCATGAATGGATCAAGGTATGTTCTGACTTTTATTGATGACTTTTCTAGAAACACATGGGTATTTTTTATCAAAAAGAAGTCGAAAGTCTTGGAAACATTCACTGAATTGAAGGCCTTGATTGAGAATGTATCTGGAAAAAAGATCAAGATATTGAGATTTGATAATGGTGGGGACTATGTCAGTAATGAGTTACTGGATATATGTTCCCAAAGTGGTATTCAGATCGAGCATTCAGTCCCCTACACTCCCCAGCAGAATGGTGTAGCGAAGAGGAAGAATCGGTCTCTCATGGAGATGACCACCTATATGTTGGAATCAAAGAAGTTGGATGCAAATTTGTGGGATGAAGCCATGCATACTGCATAATATATTCAAAATAGAGTGCCACAATCATCTGTGAAAGGGAATACCCCTTTCAAATCATACTTCGGACACAAGCTGGATGTGTCGAATCTACGAGTGTTTGGGTCCACTGCATGGGCCCGAATTCCACTTGATAAAAGGAGGGATTTGAAACCGCAAAGCATAGACTATCTATTTATTGGATATCCTAATGAATCAAAAGGTTTCAAGATGCTAGATATCAAAACAAAAAATATCATCATTGAAAGGAGTGTCAAGTTCAATGAGCCTCTTCAGGAGGTAGAACTAGTGAAGGAGAAAACTATTGAATTTCCTTCCTATTCTACTGAATATTTGGATGATGTAATTGCGGGTGATGACCCTGGTTTGGATCCTATAATTTCTGATATCAGTGTACAAAATACATTAGATGCTGAATCAAAAACTGAAGTACAAAATCATCTCCCAACTTGGGCCCGACAGACACTCTCCTCCGCAGGAGATAACATTGGAAATCCGGATGATCCAAGGAGAACCCGGTCTGATTTCCAAAGAGCACCGGTCTGATTTCCAAAGAGCAGGTATCATGCTCTCTTGTCCTGATTATTTGTTGTCTGTGTAGTGAATATTTCTCCTCACTATAGGATCAGGAATGGCTCCCTTGTGCCTATAGGGCACAAGGGTAGGTTCCTACTCTTTGAAAACAGGAAAAACGAAAGGGAAAATATAGCATAAACAGAGCAACGAATTGAAACTAAACTAATATAAGCAAGAACATAAGCAAATGGAGCACTGTAAACTAAATCTAAGAGCTAATGAAGAAAACAAAGGAGAGGAGATGAAGCATTGTTGAACACCTCTACACATAGTAGGGTAGGGTTCCACCTCCAAAACCTACAAAATAAACCTATGCTACAATGGAGAAAACCTGCAAACAATGTTAATGAAAAACCTGCAAATAGAAATGAGGGTTAGGAAACAAAACAAATAAACAACCATGAAAAGAAATTATACCTCACTTAGGTGGAAATGGGCCACCATGCCCTAGCTCATGTGAGCACCTCTCTCTTGGTTGGGAAGCAATGGCTTGATGAGATGGGGATGGAGGAGAGGGAGAGTGGGTGGTTTGAGAGAAAGAGGTCTCAAAGCATCCACGGACAGCATAACAATAGGCAAGTGAGAAGTGTTTTGAGAGTGACCCCCCACCCTCCTTTTATAGTTTTTTCGAGGGATTTTAGGGTTTTAACCCCTTGGTCAGGGATTTAGCCCCTTTTTTGGGCCTTTAGCCCCTTTTTGAGGGCTTTAGCTCCTGGGGGGCTATTTTGGGCTCTTTTCTGGGGTTTTTAGCCCTTTTCTTCATCCTTGGGCTCTTTTGGATGTGTGGGGGTCAAATGGAAGGTCTTATGGAGTGAAATGAGTGTTGTGAGATGGTGTCCTTGGGTGGTGTAGGCCATTGAGTGCTATGTGGGGGTTTTTGGGTTAACATATTGCCCCCTGATGTGTGAGGGCAGGAGCTCAACGTATGGCCGACGGACATCATAGGATTTGCTGTCGAGAGGTGGTGCTTCCGAGGCTGGGGCATGGCGGCTTTTGGTTTTTGTATTAATTTGGTTCCCATCAATTGGTGAGATACAATAAATGTGTGACATGTATATGGATGAGGCAAGCATTCCCATGCTCATGACAATGTCAAAAGAATCATTTGATCTATGCTCTAAAATACAAGAGCCGATCATATACAACTGATGTTACAATGCTGGTTGCCTTTATGTGAGGTTGAATACAATACTGATCTGGTTCATTGGACCCATGGAATTCTCATGGAATGCTACATATTCATGACTGATGGTCTACTGGATCTGGTACATAGCTGTATGGACTCGCTGATTGAGAGTCAGAGTCTCTGTGGTACAAGTATGTTGCATCCATCATAAAGGTATATTGAAGAATTTCTATGGCTTCTGATCACTGTCTCCAACGCAACTCAGAAATCACAAGGGACATAACCTGTTTAGGTCCCTCGAGTGGACTCACCAATGTGCTAGAGTCAAGTGACATCCAGGGTCTTCGACCAAGTACTATGTGGAACAAACCCTGTATGAATCTCAACAGTGCGATGATGGAGTTGAAGTCGTGCACGTGAGAAACAACCATCCAAAGAGGAACTAAGGACTCCTCTCAAGTGGTCCAAGAAACTCATCAATGATGTTAATGAAACCAAGGTACAGGGACCTCTAGGTCTATCCTCTAGAATATGTGTGTTGGTGTCGACAGAGGGAGACCTGCCCCTAGTCAAGGCAATGATGTTTCCTTGACCAGGAGCACGAGGGATAACCGAAAGATTTGAAGCAATCTGCAGACTGACTCACTGAATGGGGGGGGAGGGGAGGGAAAAAACTGAACAGGGGCAGGGTGGAAGTGGGAGACTCAAACTTCCTTTGTTCAGAGTATGACGGCAGGGTGGACTAGGCAGCAAATGAAACTTAAATCATGGGAATGGGATCATAGCTGTAATACCGGGAATGTCGCTGCAGATGGGAAATACTTAGAGGAGGTGGACACTTTTGATACTAATGGGATCCAAGGAAGACACATTGCAGAGTACTCTGAACAAACACGACCCAATGTGGGGATGCTACCAAACTATTTTTTGTGGGGTGGTGTCTAGGGACACCATTGTAGTACGATCTCATGGATTTTTGGCGAGCTTGAGAAGGTAAGTGCTCGATGGTGCTTTCAATTTTAGAGAGTCTGAAAGCATGAAGAAGACTCTAGTGGGGGCTCTTTTTCATTGGTAGTCTCCTGTGCCCAAAAAAGGATAAAAGTATACATAGGAGAGCTCTCCCATCCTAGAGGGGATGAGAGACTTCTTTACCATTGGTAGTCCAATCAGGCCGGAAAAGGTTAAACCTATACTGAATAGACAGTCATTCAAATACTTTTACGAGCATGAATGAAACGAAGTTTGCTCGGTGATCTTTTCTTGTTGAGATGGCTGGAAAAGAGCTTAATGACAACCAGTGGTGAGCTTTTTCGTCAAGTGAGGCCCCCCTGCCCGAGAAAGCACAAAAGTATGCAGAGGGGAATGGTCTTGGCTTGAGTGTGACAAGGAGGTCCTTTCATGAGGTGGTCTACATGGTCCGCAAAAGGAGGTAAATGAGACGATGTAGATGCCCTTTCCTATACTTTAGCGAGCAGGAAAGGAAGTAGCTACACTCGGTGATCTTTTCATTGTTTTAAGGAGTCAGAAAAGAGCTTAAACGAAACTCCAATGTGGTCAACCAATTGTGGTGGCACGAGCGGTGCCCCATGTCAGGACGGTGGACAGAGGTCCAAAGGTCATCCACGCAGTATGGACGGAGCAGAAGGCTCTCAAACATACCAATACATGCATGGGATAAATCGTGATAGAGGCTCGCGAGTCAGTGTGGCAGAGGCATGCAAACCGAGGTGGCTCTTGGACAGAGGTTAGGAGAGCGTGTGTGTGTGTTGCGGTGGACGAACTTGACTACATGTGATGTGAGTACAAGTCCGGAGGCATTTATATGCCAAATACATGTAAGAAAAGAAATTGTTTTGTGGACAGTGGTCTAGAGGTCCACGTAAGGTGCAGTAAAAAGAAAAGACAATCTATGTTTTAAAAATATAAAATAAAAACTAAAATTACATTTCTTAATGGACAGCGGCCCGAGGACACTTCTATGTCAAATATATGGAAGAAAAACAAATGGTTTTATGGAGGATGGTCCAGATGTCCACGTAAGGTGTGGTGGAAAAAGACAATTATAAATACAAAAAGTAAAATTATAGTACAAACCTTAATGGGCGGTGGCCCGAAACCTTGCATGAGCAGCAGTCGGGAAGTGTGATACGAGTACCGGTCCATAGACACTCGCATCGTCATGTCATGGCTCGTGAATTGAGGTGACTTGTCGAAAATGGTCCTAAAATTGACTTATTAAACATGAGACAATGGTCTCATAACTAGATAGAGGGCAGAATTCTGAAACTAGTGGCATGAATGACATCTCAAACGGAGTCCGTATGGTCCTGTTATGTCGATCGAAAGAAATTAGGTCAAATGGGGCCTATAAAAGGGGGGGGTCCACATGGTGAAGTGTCATTGTCACTGTTCATTGTGGAGTTGGAGAGGTGGGCCCTAATTCTTCATTTTTTTATTTCTCTTGAATCGATCGACGGTTTTGCGAGCCATGACTTGTAGGTAAAAGCTCTCACTAAACCTCTTCATTTTGATGGCTTATTTACTGAATTTGACCACCTAAAGGCCCCCCATGAGCTATTTCGGGTTTCTTGTGCACCAGGTCACTGATTTCAAAGGGAAAGGTGCACCCTGGGTGTACTTGTTGGGAAATTATGAGTGCCCTGGGCACTCCTTTTGCTCAGATAGGTGCACCCTAGCCTCCTTTGGGTGGTTTTTTGATGGTGGAGATGTCTGACATCAGTGTTTTTTCTTTGTGCAGGATGGTGGAGATCAAGTGGAGGGAGAGAGACTGCAAGCCAGTTAGAGATGCATCATTACGTGATGGGGGTGTTAGAGATACACTAGCCCGCTATGGGTTGCTAGATTTTATGAGGATTCCACTTATGCAGAGCTTGGGTTTGCTGATGCAAACTCTGATTGGTTTCTGGGATGTTGCTAACGAGGTGTTTCTCTTCCAGGGCCAACGTATTGAGATTACGCTGGAGGATGTGTATTTCATTATTGGGCTCCCAATATTGCGAGTAGTTGGTGACTTGGCACCTGTACTGTCTCGGGGGGAGACATTAGAGGATCTATGTGATCGGCACTGTTACGCTACAGCGTATGTGCGTGGTTCTTACATCCTGATGTGTGACATCGAGGAGTTGTCCACATGGTCAGTGGGGACTTTACTGTAGTGCATCTTGGGTTCCACGAGAAGCCACAAGATTTTTGGTGGTCAGCTGCAGCTAGTAGAGCATGCCATTGGTGGCACATATTATGCATGGGGCCAGATGTACTTGCAGGTTGTTCAGCGTCAGCTGAACAAGTCAAAGATGACCGGCACTGGTTTTTTCTTTGGTTCCTTCCTATGTGCTTTCTTCTTTGAGAAAGTACCTACACTTTGTCCTCATCGGGTTGTGGAGGACAGTGGTCCGTAGGAGCCGAGGATGTATAGGTGGTGCCAGATGATGATTCGTGAGGGTGGCGGTAGAGTGGGCCACTTCTTCACAGAGGAGTTGTTGGAGCAGTGGCTCCAGCTACTTGTGGTGATCGAGGAATACCCGTATGTGGGTATGGACTTCTAGGGAGATCCTGAGAAGCCCCGATCTCCTGGTCAGGCTTGCGGACCAATTGGTATGTATGCTTGATGTTTTTATGTTCATCTTTATGCATAGTATAGTTGAGCTGGTTAGTGATTTCCATATTTATGTATGTGGACTGATGGTGTCTTTTCTTGTGTGTGCAGATGTTGGTCCTCACCCACCACCTGGGCATCGAAGGCGGGTTGTTACCATACCTCCTACAGCGGCTTCTGTGGTGGCCCCTTCTGGGAGCTCCTGTAGGCGACAATGAGACATGGATGGACTGGTACCATACATGGAGGAGGTAGCTACTAGAGTGTCAGATGTTGGCTGTCATCACCTGAGTACTAACTTTATTGCTGCTATTCACAATCTTCCTCCCAAGCTGACGGGTGTGATGAGGAATATGGTTGTGGCTTGCGAGCACTTTCGCCGGATGGCGAGAGGTGGTATTCTTGCAGAGGATGTGTCATCTTCGGAAGATGATGATGCCGAGTCAGATGATGAGTCTAAGTCGGATTAGCAGCCTAGTGGGGCTGTCCCTAGTGCGTTAGTGCACTAAAGGGTTTTCGTGTCGCTTATGTATATCCTGTTGAGAAAGCATATGTGGCTTCTCATTTTTGTATTGGACATGTTGTGGACATGCAACTTATGGGTTTATATCTATATATATTTTTGACGCATGTGGATGCGCTTTTATGGTTTTATTATTTGAGTCTTTTTATTATGTTGTGGAATGCAAATGCCTATATGATGTATTATTACACTCTGTGTGTATTTTTAGACATGATTATGCATTATGTTTTTGTTGTATGTTTCCTATATACTGTTATGGATGTGCCAATTTAGAATATCGTTAGCCATTTGATCTGCAACACTATTGAGGTTCCTAGGAACATGTGTGAATGTGATGGATTCAAATGCTCTGACCATGTGTTTAGTGCGCAGGTACTTTCTAAAGAGGCAGGGATCGCAAACTCAGTAGTGGTTGTTCAGTGGAGAAACAAGCAGCTGAGAGTCTAAAAAGACATCGATATGGTGGATTCCTAATTGTAGAGCAGCATCCAAGAGGCCATTGACACCATCATAATCTGCTTGGTTGTTGGTTGCGGTGCCCACGCATATTCCGTCGATGTGGATCAACTCGTGCGATGGGGAGTAGATTACCCATGCAGCTGAGGAGAGGTTCGGGTACCATCTGCTTTCTCCATCTGCGAATCCCATATACCGATCTGAGGTGTGATCCATCTGAAGCAATGAGAGGAAACGATACATAAGACTCAATCGGGAAAATTGTGTAAAACAAAAAATGGAAAGACTATAATACAATTTAGAATGTTGTCACTCAAAGGGGTGACGTTAGGGGGAAATTTGTTTGGACTTTCCCCAGGATCAGCGGTCATTCCTTTGTGTGACATGATGAATCCTTGGAGATAGCCCTTGGGGACACAGAAAACACACTTGGATGGGTTCAAGCGGATCCTGTACTGGCAACATCGCATTAGGACTTGTTGTAAGTCGTCTATGTGTTGTGTGTGGTTTCGTGACCGCGTGATGAGGTTGTCGAAACAAACCAACATGATGTGAACGAGATCGTGGAAGTAGTGTGTCATGGTGCACTGGAAGGTGGCTCCAACATTTTTGAGGCCAAAGGGCATGACTCGGTAGGCGAATGTGCCCCATGGGGTTGTGAATTCCATTTTGTGATGGTCTTCTTTCTGGATTTGGATTTGGTTATATCCGAAAAAACCATCCATGAAATAAAAGGCTTCATGTCTGGGGCACGCATCGATGATCTGGCCGATGAATGGTGTGGGGAAGTTATCTTTGGGACATGCCCCATTAAGATCATGGAAGTCTATGCAAACACGAATGGTACCTTGTTTTTATTCATGGGAATAGGATTAGAAACCCAAGTTATGTATGCAATGGGATAGATCAAGCCGGCTATGCGCAGCTTCTCTATCTCGGCTTTCACCGCAGCCACTTTGGATGGATGGATGGGCCGTTGCTTCTGGTAAATGGGTCCCACATCAGGCTATGTGTCGATTTGGTGTTCCATGATGGTGGGATCTAAGCCGGGAATTTTAGTGTATGACCAAGTGAAGATGTCACTGAATTCTTGGAAGAGGACGGTGTAGGAATCAACCTCTTCCGGGGAGCAAGATGCCCCCAGCATGATTTATTCAATGATCTCAGAGTTCGTTGAGATGTTGATCTTAATGGTTGGCGAAATGTTCGCCATGTTCCCTTCTTTGAAGGCATCTGGTGCTGGGATTGGGTTCTTGAACCAGTCAACCTTCCCATGGATGAAATCTTTGGTCTCCATGGAAAACTGGTCGGACTGCGACACAAGCTCTTCCGGGAGGAAGAATGAGCGATGGTGCATGTCATCCCATGGGTATTCTGGGGCAGTCAGAGCTTCAAGGATCTCCTCATCATTGTTGAAGCAACGAAGTGAAAAGTCTGATGGACCGTTGTTGGAGATTGGGGTGAGCTGGTCGGGGGAACTAGACATCATGTAAATGGACATGGTGTCAAACGAAGGAGGTGGTGGTGGGTGAACTTCTTTGATCAAGGTGATCTCAGACTCAAGGGAATGGTGATGGAGGTCAGCAAGAGCCATTCAAAATTCGTGCAGGTCACGAGCAATTCTGAGTTGGATGGCCCTATTGTTCGTTAACAGCAGAAGGTGGGACTTATCGTGGTTCTGCGGTGGCTTTGGTGTTCTTTCCCCTAGCCCTTTTGGGTTGGGGAAATGTAGGTGCAGGTGTGGTGGTTGGCTTATGCAGACCGAGTGGGGGGTGGGACTCAACCGCAATATGTTGTGCTGAAGTTAACACAACCTAGGGCATTGCTGGTTGACCTAGTGGATCTAGATACCACACCGGGATCCCCAACGTAAAGTTAGGTAGGCTTAAGGTGGCCATGATCAGCTTGCTCATGATACCAGGTGGGGGAAAGATCAAGGGAATTGTATGGACCGGAGATGAGCCCACATAACTCCTATCTAGTTGCATGTGGGGGTGAGGTTGTGGTTGCGGCTACGCGTAATGCTGTTGCTGTGGGTGATGTTGCGGCTACTATTGGCATTGTGAATTCAGATGATGTTGTCATTGTGGCTGGGGTTGTGGCTGCGGTTTCTATTTAGGTGCAATGGTGCTTGATGAGACCATGCACAAGTCCGTAGTTTGCTTTTGTGTCAGTGGTGGTGACACCAACGGGAAAGGAGCCGTCATGGTGGGATCGGTAAACAACCTAGGGCCCACATTCAATGGGGGGGAGGCTGGTGTGTTTTCAACCATAGTGTTGGTTGTAGGGATGACGTTAGCGTGTGCAGTCACCCCTTGCGGCTTAGTGGTGGTGATGGTAGGGATAACATTGGCAAGCGTTGTTAACCCTTGCAGATCATGGTAGGTGAGTTGGTCAACCATCACAATCTTCCCTTCATGGGGGAACATCAAGAGGTGGAAGATAGTTGATGCAATGGCTCGCATGGCGTACATGTAACTCCTCCCAAGGAGGAGGTTGTAATCCAGTTGAGCGTTGACGACCTCGATGTCGATTAGGACTGTCTTCCCAACTAACGTGATAGGGACATGGGGGAGGATTCCTTGGGCTTTTGTGGGATTTCCATCACAAACCTGCAGAGTCGTGGAGGACGGTTGAAGAATCGGTGATCCAAGCTTCTACCAAACCAAGGTAGACATGACGCATGTGGATGCCCCCTCATCCACTATGCCTCGGTGCACAACCAAGTTCCGGATGGATACCGGGATTTGAAAGGTGATAGTGGAGGGCATGTGTGGCTCTCCATTCTCTGTGTCAAATGTGATTAGCTTGGAATCAAAGGGGTCTACTGCCCCTAGAGTGGCTAGTAAGGATTTCCACTGCATTGGGCACGTTTTAATTACCTCAAGAGCAGACATGGCGGTTGGAATTTGGGCCAAATCATCCACGATGCTATAACTGATTGCAGCTCTAGCTGTGGCGTTATTGGTAATTCTGTGTATGGGAGGGCGCGGGAATGGGGGTAACTGGTGAGGTAGGCTGGTTGTCTTAGACGTGGATGCTGCTGATGAGTCAGCAAGTTTGGTGGTGGTACCGTATTGATTTCTTCTAGTCTGTAAGTTGACCTCTTCAGTGGTCATGGTCATCAGGTGGTGAACACCTGTTTCGACCGTGGGAGGTGCCCCCAGAGCATTGGGATTGGCCTGTGGAGGGGGAGCAGTTGCCACCAATCATTGGACTGGCAGTGGGTTTTGAAGCACCATGGGAGGGGGTCCTTCTGGTGCCTGGTTGGGTTGGGCTTGAGTGGGGGCATTAGCGGCCTGTTGGGCCTCATTTTGAATGGCCTGCTTAGCGCGAGCCATGAGGGGACACTCAAATGTGTAATGCCCAACTTCCAAATTCAGTCCAACTTCTCCCCAGAAGCAATTTGTAATCCAAGGACACTTGTCCCAACGAGGCAGGTGGAGTGGGCAAAGGGGCTTGAACTTGTTGCACTGGTGGTGCATAGTATATTTGTGGGGGTGGTGGTGCCACGAATGTGGTCATTTTCCCCATATACTATTGTGTTGGCCAAGCCATGGCCTAATCCTGCTGCGGTGGCACAGGTTGTGCATAAGATGTTGTTGCTCCGGACTGGGACGTCATTCTAGCATAATCCGAAGCTTGGTTTTGATAAGCAACATTAGCAGTGTTGCTTGGTTGCGGTGCCGCGACAGGTGGTGTCAATTGAGGCTGTGGTTGTTGTGAGACTGACCCTATGATGCCATCCGCAGTGTGGGATTCCCCCAGTGCGTCACGGTAGGAGGTTCTCGGACAGGGAGCATCTGGGATGACAATATACAAGTATCCCGACTGGGCGTAGATGAGGTCAAATTGTTGGGCCTTCAGTATGGCCTCTTCTTCAGATTGGGGACGTTTAGATGCAACGTTCTTTGTGATGGGCGGGAGAAAATTCTTGAGGAACCAATCCAAGAAGATCTTGTCATCAAGTTGGATCTTACACAAGCTATAGCACCTCTGCCACTCATGGATATGATCAGTGATGTGAGTGGCGATGTTTTGGCGACAGGATAGCACAATATCCACCCCGTCATCATATCTGACAAGGAGTTGGAAATACTGTAGGAACATGAAGGCTAGGGAGTTGAAGTCGGGGTACTTGGCTTGTGGCAGCTCAATGTACCATTTGGCCATGGCACCTATAAGGGTGCGTTGGAACAGCCTCATCTTGATGGAGTCATCTACGATGCTGTTGGATGAGCACCATAGATGGAATGTCATTATATGATTTTGGGGACATTCCCCAGCTTTTCCTTCAAACTTTGGGATGTCTGATGGAAGCTTAGTTGGCATGGGTGGCTAGAAATCTTGGTGGCGGATGGGGTCATTCGTTAATCTAGCCAAGTCAGGCAAGTTCAGACAAGCCATGAAGGGAAGATTTGACCCCAAGTTGATGTGGGATGGGGCCGCAATGGGGATGGGGTTTGCAGGTGCATAATGCATCTGCATGGCTAGGGGTGCTTGTGGTGGCACCATGGCGGATGGGCCAATGCGCCCAAGTGTGGCGGTAGGGGCATTTCCTCCATGTATGGAAGTAGGGGCAATGTGGGTAGTCAGTGCACTACCCCCCTATGTGGCAGGGGGGACAATGTGGGTGGAGGGGCCACTGCCCCTATGTGTTCCCACTGGGCCAGCTTGGCTGGTCACTATTGGTGGTGGCGATTGGCTAATGATAGTCTGCATGACTATGTTTGGACCGCTTGCCAAGTTGTGATGTGGACATGGGTCCACTTGCTAAGGTTAGGCCGAAAAATGGATCCGGGTTTGCAGTAGCCACGGGGCTTGATGGTGTGGTGTGGAGGTCTGGTTAAGATTGATATGGGTCTAAATCAGAATTAGAGGCTTTGTGGCCCTCTGATGGTGTGGGAGATCACTGAGAGTGGCTTTGACAGTGCCGATCAAGTGTTCCAAATGGTGGTGGTTCGCCTCTCAGGCGTGAAGAAGATCACGGAGGATCAATTGTGTTCGCTTTTGTGTATGAAACTGGTGGGTATGAGATTTGGACCCCAGTTTCAATGGCTTCCTATTGGCTGAAGGTGGTATCTTGGCCATCAAGACTGCCAGAAGACAGCACTTGTCTTGTTCCTCACGGGTTCTTCTACTCAATCAAAAGGGGTCGTTGCCTGTTTCGCTTGGCAATTCCTCTCAGCAACCAGCTACTTTGGGGTTCTTGTGGTACTCCTCACAATGAGTTTTTGGGAAAAGCCCAAGTACTTCCCATAGTTGAAGTAGTCAGGGACTTATGTCCTTAAAGACTACAGAATTGATTGAACTTAGTGTAAATTTGGTAAATTTTAAGGCTTACTCAGCGTCATGAACTAAGTTGGGTTAATTATTTGGTATGGTGTGTTGGTTTGCAATATGGTTTATGAATTCATGGTAGAGCTCATATCATGGTTTTGGTATGAAAACATAAACAAAAATTTGTAAGAAAGTATGGTGATTAACCCTGAATTGTTGGCCTAACTAAATGTCTACCTCTCAGTTTTATTCTTCTTCAACCAAGAGAAGGTGTTGGGCTCTCAACACAATGGGACTAAGCTCATCTGTAGATCCTCAGGTCACCTCCTAAGTGCTAGGTTGGTCAACATGGAGGATGCTTAGTGCTGTGAGAAGCCCTCCTTCTCTACCCCCTCTACCTTCCAGGTCACCTAGTTTTAGTGGTTTGGGAAAAATACCATGGAGTGCCTAGGTCTATACGAGCTTACCCTTCGTCGTATCCCAGAATACCCCGGAGGGTGATGACTGGGTAGAGGAGGAAGGGGGTAGCAAGATGGTTATTTTTAAGTTACTTTTAGTTAGACTAGTTGATTTTATTAATCCTTAATGATTCATTTAGCATATACACATTGTTCATGGATTGATTTGCAGAAAATAAAAACTGGAATTGAAAGAGACCTACAATGGTGGACAGAGACGGATGGGTTGCACTAATAGTCATTTGAAACTAAAAATTATTGTTAATTAAACTTAAATACAACTTCTGTGTGATAGGTCGTACATTTCTTACCAAATCCCATGAGCGGGCCACAATATTTTTCCAGAAATAAGCGAGGGGGTCGCACAGAATGCAAAAACATCCAAAACCTGAGCTCCTGGGATAAAGTTTCCCTATTTGAGGATTAAATTCACCCTGGGCGTGCCTGTTTGGGGATTAAGTGCACCCCACTCTCACCTTTTCCCCCGATAAGAGTAACCTACTCCGAAAAGGGATTTTTTGGTGATGCAGGTTCAGATCTGGCCGACAGTAACTGGTACTGGGGTCAGCCTGACTCGGGTCATCCTAGCAGAGGCTTCGACACTAACTAAAACAAGAAATAAAGTAGATTTATACAGATCTAACCTAAGATTTCTGAAAACTAAGGTAAAATGGATAAAACTTGAAAACTTGAAATTTTTGGCCCAGGCATCGACCCAGGGGAGTTGCCAAAGTTGTAGTGAAGATTTCTCCTCACTACAGGAGCAAGAATGGCTCCCTTATGCCTATAGGGAACAAGGGTAGGTTCCTACCCTTTGAAAATAGGAAAAACGAAAGGGAAAATATAGCATAAACATAGCAGCGAATTGAAACTAAGCTAATCTAAGCAAGAAAATAAGCAAATGAAGCACTGTAAACTAAATCTAAGAGCTAATGACAGAAAATAAAGGAGAGGAGATGAAGCACTGTTGAACCCCTCTGCACACAGTAGGTTAGGGTTCTACCTCGAAAACTTGCAAAATAAACCTATGCTACAATGGAGAAAACCTGCAAACAATGTTAATGAAAAACCTGCAAATAGAAATGAGGGTTAGGAAAAAAAACAAATAAACAACCATGAAAAGAAATTATACCTCACTTAGGTGGAAATGGGCCACCATGCCATAGCTCATGGGAGCACCTCTCTCTTGGTTGGGAAGCAATGTCTTGATGAGATGGGGATGGAGGAGAGGGAGAGTGGGTGGTTTGAGAGCAAGAGGTCTCAAAGCATCCACGGGTAGCATAACAATAGGCAAGTGAGGAGTGTTTTGAGAGTGACCCTCCACCCTCATTTTATAGTTTTTCCAAGGGATTTTAGGGTTTTAAGCCCTTGGTCAGGGATTTAGCCCCTTCTGCCCTAATTTTAGCCCCTTTCAGGGTTTTAGCCCCTTTTTTAGGGCTTTAGCTCCCAAGGGGCTATTTTGGGCTCTTTTCTAGGGTTTTAGCCCTTTTCTAGGGTTTTTAGCCCTTTTCTTCATCCTTGGGCTCTTTTGGAGGTGTGGGGGTCAAATGGAAGGTCTTGTGGAGTGAAATGAGTGTTGTAAGATGGTGTCCTTGGGTGGTGTAGGCCATTGAGATCTATGTGGGGGATTTTTGGGTTAATAGTCTGAATCTTGTTATTTGATGATAATTTCACACCCTAAGTCTTACTACCATGCTCGAAATGATTCGAGATGGAAATTTGTCATGGATGAAGAGATGAATTCTCTTCAGAAAAACACTACTTGGGAGCTACTTTCTCTTCCTCCGGGGAGGAAATTGGTTCAATGCAAGTGGGTGTTTTGGAATAAGGTTTCTACTTATGGAAGCACGTGAAAATATAAGGCAAGGATGGTATCAAAAGGTTTCTCCTAGCTCTAATGTGTAGACTACCATGAGACTTTTGCACCGGTTGCAAAAATGGACTCCATCCACCTAGTTTTGACAATTTCTGCATCTAAGCACTGGGAAGTGCATCATATGGATGTTAAGTATGCATTTATGCATGTAGATCTTCATGAGGAGATATACATGAAGCAGCTTGAGGGCTACATTTATGATCCATCTTTGGTTTGCAAGCTAAAGAAGTCACTATACGTGTTAAAATAGGCCCCAAGAGAATGGTATTCCAAGATGGATGCCTTCCTTCTCTCGTAAAACTTCCAAAGGTGTAAATTAGATCCAAATGTGTATATACAGAAGTATGATGGTAATTTGATTATTATTGTTTTATATTTTGATGACTTACTGATTATAGGTAGCACAGTTACTTCTATTTCAGTCATCAAAATTGCTCTCCATAGTGCATTTGAAATAAGCGATTTGGGGCTCTTGAAACAATTTCTAGGGCTCAAAATTGAGCAAACTTTTGATGGGATAATGGTCACTCAGTACAAATACATATAAGACCTATTAGTAAAGTTCAACATTCCTGAATTTAAGGCTGATCCATTCCCTTTCCTTTCAAGGATTAGCCTTGAAGAAGCAAAAAGCACACCTCCCATGGACTGCACTATTTATCGACAACTGATAGGTAGCTTGCTCTACTTGACTCATTATAGGCCTAATATATTCTATGATATGAATTCTAAGTCAAGATACATGAATCAGCCTCATGATCTTCATTGGAAGGAATCCAATAGGATCCTCCAGTATATTCAAGGAACCAGGACCTACAACATTCACTATGTTGCAGACTCTGAGCTAGAGCTGGTTGGTTTCACAGATTCTGATTGGGTGGGTGATTCTATTGATCAGAAGTCTACTTCTAGATATTTCTTCATGTTTGGTGGTAGCCCCATTTTCTGGTATAGCAAAAATCAGTCTGCCATAGCATTGTCTTCAACAAAGGCCGAGTACCAAGGAGTGGTGAATGCTTGCATCCAAGTTGTTTGGTTGCAAGGAATTCTTTCATAGTTTGATCTTGGTAGTACTTTGTCACTGTCCTCTTTCGTGACAATCAAAGTGCTATTAAGATATCCACAGATCTAGTTACCAAGAAGAGGACCAAGCATGTAGAGATACACATGCACTATATCAGGGAATTAGTGCATGACGGGACCATCATTCTGCAATACAACTTGACTGATGAGCAGATTGTAGACATATTCACCAAGATATTTTCAGAAAAGAAGTTCACTTACCTCCATTCACTGTTGGGGATGAGTTCATCAGGGTGATCATACTACTTTCAGTGTTCAGCTTGAGGGGGGGTTTTTTCCACTGGGTTTTCCCTCTTTTCCTCACTTAGATTTATTATTGAGCATTGTTTTAGTTACTTTATTATATAGGGTGACATATGGCCTTAGTTTTTAGGGCCCTAGCATTTCATGCACTTTATGTTTCTACTTCTCCTGAGTATATCTTAAGGGGGGGTGTTGGAGACATTTACCCACCATGCACACTTAATTTGGCCAATTTGGCCTTGTTAAACCACTATCCTAAGTTTTATTGACTTAATTGACATCACAGGAGCACTGTATGACACCAGAATAAGCACACCCACACCTACCTTCAGTCAAGGAGGCCAACTAAGCCTCTCCTTCATTCGGGGAGGCTAACTGGAGCACTTTGGGGGTGATCTGAGTGTCATAAATGCACCTAATTGATAACTGATGGTTACAATTAGTTAAAGTTAGTGGTAAAGGTGCCTCCATTCATTATATTAATTATTTTATTAATATTTAATGAACTGGAGTCAATAGGGGCACCTCCAACCACCTCTAATGGCCAGTTTGACTTCAGTTAACCTCATCGGGATTCGTTGGAGTTATTGATGTGCTACCACTTGTTGGTTGGCATGCAGTGACATGTGTCTGAGCTACTTTCAGTTAGAATCAGTCATTGATTGCACTCCAACTTCAGTTAGGACTCATTTTAGTCAATCGACACTTGATCAGTTGGTTAACTAGTGTGTTTACTGTGGCTTATAGTCAGTTAAGCTACACCCATTCATTCAATTCGAGTGACCTCCTTGGGAATTCAAATTTTCTTGGAATTCATGCATATTGCATGATCAGTGTATTGTATTATTCATTACTCATTTGATTATACATAGCTTCTACTTCCATTGCAGCACCATTTTGCCAATTTTATGCATATTTGTATGTATTCTTTGTGAGACTGTGTTTTTAGTTCCTAGACCACTGTGAAAAATTAATAGAATCCTCCATGGAATTTTCCATTTTCTTTGGCTTTATGAAGACCAAATGTCAAAGGTAACTCCCTACCTCTAGCCCCATACCCATAGAGCCCCCTCTCTTTATCTCTTTGATTATCCCCCTACCCCTAACCCCCAAAATACCCACCCCACTCTCTACCTCTAACCCCCTACAACCCCCTACCTCTAACCTCCTACCTTTAACTCCTTAGCACAAGCCCCTCTCTCTCTACCTATGAACCCCTTAACATCCCCTCTCTCTTTAACTTCCTAACATCCCCTCTCTCTTTAACCTCCTAAAATCCCCCCTCTCTTCCTCTAACCCGCTACCTCTAGCCCACCCTCTATATCTCTCTCCTACTCCCCCTACCCCTAACCCCCCTAACACTCTTCCCTATATCTACCTCTAACCCTATACCTATGAACCCTTGATACCCACCCATATCTATCTACTTTTGAACCCTTGCTATCATCCCCACTTTCTCTATAACACCCACCCTCTCTCTACCTCTAACCCCCTACCTCCAACCTCCTACCCCTAATCCCCCCTCTCTCTATCTCTCTCCTACTCCCCCTAACCCTAACCCACCTAACAACCCCCCCTTATATCTACCTCTAAACCTCTTCCGCCTCTCTATATCTCTCTCATACTTCTCCTACCCTTAATACCCCCTCTATATATCTCTCTTATACTCCCCCTACAACTAACCCCCTCTATATATCTCCTACCCCTCCTACTACTAACCCCCCATCCCTCTCTCTATCTATCTCCTACTCCCTCTTCCCCTAACCCCCCCTTCACTCTCTCTATCTCTCTCTCACTCCCCCTACCCCTAACGTTGCCTTTGCTCTCTCTATCTCTCTCCTAGTCCCCCTACCCCTAACCCCCTAATAGTACCACCCGCTACCTCTAACCTCATAAACATTATTAATCCTTGGTTTCATATACAATAAATTTGTAGTGGTGCATATCGTGCACACGATTTGGTGAACATAATCGAGTGCATATTTCTTATTTATATATCATGTACATGTTTAGTTTTCCACTAGATTTTTAAGTTCCAAAAATATAATTATTGATACATTTTCGATTCAAGATGTTGCGATAGGGTAATAATAATAGTAAGAAAATATGTATTGTAATGTTTGGTAAAAAAATAATAAATGTGAAATAAAAAACCATGAACCCAATAACACAATTCACATATGGAATCTCCTTTTTTGTGGGACCAATTCTATAGGGATCTCCTATGAGCATACTGTGGAGAAAAGAACACATATTTTAGACGAGGAATTCAATAAAAACACTCAATAGAGATACAACTTTGACAACACCATACAAACCACTCTTATCTATCCCCCAAACCTTGCATCTTCAAGGTGATCGAATAGGCACATGGATTCTCCATATTTCCTTTGATGTCTTCTTCTTAACAAATATGGAATTCAACCAACGTAACATTTTCACTTTCCATGAGTGGTTTCTATTTGAAAAACAAAATAGTTGTTACTAGGAACTCAAGCTGCTCTACAAAAATTCTAAAAAGAAAACAATTACCAATATCGAAATAAGATTACAAAGCTATGAAAATACTTCTCAAACCAAGGAAACTTTACCTTTCCATATTCACCTAACCCTCACCCATCTCTCTCTCCCCCAACCCCCATAACATGCCTCCCTACGAGTTACCTCTAGCCCCCTAACATCTCCACTCTCTCTCTACCTCTAACACCCCCCTCTCTCTATCTCTCCCATACTCACCCTACCCCTAATCCCCCTTCCCTATATATCTCTACCACACTCCTCTTACCCATAACCACCCATCTATCTCTATCTCTCTCCTAATATCCCTATCCCTAACCCCACAACCCCCCCTCTATACCTCTAAGCCCTTAACAACCACCCCTCTCTACCTTAAACCACATAACACCCACCTCTCTCTCTCTCTCTCTACCTATAACATCCTAACACCCCCCCTCTCTCTATTTTCCCTACTCCAGCTACCCCTAACCCCTTAACACCCCCCTCTCTATTGTTAAGATTTCATATGCTTAGCTAGATATCATTAGTGTTTAATCCAAATGCACAATAGTAGCATATGAAGAATCACTAAAAGAAACACAATCACAAAATAGACATAGATTTATCCTGGGAAACCCTCAAGGGGAAGAAAACCCAACAAAAATTCCTCTATATAGATGTATAAGATAACACCCCAAAAACAAGTATTCTCCTCTTTATTGGTATCTCTCTCTCTCTCTCTCTCTCTCTCTCTCTCTCTCTCTCTCTCTCTCTCTCTCTCCTATGCGCCACACAAGTAAGTGTGTGTGTGTTGAAATGAGGAACATAGCTCCTCTATTTATACTCTTTTAGTCACTTGAATTTTACCCTAACAAGTCAGCCCCATAAACTGACTAGGCCAACCTCAACTAGGAAGACTCAAAACAGTATTATATTGTATTAATTGGGGTACAATTGACCGGACTTACAATAGAGGTTATACCTCATGAATTTATGATGAGAAAATACAATAGTAACATCCATATGGAGGAAAAAGACATCTCCCTTGGGGTACATCAGTAAAATACATTTATAATATTCTTCAAAGTTACAATATTTCAACACTCCCCTTTAACGAAAAGGGTATTCTACTTACAACAGCATAATCAACTATAGGAGTAACGAGAGAGAGAATATTCAACAGTGTCAAGGTAATACATATATACATCATAGGAAGTATTCAACAACCATCAACAAATGGAACAGTTACTGGAATATATTCAATATCTTTAGCGCCGAAACATCATCTTCTACAACACTGAGTCTTCATATTCTGTAGCACTCGATCACTTGATCCTTTGCAACAACACTTCAATATTTTTGATCCTTTGTAGCAGCACCTCCATCTTCTCTATCCTTTGTAGGAGCACTTCTATCTTATCGATCCTTTGCACCAGTACTTCGATCTTCTCAATCCTTTGCAGCAACACTTTGATCTTCTTGATTTGTTGTAGCATCACTTCGATCTTCTTGATCCTTTGCAACAACACTTCAATATTCTTGATCCTTTACAGCAGCACTTCAATCTTCTCGATCCTTTGCAACAGAAATTTGATCTTCTCAATCCTTTGCAATAACATTTCGATCTTGTTGATCCTTCATAGCATCACTTCAATTTTCTCGACCCTTTGTAGCATCACTTCTATCCTCTCGATCCTTTATCTCAACACTACCTGCAATACACATGATCTCTTTGTAGGATGATCAATCCCTATCACTTTAGGACATAGGTCCAAGGATGACGCAATTCACATCATCCTACTCCCCCTTAATGATGAGGTTCCATAGCATCGACCAATTAGATCATCTGCAAATGAATCTCAGACCGCATCATCTAGCACTAAATGTAGATCTCATTCAGTGCTAAAACATCGGTACTCACATACTAGATTTTTATAGATCCCTTTTATACCATATCCCTTATGTAAAAATATTGGATTTCTATGTGCTTTGATTTATCATGGAACACATGATTATCTGTCATCTTTATGCAACTTTTCACTGTGGTATCCAACTCCATGTCAAATAGACATGGCATCAACTTATAAATCCATATGGATTCACAACTAGTGGAGCAAGCTTCTATGTACTGTGCTTCAGCCATGCTAAGAGAAACACTAAACTGTTTCTTTCTAAACCATGAGATCATGGCAGATCTCAAACAATAACCTCCACCCGAGGTGCTCTTTTTATCTGCAACACTTCCTTCCCAATCTGAATTCATATATCCATACAATATGTAGTCATGATCTCTATCATAGTATAGTACAAAGTCTATCATACCTTTTAGGTACCTTATCACATTATTTGCAGTTATCAAGTGAACACGTGTAGGTTTAACTAGATACTGACTCGGGGTGTTCACATCAAAGCATATATCTGGCCTAGTATTCGTCACATATATTAACAACCCAATAATATGTCTATACTGTCACATCCACTAACTCTGATGATTCATCAGATAATAGCTTCAGGTTGGTATCCATGGGTGTGGCCATGGATTTACAATCCAACATATCAAATCTCTTGAATATTTCCACTGCATACTTTCCCTGGATCAGAAAGATTCCTTCTAGGATCTGCCACACTTCCATTCGGAGAAAATAGTGAATAAATCCAAGATATTTCATCTCGAATTCTTCAACTAGCATCTTCTTTCTTTCTGCAATATGTTTCTCATTTCCTGTCAGAAATAGATCATCTACATATAGTATTAATATGACAGGTTCATTATCCATAACCTTAAGGTAAAGGTTATGATCATCTTTAATTTTGGTAAAGCCCAATCTTGTCAAGAGGCTATTGATTCTTCCATACCAAGATCTAGGAGCTTTCTTTAGTCCATATAGATCCTTTTTCAACTTAAATACATGAGTCACTATGTCTTTGAATTCAAATCCTTGCGGTTGTTTGATGCATACTTATTCCTCAATCACACCATTCAGGAAGGTTGTATTTACATCCATCTGGTGTAGATTCCACTTCATCTTGGAAGCAAGTTCCATGATGGTTCTAATGGAAGTGTACCTTACTACTGGCACAAATTTCACTTCATAATCAATTCCCTCTTTATGAGAGAATCCTCTAGCCACAAATATCTCCTTGTATTTTTCGATACTTCCATAAGAAGCATGTTTTATCTTGTAGATCAACTTGGAATATACCACACTCTTCCTTTCTGGTTTGGGTACTATATCCCAAACATCATTCTTCATTATTGGTAGGTATTCATCCATCATTTCTTCTACCCATTATTTCTTCTCTACAACTTCCTCGTAACTAGTAGGTTCTTGATCTACAAGATCACACATCAAAGCTACATAGTTGGAGAATGGCTTTGATCTCTTCCTCGTTCTTATGGAGACTTCTGGAGCTCCATACTTCTTTGCTTCTTGTATGATATCTCTTACCAAAGCAATTTGTCTCTTTTGAGATATATCCATAGTAGGGGGTTTCTAAGGTTCTAACTTATCATGATCTTCTGATGCTACTATTTCAGGAGATGGTTCAACTTCTACCTTTCTGGCAGGTACATCCTCTTCATGTCCTTCTTCAAGATGATACCTTCTAGATTTATTAAGAGTTGTTTCTTCATCAAATGTTACATCCCTACTAATCTCTATATGATGGAATCCTGAAATGTATATCCTTAAGGATTTGGAGACTTCACAGTATCCAACAAATATTCCTTTATTTTCGGAAGGGTCCAACTTGGTTATCTTATCTTTTGGAATGTGTACATATACTAGACAACCAAATATCTTAAGATGGATCACTTTAGGTTTCTTTCCTATTTACATTTATTGAAGAGTCTTGAATCCAAGGGAACTGTGAGATAATATGTTCTACACATACACGGTTTTTCTTAATGCTTCAACCCATAGATGCATGGAAAGTTCTTGATCATGAATCATTGTTTTCATTGCTTCCATAATGGTTCTATTCTTTATTTCTATAACACCATTCTGGTTGGGATTGTAGGGAGTGGTTAGTTCCCTCTTGATTCCAACTTCTTTGCAGAAGGCTTCAGATTATTTTAAAGTATATTCTCCACCATTATCTATTCTGAGTGTCTTGATTTTTCTTTCTGAATGGTTCTCTATCAAGGCTTTGAACTCCTTGAATTTCCCCAACACTTCACTCTTTTTCCTCAAGAAATATATCCATGTATTTCTTGAATAGTCATCAATAAATGTGACATAATATTCATATCCACTTAAAGATGTGGAGGGCATAAGACCACAAACATCATAATAAATTAATTCCAATGTACCTTTAGTCTTTGTTTCACTCTTCGGAAATGGATTCTTGATATTCTTTCCTCTTGCACATCATTTGCAAGTACCTTCATGACCAATATTCAAATATGGTAGACTTGTTACCACTTTGCTCGCATAGGGTAATGCTTTGTATTTGATGTGAGTAGTCAATGTATGCCATAGTTCACTTGAGCTAGTGGTCTCATAGACAAGGGTTGTTTCTAGATGTCCCTTGAGTTTGTACAATCCTCCTTCTTCTTCACCAATGACCACAACATCTTTGAGTGTATTTCCTTTGGTCCACATGATTACTTGTCCATCTGTAAAAATCAATTATATAGCCTTTCTTATCGAATCCTGAGATGGAAAGTAATTTATTTTTCAAACCTAGTACATATAGTACTTCCTTCATCTTTATGGAGGTTCCTTGTAGCTTGATTAACCAATTCCTTTGATGGGATATTTATAGTGATATCCTAATGATACTTTCTAAGGAGAGTTATTCTCCATATTTTGCTTCTTCCTTGTCACGTGCTTTGATGCACCGCTATCAATAAGACATGTACCTTCTCCAGGTATTGCAGACCCAGAGAGTGCAGAGAATACTACATCTTATTCTACATCTTATTCTTTTGCTTGTCTCTTTCGAGGTATTTTTTATTCTTCTTCATCCTCATCTTCAGCTAGATGAGCATGGTGTAATTTTTTGTTCTTCTTATTCAATGGACACTCTCTGGAAAGGTGTCCTATCTTATGACAATTATAACATTGATATTTTGAGTGGTATTTATTCTAACTATTTTCTCTTTTCCTTTGAAACTTCTTCAGAGGTCTATGCTCTGTGTGACTATCCTTCTTGAATTTTGATTGTCTTCTTCTTCTAGTATGGGTGTCTAGATATTGATCATATTCTCTAAATAGAGCTTCTCTGTTAGCTACTGTAGCTTCTTCTTGGATGTAATATTCCCATACAATGTCAAAGTTCATACTTTCTTTTCTAGCACTTAGAGTCTGTATGAATGAGTCCAAAACGTCTAGTGAGGGCATTGATAGAAGTCATAACTAGTTCAACTTCATCAAGGGAGTCTCCAATGGCACTTAGTTTTTCCCTGAACTGGGAGACCCTTGTGAAGTAATCTTGAATGGATTCTCCTTTACTCATCTTGGTACCTTTAGCTGAGATCTCAAATTCATCTTTCTGTTGATGTTCTCTCCCTCATACATTCTAGAACAGGAATCATACATTTGATTTGGTGTCTTCTTAGCTGACACTTGAGGGATCAACTGATCTTTGATAGAATCAACAATGATCCTCATTGCCTTGATTAGGTCCTTTCGGTGCTTCTCTTTAGCTTCATCTTCTTTCGGTTATGCAACTTCATATTTGATGTATTCTACCAGATCATTCTCTCTAATAATGAGACCAATCCTATACTTCCATGCTAGGAAGTCTTCTCTTCCTTC
This sequence comes from Pseudotsuga menziesii, assembly GCA_001517045.1. Taxonomy (NCBI): domain Eukaryota; kingdom Viridiplantae; phylum Streptophyta; class Pinopsida; order Pinales; family Pinaceae; genus Pseudotsuga; species Pseudotsuga menziesii. The sequence goes on from LPNX010885771.1 coordinate 170,162, forward strand.
CAGCTTGTCCTCAAGCTTAGTTCTTGGGGCCATCTTATCCAAGGGGTCACTAAAAATAGAAATTTCTCAAAAATAAAAGATGATCTTACCAGGAGATGTGAATTACTGAGGCAAGTTGGTTGGTTCACTTGGTTTCTAGAGATTCCAAATCTTCACCCTTCAAAAATTGCTTGCAAGATTTCAGTTTCTACATATTTCTGGTTTTGGTTTTCTACAGTTTTATGGTTTAGGGCCAAACTAGGGTTTGGATTTACCGGAGATCCACCCACTCAAAAAATTCGATCTAAGGATCAATATATGCGCTCTAGGGAGGAGCAACTTTCTATGCAAGTATAGCTTCAAAATATCAAACCTTGCAAAAACCCTATTTTCTTCCAAAGGGAGAGGACAGAGAGTTTCAACTTGTGAAATTGATTCTATTAAGTCTATCTCTGATACCATGTTATGATTTCATATGTTTAGATATATATCATTAGTGTTTAATCCAAATTCACAATAGTATCATATGCAGAATCACTAAAAGAAACACAATCACAAGATAGACACAAATTTATCCTGGGAAACCCTCAAGGGGAAGAAAACCCAACACTTCCATTCGGAGAAAATAGTGCATCAATCCTAGATCTTTTATCTCAAATTCTTCAACTAGCGTCTTCTTGCTTTTTGCAATATGTTTCTCATTTCTCGTCAAAAATAAACCATCTACATATAGTAATAATATGACAGGTTCATCATCCATAACCTTAAGGTAAATGTTAAGATCATCTTTACTTTTGGTAAACATTAGAGGAAATTTCAACTCAAAATGGGCCTCCTAAAATGAATTAATAAAATAATATTTATTAGTGTTGGAGGAAGAAAAGAAAAAAAACTACTTTTTTGTTTGTATTTTTGACATATCTCCCTGTGTTTTTACTCAAATTTTGATCGGGAGAGCTCGATGGATGCGGAATTCAATTCCACATCCAATGAGCTCTCCCAATCGAAATTTGAGTAAAAACACGGGGAGATATGTCAAAAATACAAACAAAAAAAGTAGTTTTTTTTTTATGATACCTATCCCCAAATTTATATTAAAAAAGTGTTTAAGACCTATACGGTATTTCAAATTTAAAGCAATTTAATTAGCTAACACATGATGACATGGAATTTGAATATAAGTTAAAAGGCCCATTTTGAGTTGAAATTTCCTCTAATGGCCCAATCTTGTAAAGAATCTATCGATTCTTCCATACCAAGATCTAGGATCTTGCTTTAGTCCATACATATCCATTTAAAATTGCATACATGAGTCACTTTGTCTTCAAAATCAAATCCTTGCGGGTTTTTCGATGTATACTTCTTCCTCAATCACACCATTCAGGAAGGTTGTATTTACATCCATCTGGTGTAGATTCCACTTCATCTTGGAATCAAGTCCCATGATGGTTCTGATGGAAGTTACCTTGCTACTGGCACAAATTTCTCTTCATAATCAATTCCCTCTTTATGAGAGAATCCTCTAGCCACAAATATGTCCTTGTATTTTTCAATACTTCCATAAGCAGCATGTTTGATCTTGTAGATCCACTTGGAATATACCACACTCTTGCTTTATCGTTGGGTACTATATCCCAAACATCATTCTTCATTATTGACTGGTATTTTCCCATCATTGCTTCTACCCATTCTTTCTTCTGTATAGCTTCCCCGTAAGTGATAGGTTCTAGATCTACAAGATCACACATCAAATCTACATAGTTGGAGAATGGCTTTGATCTCTTCCTTGTTCTTATGGAGCCTTCTTCAACTCCATACTTCTCTGCTTCTTGTATGAATTATCTTACCCAAGCAATTTTTCTCTTTTGAGATATATCCATAGTAGGGGGTTCTTGAGGTTCTAGCATATCATGATCTTCTGATGCTACTATTTTAGGAGAGGGTTCAACTTATACCTTTCTGGGAGGTACATCCTCTTCATGAACTTCTTCAAGCTGACACCTTCTAGATTTATTAAGAGTTGTTTCTTCGTCAAATGTTACATCCCTACTAATATCTATATGATGAAATCCTGAAATGTATATCCTGGAGGATTTGGAGACTTCACAGTATCCGAGAAATATTCCCTTATTTCCGGAAGGATCCAACTTAGTTCTCTTCTCTTTTGGAATGTGTACATATACTAGACAACCAAATATCTTGAGATGGCTCACTTCAGGTTTCTTTCCTATTTACATTTCTTCAAGAGTCTTGAATCCAAGTGCACTATGAGATAATATGTTCTGCACATACACAATTCTTCTTAATTCTTCAACCCATAGATGCATGGGAAGGTATTGCTCATGAATCATTGTTTTCACTGCTTCCATAATGGTTGTATTCTTTATTTATGCAACATCATTCTGGTTGGGATTGCAGGGAGTGGTTAGTTCCCTCTTGATTCCAACTTCTTTGCAGAAGGATTCAAATTATTTTAAAGTATATTCTCCACCATTATCTATTCTGAGTGTCTTGATTTTCTTTCTGAATGGTTTTATATCAAGGCCTTGAGTTCCTTGAATTTCCCCAACACTTCACTCTTTGTCCTCAAGATATATATCCATGTCTTTCTTGAATAGTAATCAATAAATGTGACATAATATTCATATCCACTAAAATATGTGGAAGGAATAAGACCACATACATCATAATAAATTAATTCCAATGTACCTTTAGTCTTTGTTTCACTCTTCGGAAATGGATTCTTGATATTCTTTCCTCTTGCACATCATTTCCAAGTACCTTCATGATCGATATTCAAATATGGTAGACTTGTTACCACTTTTCTTACATAAGTTAATGCTTTGTAGTTGATGTGAGCAGTCCATATATCCCATAGTTCACTTGAGCTAGTGGTCTCGTGCACAAGGGTTGTCTTTGGATGTCCCTTGAGTTTGTATAATCCTCCTTTTTCTTCACCAATGACCACAACATCTTCAAGTGTCTTTCCTTTGGTCCACATGATTACTTGTCCTTCTATAAAAGCAATTCTATAGCCTTTCTTATCTAATGCTAAGATGGAAAGTAATTTCTTTTTCAAACCTAGTACATATAGTACTTCCTTCATCTTTATGGAGGTTCCAGAGTCCATCTTGTAGCTTGATTAACCAATGCCTTTGATGGGATATTTATAGTGATCTCCCAATGATTCTAAGGAGAGTTATTCTCTATAGTTTGCTTCTTCCTTGTCACGTGCTTTGATGCACCACTATCAATAAGACATGTATCTTCTCCAGGTATTACAAACCTAGAGAGTGCAGAGAATAGTACAAATTCTTCTACATCTTATTCTTTTTTTTGTCTCTTTCGAGGTATTTTTTCTTCCTCTTCATCCTGATTTTCAGCTAGATGAGCATGATGTATTTTGTTGTTCTTCTTCTTCGATGGACACTCTCTAGCAAGGTGTCCTATGTTACGACAACTATAACATTGATCTTTTGAGTAGTATTTCTTCTAACTATTTTCTCTTTCCTTTGAAACTTCTTTGGAGGTATATGATCATTGTGACTATCCTTCTTGAAGTTTGATTGTCTTCTTCTTCTAGTATGGGTGGCTAGATATTGAGCATCTTCTCTAAGTAGAGCTTCTCTGTTAGCTACTGTAGCTTCTTCTTGGATGTAATCTTCCCATACAATGTCAAAATTCATACTTTCCTTTTTGGCACACAGAGTCTGTATGAGTGAGTACAAAAGGTCTAGTAAGGCCATTGAGAGCAGTCATAACTAGTTCATATTCATTAAGGGAGTCTCCAATGGAACTTAGTTTTTCCCTGAACTGGGAGACCCTTATGAAGTAATCTTGAATGGATTCTCCTTTACTCATCTTGGTACCCTTTAGATGAGCTCTCAAATTCATCTTTCTGTTGATGTTCTCTCCCTCATACATTCTAGAAAGGGCATCATACATTTGATTTGGTGTCTTCTTAGATGACACTTGAGGGATCAAGTGATCTTTGATAGAATAAAAAATGATCCTCATTGCCTTGATTAGGTCCTTCTGATGCTTCTCGTTAGCTTCATATTCTTTTAGTTATGCAACTTCATATTTTATGTATTTTACCATATCATTATCTCTAAGAATGAGACCAATCCCATACTTCCATGCTAGGAATTTTTCTCTGCCTTCCAGCTTCACCTCAAGCTTAGTTCTTGGGGCCATCTTATCCAAGAGGTCACTAAAAATGGAAATTTCTCAAAAATAAAAGAAAACCTTACCAATAGATGTGATTTACTGAGGCAAGTTGGTTAGTCCACTTGGTTTCTGGAGATTCCAAATATTCACCCTTCAAAAATTTCTTGTGAGATTTCAGTTTCTACATATTTCTAGTTCTAGTTTTCTGCAGTTTTCTGGTTTAGGGCCAAAATCAGGTTTGGATTTACTGAAGATCCACCCACCCAAAAAATTTGATCTAAGGATCAATATACGCGCTATAGGGAGGATCAAATTTCTATGCAAGTATAGCTTCAAAATCTCAAACTTTGCAGAAACCCTAATTTCTTCCAGAGAGAGAGGAGAGAGAGTTTCACCTTGTGAAAGTTGTTCTATTAAGGCTATCTCTGATACCATGTTATGATTTCATATGCTTAGCTATATATCATTAGTGTTTAATCCAAGTTCACAATAGTAACATATGCATAATCCCTGAAAGAAACACAATCACAAGATAGACACAAATTTATCCTGGGAAATCATCAAGGAGAAGAAAACCCAACACTTCCATTCGGAGAAAATAGTGCATCAATCCAAGATATTTCATCTCAAATTCTTCAACTACTGTATTGACACTTGAGAGCTAACTGGAAGAGACAACTGCAATGTTTTGTATAAGGAGATCTTTTATATGCACACCTAAGAAAGGAAAGTTTTCCAAAGGAACATATGAAAAGATAAAGCTAAAGCAAATTATATTGTGTAAGATTTTGAAGAAAATTTCTGAAAATATGTATGTGTTAGAGTTTCCCAAGGATTTAGGAGTATTACGAACGTTCAATGTCACTGAATTAAATGAGTATGAAAAAGGGTTGACTAGTTGAGGAGAGAGGACTCTGGATTTGCATGAGAAGATACCATCCCATATGATGGAAGAAGTCACAGAAGTACTCGACAAGAAAGAAGTCAAGAACATGAGAAGTTATAAGAAGAAATAATATTTGGTCCGGTGGAGGAATAGATATATCGAAGAAGTGGCCTAAATTTCATAGGAAAGGGTTGAGGAATTTAAGAACCATGTTTGTGAATCTTTTCAACTCAAGAAGGTTCATGTAGGGGAATCCAACCCTAGAAGAAATAGTTGATGGTGAGTGACTAAAGTTGTTTGGAAGATGGTCAATGACCTCTAGCCCATTCAGAATGAGTAGTCAATAGGAGGTAGTAGTAAATATCCTGACTATTTGTTGTCGACAACTGGAGACTGGTTACGGAGGATGGGTGGGTCGCAAGACAATTATTAAGAACTCATATCAACCCTTATATTTACTTTGTTAGTATATTGTTGTTGGACGCATATGCTTTATAATTCGACCCGTCAGTATGTTGTATTATCGCACATTCATGGGGAGTAATAGTTATTTATATTAGACTTAGTATATAGGTACATGTTGAGGCTAATGAAGGCATCCACAAGTTATCTAGATTGAGCTTGCTCAAAGGAGGTTTCCCCCTCTAAGTGGATTGTGATCAATTAATTCCTTATGTGTTATGTTATTTTGGTTATATTGTGCATTTTCATTATTTATTATGGGAGGTTTCTCTCATTTGGTATCAAATCACCTTCTTGGGATCACTGGGTGGAATTTCTACAAAAAAAATTTCGTCATGGTTTCTCGGCATTATGATTATTGTACTAGTTCTTCTCTTTGCATATGTATTGTTCATTTTAATTGCAAGTTCAGATCAAGGAATAACACTTATCTGCTTAGCTATGGGAATCACCTAGGCATAACCCTAAAACTCATTGTGAGGAGTACCAAAGGAACCCCAAAGTAGTTGGCCATTGAGAAGACCTACCAATGACAAATGGAAATGGCCGCTACCTGATTGACTAGTTCCCACCACCCATGAGGTAAATCAAGAGATGTCATTTGTGGAAAAATAATTATCAGTTTTACCCGAGACATGGAGTGAGGGGTACTACCCCAATACGTAAGTCGTTAGGCATCATAAGTGGTCGAGTGAATCCTCTAAACCTTTAGGAAGCTGAACATACCTGGGGTTCATATCTATTTCCAGTTGATAAATAGAAGATTGAATTTTTCCAGATCCACCACAGATCAATTCCACCAAAAAAGAATAAAAATTTCTATTTTTTCACCATATCTTCTTTGCTTTAGCTTTTTTTTCCCTTGAAAATTCACTGGAACCCTTGCAATTCCATTATTCATATTTCCTTCCTTGAGGACCCTATCCCAAACTCCACTTTCCAAAGCTAGAAATCTCACATTGTCTATTTTTAGGGTTTGTCATAACTTCTTCGATTCTCACCCAATCGCCTTCAAATTTTTCCACATTGTTCATTACGTATTTCTGTTTCCTTGTCCCTCTTTGAAAAAATTTCCCATTCTTTTACCCTACTTCTAAAATCCCCATTTTCTACTTCCCTGTCTCTTAGAAAGTGTCAAAACCTATAGTCAAACCCCAATTACCCATCAAAGTTTTTACCAACTCCATATTTTCCTATTCTAAAAAAAAAAAAAATTGTTTTTCTACCCATTCCAAAAAAAAACGACTGGTTATGGTTGTCACCCGTGCAAGAGAAAACAAACAAATGGAAGATGAAATTTTCTCCCTTAAGACTAAAATCCAATATCTAGATGAAAACATTATTGGCCTATGTCTTCAACATTCATCCATGAACAATAGATGACAACCAAAGTCTTCTACAGACACTGTGTTTTCTTATTCTATAATTTTTTGTGGGTTGAAGCTCGATTTTGCTCGCTTCAATGGTGATGATCCTACCAGATGGATATACAGGGAAGCACAATATTTCAGTCTGGATAACACTTTTGATATCAACAAACACTCACTTGCATCCTTTAATTTGGAACATGAATCCATTCAATGGTTCTGTTGGTACATCAAGGCTCATGAAGATCCAAAATGGAAAGATTTTTTCCAACTCTTTTTGAAAGGATTTGGCCCTAGTGCTTTTGATGAATTCATAGGAGCACTCACTAAACTTCACCAAACTAGAACTGTGAGAGAGTATCAGACATAATTTGAGAAACTAGCCAATCACACATAATGATTGTCTAATGCATTCTATAAGAGTTGTTTTATCAGTGGTGTTAGCACCATTTTTTGGCTAAACAATTGATAAGGGATTTGGCTAGTAAAAGGATGAATAAGGTGTGTAATTTTCCATCTGATATCGACAGTGCAGAAAATAGGCACATGTGCACAAGGTAAGAAGACTTCCCAATATGCAGAAACATGTAGGCCTTGCAGCTTTCAATGGCCTAGATCACCCTTTATCTCAGATCAATGGTGGAGATTGATTTCACCGGTATAACATGCATTATGAAATTCATAAGAGTGCCTACATGATGAGAAACATGTGTGAATGACATGTCCCCTCCCCATTGGATATCGTGCTCAGAAATTGGAGATGCAAAGGTCACTTTATGAAGCATGATGGTGCATTTTTCAATGATGTGGATCTAAGCAGGTAAAGATCAATGGTCTAGAATATTTTTTCATAGGTGAAGATGCAAACATGAAGGAAATCGTTGCAGAACGTCGAAGGAGTTTCTAAACCATCGTTTTTGATCAAGCGAGCCTAAATCCCTGCTGTCAAATTTCACTAATTGATCCATCAAGTGTGTCTCACAATGCTTTCTTGTTTTGTTTATGATCATGGAAAATTTTCCAGATCATTGAATTTGTTATGATTTTGATTCCTACATGTAACTGAATTTTTATCTTTTTTGAGATTGGTCTCTGGAGCCTGTGATACTATAAATATACCCTCAATAGAGGTTGACAGGGTTGGAACCTGTGAGGTTCTGGGTTATGTAAATTGAGATATTCCCTTAATAAAAATGACAAAGTCGAATGCGGGCTAATTGCTGCAGAGATTCTTGTGTGTTTCGTAGTTACAGTCTCTGATTTCCTTTCTTATGTGTATGTCTTCTTGTTAAACTTGTCATTATGTTTTCTTCCATATCTAGAATAAGTATGTAATAGTTCATAATTCATACCTGTTTATGCTCTCACTATTTCTTTCAGATATCTAGAAATTCTTTCAACCAAAGTTAATACGGAATTCATCTTCTCGGTGCTCTGTGTTAATGGACTGCCATTCCCCCCTCTTTATCACAAGACCAATAGCATTATGACTGTAACCAAGTGCTATCTTTCCTTTGTAGAATTTCACCTGCAAATTGTTATGTAAATTCATGAATATTTGTGACTTCATATCCCAACGCATGCTTTCTCTATTTCAACCATAAATACAATATGAATTTTGTTTTTGTTTTTATATATGGCCCTATTATAAATATGTGAGAGATCCCTCACTAGAAAGGAAGAAGCCAACTCCCTTTCTTAAATTGGTTCTGATGTTACCTTAGGATTTACCCTCCATAAGGTAGGGTACAATTCTGAGTGCTAACAAATTGGCGCCATTGTCAAGGAACGAAAGTACAAATTAACCCTGGGAAAAACGACAAAGATTCTAAGAAGAAAGGGTTTCTGTGGGAAAACAAAGACTCCTACATTTGAAAAAGGTTGTATAATTTTCCCTGGAAACTCCACTCAAAGCTTCTAAAAGGTGACTCCACTAGGGATACCGACGACCAGAAGGACCAATATTGGGAGGAGGGTTCAAATATTCCCTAAGTATGAGCGACAGAGTTTTAGATCTGAATGTTGATGGTGAAAAATGGTTAAACATTAAGAAGGTCATGGCCCTTTCACTTGGTGACTCCATCTATGAAGAATCCAGTATTCATAATATTCTACAACATCTCCATTGTCAAAGGGGTTGCAAAGTTTGAGGAACTGATTCAGTTTCTCCATCATCAAGATGGGTTATGTAGCTAGAAGGTACTCTCCTATGAATCTTTCTCACATTCTTGGTTTTCCAAATATAATACCTAAGATAGATTGGCTAATGCATCTTCCAAGATTCAAAGATCAAAAGAATGATGATGTTGGCATTCATTTGTTTAGATTTCATAAGCATATACATAAGCTGGGAGTTGAATTGCATGAGGATTCTTTAATGAAAATGTTCATGGCTAGTTTATAAGAAAATTCAAGGTCATGGTATGAGGGATTACCATTGAGAATTTTATCCTCTCTTAAATAATTTCATACAGTATTTCATGAACATTTCAAATATCAGTATCCTTCTCTGATGTCAATTCAAGATTGTTGCACACATGATAAAGAGTTCTTTGAAAATGTGAAAAACGAATGTGGTGGTGATTAGTTTATGGATGAACAGGTTTTATATATCTTACATGAATACTCAGCTCAAAAATAATTACAAACCAATTTCCATGATATTCAAGAAAATTACCAGCAGTTGGTAGTGTCTTCCTTGATTGAAGTTGACATGAGCCAAAAATCTGATTCCACCAGCTATTTTTCTTTCCCTGAAATTGATGATAGCTTGCAACATTCTTGTATATCTTTGTATGACCAAGAGAGAATTTGGTTTTGTCAATAAAATATTTCCTTATACTATTCAACTCCTGAAATTTTTCCACAAGAGGACGATGCCCCTGTTTAATCAGAAATCCCCCTTTTGCAGCAACAATTTCTTCAAAGACCAGCAGTAGATTTTGTAAGTTAAGGGCCTGTTAATGAAGAAAATTCCATTGCAATCCAAGCTCAAAAGGCTGAGAATAAAGAATATAGTGGGTGTGATGAAAGTGACAGTTTTCCTTTGTGCTATGCTTCATTTGAATTGCTGAGACATGCTTAAAATCTCTAAGCAAGCACAAAAACTTGAGGATATGACATGTTCAGAAATAGATAATGAAAAGGGAAAACAATCATGCCATTAATCCCAACCTATGGAAGAAACAACAGTTTGCCATGGGAGGTTAAATCACAAGGAGGAATATGAGAAGAGTGAAAAATTAGAACATGCTCCGCATTCCAATCCTTATTTTTATGAGCAAGAAGATAATCATCCTAGTGATGTACATGAAGAGAGTCATCCTAATTTTCCTTATGAAGAGTGCAATCAACATGTTGAAAACCGTGTTAGTGATATTTTTAAAGAATATTTCAGTATGCCTATATATAATGAATGTGAAGATGGCCACTTGGATGATGCACCTCAAACAATAGACTGTAATAATGGATTGGATCACCAAGAAGAAGAAATTGCTTATGGGGTAATTCTTTATGTTTTTTAGATTCAGAAATTACTTTGCTTGATTCTATGGAAAAACATAATGATATTTTCTTTGAAACACTTGTAAGGAATCAGGTTTTAAATTCTGAGATTTTAGATGAAGAAGTTGATGTCTCATTTGCAAATGGTCAGGAGCATTTCTTGCATGGTTTTCTTGAAGAGCATTTTGGAAGAGTGCTAGGAGAGTTGCAGTTGGAGAAACCTTGTCATGACAAGCACTTAACAAAAAAATTTGCAGGTTATCATTATCTACTGGAAGAATACATGGGGAATTTTTGCAATGGTAATGGCTGGTTATGTCTTTACAGTAAAGATCAATTTCTTTATCATAACCTTTTGCCATTAATTATTTCATCTCTATTTTTTATCAAGCATCAGGAGAAAATTGGTTTATGGGATCATTTTCTTGATTGGCTGCACTAGAAGTCATAAATTACTTGACTGAGCATTGGTGCTTAGTAAGTAGGGTAGGTAGGTATGAATAAGCACGACATGGCTAGCATTTATTTCAGTAATTTTTCAGTTTGTTTTAGCATCAGTTTAGTTTTTTTGTTTTCAAAGCATGTTAGGAATTTCAGGAAATCTTGGGAGCTTCCCAATGGATTTGGAACCTGGTCTATGGGGTTCTTTGCTACCTCGCAGGGAGGATAGAATCCCAAGTTGGAGCCAGTTGTTAGCACCATTTTTGGGATAATAAATTGATAAGGGATTTGGACATTAAAATGATGAATAAGGTGTGTAAATTTTCATATCATAGGACCTTAAAGAATGTTGATGAGGGTATGCAGATGTTTGAAGGGACATTTCTAGATTCAGAATGCCAAACACTAAAGAAATTATGTTTTTCGACCTTGAAAATGCATGTAAATGAAGAAATATGCCCCTAGTTGAATGATAACAAGAAATGGACGGTTGGGATGCACAGGGAAGAAGATCAAAGGCCAAAAATCATTCCCACCAAGAAACATTCGGGAGCAGAAAGGAGAAAAAGACAAGTTTTGATGTAAAAAGTGATAAAACCCAACTTCCTCCCCCCACAGTCCAGGATCCGACGGCCCAAAACATTTCCACCCAAGATCAACTGTCCAGCAGAAAGGAGAAAGAGGAAAAGGAAAGAAGTTTAGCTTTGAAAGTTAGAGTCCTAATTTTTTATTTTCGTAGTCAGAGATCCGATGATCAGAGAGAAATTCTGCATAGATCAATGGCTCAGAAAGCAGCAAGAGGTGGAAGCAAAAAAGGTAAAGTTTCAGGTTATAAAACTTGGAAAACCCAACTTTCGCTTTTCGCAGTCCAAGAACTACAGCTCAGAATGCTTTTGCCAAAGATCAATGAATTAAAACAACAGAGAGGTGGAGATCGAAAGACAGAAAACTTAAGATTTGGTCATGAAAGATTGAAATTCTACATTCTGTGATCCGCCAGATTGACGGTCTAGAGATTTTCTACCAAGATTAATGGTCCGAAAGAGAGCAGATATGTGTATATCGGAAGGGGGAAAACATAACAATTTGGTTGTGAAAAGTTAAAGTCTTGCTTTTCATGATCCGCAAGATCCACGGTTCAAGGAGATCCCGCACAAGATCAATGGTGCAGAAAGGAAAACATCGGAAAGAGGAAGACACGTGATTTTGGTCGAGGAAATGTAGAAGCCCGCTTTCTAGTTTTCGCAGACCTTAGATCAACGGTGGGGAAAGTTTATGTCTGATATCTATGGTGCGAAAAAGAGGAACTTGTGAAGAAGTTAAGAAGGCTTCCCAATATGCGGAAACAGGTAGGCCACACAACTTTCAACGGCCCAGATCACTCTTTATCTCAGATCAATAGTGGAGATTGATTTCGTCGATATAACATGCACGCTAAAAGTCGAAAGAGTGTCTATGTGATGAGAAACGTGCGTGAATGACATGTCCCGTCCCCATTGGATATCGTGCTCAAAAATTGGAGATGCAAAGGTCACTTTATGAAGCGTGTATGAAGCGCGATGGTTCATTTTTCAACGGTGTGTATCTATGCAGGTAAAGATCAATGGTCCAAAAGGTTTTTCACATGTGAAGATGCAAACATGAAGGAAACCATTGCAGAACATCGAAGGAGGTTCTAAACCATCATTTTTTATCAAGCAAGCCCGAATCCCTACTATCAAATTTCCCTAATCGATCCATCATGCACGTCTCAACATGCTTTTCTGTTTTGTTTATGATCATGGGAAATCTGCTAGATCATTGAATTTGTTATGATTTTGATTCCTACATGTAACTGAATTTGGCTTTGTTTCAAGGCTGGTCTCAGGTGCCTGTGATACTATAAATATACCCTCAATATAGGTAGACAGGGTTGGAACCTGTGAGGTTATGGGTTATGTAAATTGAGATCTACTATTAATAAAAATGACAGAGCTGAATGTGGGTTCGTTGCTGCAGAGATTCATGTGTGTTTCATAGTCACAGTCTATGATTTCCGTTCTTATGTGTATGTCTTCTTGTTAAACTTGTCATTATGTTTTCTTCCATATCTGGAATAAGTGTGTAATAGTTGAGAATTCATACCTTTTTATGCTCTGACTATTTGTTTCAAATATCCACAAATCCTTTCAACCAAAGTTAATGTAGAATTCATCTTCTCATTGCTCTGTGTTAATGGACTTTCATTCTTCCCTCTTTATCACCATACTAACAACATTATGACTATAACCAAGTGCTACCTTTCCTTTGTAGAATTTCACCTGCAAAATGTTCTATAAATTCATGAATATTTGTGACTCCATATCCCAATGCATGCTTGCTCTGTTTCAACCACAAGTACAATTTGAATTTTGTTTTTGTTTTTATATCTGGCCCTGTTATAAATCTATGAGATATCCCTCTCTAGAAAGGAATAATCCGGCTCCCTTTCTTAAAGTGGTTCTGATGTTACCTTGGGATTTACCCTCCACAACCTAGGGTACAACTCTGAGAGGTAAGAAGTGGTCGGACGGATGCAATCCTATGAGGCTAAAATGTTCTATCCTAGCAAAATGATAGAAACCCTATGGTTGGCTAAGTTGGAGAAGGACAAGATCATAGCTCAACAGTGCTGCAAATCCACTTTTGTTCCATTCAAAAATATGGTCTCCCAAAGACCTCCAATCACGCCATCTCTTAGAACCACTCCTATCAATCATTTTTCTAAAGTCGAGATGCAGGAACGTAGAGAAAAAGGGCTTTGTTATAATTGTGATGAGAAATTCACCCAGGGACATAGATGTGCTAAGAAAAACCTCTATCTCTTGGATGTGGATTCTCTGCATGAACCTAAATTTTTTGAAGATACTCATGATACAGTAGATTATTAGTTTTACATTCAACAACCGCTTGTTGACCCTCCTTCTCAGGACGAACACCCACATATATATCTTCGGGATTAGCCAGAGTCACCACCCAAAATACCATGTGGGTCAAGGGTTTCTTCAAAAATATCCCTCTTATAGTACTCATTGATTCTGGTAGAACTCATAATTTCATTGACCCTCGGATCGCCAAACAGGCTAATTGTTTTTTCCATCATTGCTCTAGCTTTGAATTCATGATTTCTAATGGGGGAACCTTACCTTGCAATGGGATTTGTTACAATGCCCGTATCTATATTGGAGATTATAAATTTCACTTCGATGTGTTTTCCTTTCCCTCAGAAGGATGTGATGTGGTTTTGGGCGCTCAATGGTTACGCACACTTGGACCCATATTATGGTATTTTGTTGAACTTTGGATGCAGTTTTTAGTCAATGGGAAAAAACGCACATTGAAGGGATTACAATCAGGGTCTCTCAGCATCATCAGTTCACACCACATGGAAAATATCCTTAAAAAGAATTCACATGGTGTCATCGCTTAGTTCCATTCCTTTCGGATGTAACCATCAGTAGTCTCCACTACTCTCTTGGATCTACAACAAATTTTGGATCGATATGCATGTGACTTTGTTGAACTCGTGGGATTTGCACCTTCAAGACCAGAGGACCATTGTATTCTGCTCCTTTTTGGAAGTATCCCTCCCATCATCAAGCCATATTGCTACCCATTTTACCAAAAGACAGAGATTGATATGCTCGTTCGAGACTTACTGAAGCAAGGCATTATTCTCTCTGGTACCGGTTCCTTTTCTTCATCAATTATTCTTGTCCAAAAAAAATATGGGTCATGGTTCCTCTGCATTGAATTTTGAGCACTTAATCACATCACAATCAAGGATAATTTTGCAATTCCTATTGTTTATGAGCTTTTGGTGCTCATTTTTTCTCCAAGTTGGATCTTTGTTGTAGGTATCACCAAATTTGGGTTCATGAGGATGATATACCTAAAACGACTTTCCACACACATGATGGCCACTATGAGTTTTGGTCCTTCCCTTTGCCATCACTAATGCTCCTTCCGTATTCCATGCATTGATGAATACAATATTCTATCCCTACTTGCAGAACTTCATCCTGGCCTTCTTTGATGATATCCTCATCTATAGTAAAACATGGGCTAAGCATCTCCAACATTTGGATCTTGTACTACAACTTTTATGTGATCATCATCTCTGTGTGAAACAGTCTAAATGTGTTTTTGGGAAGGAGGAAGTAGAGTATATCGAGCATATTATTTTAGCACAAGCGGTTCATGTGGATCCTGCCAAAATAGATGCCATGAAAAATTGGCCACATCCTTAGACACTCAAAATCCTTTGTGGTTTTTTGGGACAAACTAGCTACTACCGCAAGTTTGTCAAGGATTACGACAATATTGTAGCTCCATTGACATCACTATAGAAAAAGGATGCTTTTACATGGACTCATGGTGTTGAGTGTGCATTTGACAAACTGAAACAAGCTATGTGTACCACACATGTTCTAGCTATGCCCGATTTTTCCAAGCCCTTCATTATTGAGAGTGATGCTTGCGAAAATGGACTTGGTGTTGTTCTCCTTCAAGATGAACATCCCATTGCATTCACTAACAATCCCTTTGCGGTAAGAATTTAGTTGCCTCTACATATGAGAAGGAAATGATGGTTATTTGCATGCAGTATAGAAGTGGCAGCCATACCTCTTAGGGAATCATTTATGCATTAAGAATGATCACCAAAGTATGAAATTTTTACTAGAACAACATGTCTCATCCCCAACACAATTTAAATGGGTTAGGAAACTCATGGGTTATGACTATGAGATCACTTACAAGAAGGGTAACAAAAATATTGTGGCGAATGCTCTTTCTTGCACATTTGATGACCACGTTTCTCTTTCAGATATTTCTATGCCTATTCCAAATTGGTTGAAATTGATTCAACAAGGCTATGTCAATGACTTTTCATTATTTGAAATCATCCAACAGTTGGACAATAACCCCTCTATTATACCATATTACTCTTGGGATGGTTCTTCTTTGAGATACAAGGGTCATCTAGTTCTTCCCTAAAGCACAGATCTTCAACATGATGTCTTCTATGAGCTCCATGCTTCTCAATCGACGGGGAACTCTAGGTTCCTCAAAACATATGCATGGGCATGACATAATTTCTTTTAGAAGGGAATGAAAAGGGAAATTCAATAGATGGTTTCTGAATGTGATACCTTCTAGTTCCACAAGGGTGAAACGACACTCCTTCCAGGATTTCTCAAACCCTTTCCCATCCCTACACAGTTTTGGACATATATTTCGATAGATTTCATTGAAGGGGTCCCTAAATCTGGAAGGAAGACAATAATATTGGTTTTGGTTGATCGCCTCTCCAAATATAGTCATTTTTGTGCCCTCATCCATCCATATACCGCCTCCTTAGTCACACAAAGTTTCATGGACCAGATATTCCATCTTCATGGAATCCCTTCTTCCATTGTCTTGGATCATGATGCAACTTTCACAAGTCATTTTTTGGACAGAACTATTTTTCCACACTGGCACCAAACTAAAGATGAGTTCATGGTATCACCCACAAATAGATGGTCAGAATGAAGTCGTCAACAAATGTTTGGAAACTTATAATCATTGCTTCACCTGTGAACAACAACATTAGTGGCAAATGTGGCTCCCTCTTGCTGAATGGTGGTACATTACCTCCTACCAAACTGCATCTAAAATGAATCCATATGAAGCATTCTATGGTGAGGAACCGCTAGTGCTCCTTCCATACACTCCCAATAGTTCACCAGTTCAGGAAGTTGACACGGTTCTCCGAAACCGAGATCATATTCTTCACATTTTGTGGGACAATCTTCACATGTAAAGAAACAGAATGAAACAACAAGCTAATTAATACCATTCTGAGCGCACTTTTCAAGTCGGTGATATGGTTTTTCTGATTCTACATCCTTACAATAAATCCTCCCTGAAACTTGAAGGGAGTCATAAGCTGGCTCCAAAGTTCTATTGGTCATATAAGGTTCTTCAAAATATTGAATCTGTTGCTTATAAATCAGAACTACCTCCTTCTTCTTCTGTTCACCCAGTATTTCATGTCTCTTGTCTTAAGAGAGTTATTGGCGCCAACATCAAAGAAAAAAATATTTTACAAGAATTGGATAATGAACGATCCATCATTTTGGATCTGGAGACCATCCTCAATAGGCGCACTCATCATCTTCTCTCTCAATCCATTTGCAGAGGTATTAATTCAGTGGCACGACATGCAACCAAAGGATACTATATGGGAATCACTCCTTCAGATTCAACAACAATTTCCACATCTAAATTTTCGAGGACAAAACTTTTCTAAGAGGTAAGGGATGTTAGGAACCCGTGTCAACCCTTCTCTTTACTTTGTTAGTATATTTTTGTTGGAAACACATGCTTTATAATTCGTCCTGTGAGTATGTTATATTATCCCTCATTCATGGGGAGTAATAGTTGTTTAGATTATATTTAGTATATAAGTATTTTTTGAGGCCAATGAAGGCATCCACGAGTTATTTGTATTGATATTTCTCAAAGGAGGTTTCCCCCTCAAAGTGTCCTGCAACCAATAAATTCCTTTTGTGTTCTGTTTTTTTTGTTGTATCGTGCATTTTCATTATTTATTGTAGGATATTTCTCTCAACGATTGAAAATTTTCAATCAAGCATGATGACTGACAGGAACATAAAGGTTGAATACAATGCCAACCAATGAAATAGAAGGAGTCAGACCAAATCTAATGATGATGGGAAGGTGGCTTATAAGCCAACTAGGACAAAGGAACACATTACTAATGAGGTATCTAGAGCAATTATTACATAGTTATGGAAGTTGTTGAATAATGCTAGATGACAGGATATGCTGGGAGGAGGAAGATGAGAATGTAATGCATTGGATCTGTAACATGGAACATCGAGAGGCTTCTAGAAGAAGGATTGAGTGGGAGTTTGTAGTAAAAAATATCTATAAATACTAGTTTGGAAACTAGAGAGGGGTTGTTGTTGCCTAAAGTAAGGTTGTTGGTGTTTCCCAAATGAGAGGTTGTCCCTGAGCATATAAAACTACCTCTTTAGTGTGGAGAAACATAGTCAATTGTGAATTTCCAAATAGAGCATAGAATCTGCATTATAAAACTACCCTTGTAAAGTGATTCAAATTAATATGAATCCATAATTCTTGGTGTTTGTTGTTATGAGTGTGTTTGTTTTCTACTGCATTCGCTTGTGCACCTCATAAGAAGTTGACGAAGGTCACGATTGCATCAACTACATCCCATTTCACTAATTCATAAATTAATTTGTTGATAATAATTTCCTTTGGGTTTTTACTTATTGGGGACCCCATGAATTCTTCTATGAGTGGCATTGGTTTGGTCATGATTGGTACTGGTTTTTCTTTACATTATAAGTTAGTAATATGCATAATGAGTGAATTTATGATCAGAATGGGCTCATCTAACAATATGTTTCCATCATGGTACCGACTGACGATGAATTTTTCAATGATGTCTTTCAGGTTCCCGAGGGGGGGATATCAAGGGTGCATTTAGGTACTTGTGAATCTTTGCAACATTGAGTTTGTTGGTTTCCTCTGCCCATTGGTTGTACCTAATTCTCCATTCCTTCATTTCTTTGTATTGTTTACCCCATTTTTTCTTGTCCATTTTTTCTTTCTTTATTTTGTGTACAGTCTAGCTTCTAGGGGGTCATGGTAGCTTCTTTTGGTTGCATCCTAGATTACTCTTCGACATCTATGTTCTTTTCTACTGCTACTATCGTGTTTGGCACCATTACTGGTTCTTGAAATTTGATGGTCAATAGGTCTGAATTAAACCCTGTACTTCGAAAATCATTTGTTCTTGCTCAAGTTTAGTGCAACAAATAGTCCCATGAATCTTCGAGTTTTGGTGTTTTTATAGGCATAGTCTTCAGTGTGATTTTAATGTGAATAGGTAATAGCAATAAATGTATCATATTGTAAGGAAATCTCATTCACATTCTTTGTGTAGCTTCTAAAGTAAGTTTTGTTCATGCACTAGTTGGTACAATTGATGGTCGATGCCCCTATCATTACTCTTATTGGTCTCTAGCTCCATGTCTTTGTTTGTCTTTCTCTGGTCATCATGGGGATATCTTGGTCAGTCTCTTGTCAGATGAATTCATTATCTTATTTTCCATCTCTTTTTTTCTTTTGCTCGATGCTAGGTGAAGGTTTTCCATTCTAGGACTAAATATTTCCATTCTTGCACTTTGCCTCTTGTGCGTTGTCAACTCCCATATGTGTTAAATCACATTCACCTTGCCAAAATCCATGCCTTAGAATTTATTTATATATATATACTTGAGGTCAAGTTAGTTATGTAACTTCATTTTAAAACAAATTAGTTAATTTCCCCTAAATCTACATAAACTTAGGGGCACAATATTTGATTAGTGGTGATACTGTCGTTATTCAACAATGTGCCCCTTTTACGATGAGTATGTTGTGCCCACAACATCTCCCCTACATTTAAATAAAATGAAAGTCCCCCATTCAAAATTTTGAACTCCCCTACATTTCAATAAAATGGAAGGTTCCCATTCAAAATTTTGAAAACATTGTCTACCCTTCTCCCCTCCATTTAAATAAAATGAAAGGTCCCCCATTCAAAATTTTGAAAACATTGTCCACCCTTCTCGAGTTTGGTAGATCTCGGTTCGGGTCCTTCTGGTTCTATTTATGTTGATCTTCGCATGACATGTTTCTCATTTCATATATTATCTAATGCATTTTCATGATTTTGACAAGGATATAAAGTATCATTGATTTTAGTTTTGGATCTGCCCTATCGAGCTGATTATATCAGAACTATGTCTAAGTTTAGATTATTTTAAATGTACCTGATTTCGACATTGCTACCTGTTACTGACATTGGGTTGTAGTTTTATTCTCTTTGTAACTTCGGATGTTAATCGGATCCAAAATCCATCTTTTTCTTGATTTAAATAGTATTTTGGATCAATTACTTTGGGATGTCTGCCTCATGAAATCTTTTCCTTCGTTGATTTTTTCGTTTCTAAACGTTTCATTCTAGGTATTCTTTGGGATATGTTACAGGTTTGATGTATACCCATAATTCTATTGTAATTTATCGATGGGTCCATTGCTGTAGAGTGACATTGTCGAAAGTATAATTTTTCTTATACGCCTTGAAAGAATATAGGTTGAGGAATGGAAGCATACCTTTATTTCTCAATTTGGATAATTTATCGAATTTTACAAGCTTCAAATTTTCATTTAAAAACAATGTTATGTGCATTTCTGACAAAGTCAAACAATTTGATTAAGATTTGATTAAGGATGATTTATATAAAAGGTCAGAACGAATTTGCAAAGGATGCTTTCGCTCTCTTCCATCAAATGCAATTGAGAGCCGTGGAACCAGACCGAATTACTGTCGTGACTATTCTCCATGCATGTGATGAGTCGGCAGCTCAGCAACAAGGTAAGGAGATTCATGGGTGCATTATTTTAACTGGGATTGAATTCGATGTCTCTCTTATTGCAACGCTTGTAGCTATATACAAACATAGTAATATAGAGGCTGCAAGCCAATTGTTTTACTCAACACAGGAAAGAGATGCGGTCTTATGGAATTCAATGATTGTTGGGTTTGCCCAGAATGGACTTGCCAGTGAAGCCCTGACACTCTAACCTCGATTTTTTTTCATATCAGCCGGCACAATAATGTTGAAGCTGATCACTTAACAAATATAGGATGCAAGCTACATGAAGGCAAGCTAGTGGTCCACAATTCCTCCAAAAGTGTTAAATGGACAGAATTCTTTCTAAGTTAAATAAGATTGTTATTGGCTAAAGAAATATCATGAGGAATTTATCTCCCTGGTTGAAGTTCATAAGTTTGCAAAGACATTGGATCGGCCCAAAAGTATGGCTCTAAGGACAAGGTGCTGGAAGATTGGAATTACCGCGCGCATTAATGGAGTTTCGAATTCTCATGCCTTAATCCCATCGACATAATGTTTACTGATCAAGGTCGTGTGAACTGCTTTAATGTGTGCTCCTTTCTCGAAATTTCGCACAAGTTGACTCCCCCAACTCGCTCAAGTCTCGAGAAGTTGATAAGTTGGTATATGGGGTTACTTCATATCGTGAAGAGCCTGCATTTGTTTTTCTCCTTTTCAGTTTGAGAGTCTCCCGCCGATATTGTCCGTTTGGTGCAATGAAGGGCAATCAAGAAAAGACTCTACCTGGGGTGCCAAACCCTTGTTCTTTCCAGGAAGTAAAAGGATACATGGTTGAGTATAAGAAAATGCTCCTCTGCGAACATGAGGTAGCCTCTGTGATTCTTGAAGGGCAGCATTATACTAAAAAAGAGATATATTGTTTTAACTCTAGGTTGGAACAATATACTCTAGGTTGGAGGATGTGGAAATGAACACCCGTGTGTTGGTAGGTGAGGTGGAAGACATAAGGAGGACGATGATGAGGATGGAACAGTCGCAGGTAGATAACTTCAACGTAACTTCAACGGGATGCGAAATTTCCTGGTGGGAATGAGGAACTTGATGCACTTGATGCAGGAATTCCGTACAGAGAATGAGGAGCACAACGCTTCACTCAACTAAAAGTTGTTGTTTAAACCATGCAGGAAGAAATGAATGGACTCCTGGCAAATTGGAATGGATCTCCAAGGAATATGAACGCCTCAAACCAACACGACCATTCCTCCCCTATGGACGGTCATTCCTTGGTGCTCTAGGATGTAGAGATTTCACCAAAAGTCACGGTATGAGGGTCATTCCTCGATACTCTAGGATGCAGAGATTTGACCAGAAGTCGCAGTACCACCAGATGTTTTCCAGGATTGATGCTTTGGTATTTTTATCTGTTTTTCTAAATACATTTTATCCTTCTTATATGTAATCAATATGTATGAATCTACTCTACAAGAGGTAGCAGGATAGGATGCTCAAAGTTTAGCAAAACAATATTTGAAGTAATTTTTCTTTGTGATGGGCCTCCAAGAACTGCTTAGTCTCTGATTTTGTTAAGTCGATACTCGAATCTTCTATGTATATGGCTCTTCTTTTATTAATATAAAAAAATATAGTTTTTGTTTTAAAAAAAATGTATCTTCACGATATATCTTATAATTGTTTTATTTTTTAGTATGGTTTATAGAATGTCATGGTTTATCTCTTTTGCTTTTGCTTGTTTGCTTGATTGTGCCAAATGGTTCTCATTGATGTTGTAAAATTACTTAAAAGTGACGCTAGTCAATCAAAATACTATATGTCGGCCATACATTTAAAAAATAATAATAAAATAAATACTATATGTCGTCTATATATTAAAAAAGTAAAGATAATATAATCGATACTAGTACCAAAGCAAAGAGCAAGAGTGGTGTATAAGGTAACCATGAGGTTATAATCTGCTATTGAAACAATCATGAGATCAAGAACATCTGTAAATGACGTAGAAACACCACTATATACAATGGTAAAGGATCAAGTTGGCTACATAAGAGCTCTCTATGCTTGGGTGGGGAAAATGTCATCGAGTACTGCTGCAGGGAAGGTGTGGGCAGTCTCAATCCGAAAGGGTTGAAGTTGTTCACCAATATAGAGACATGCTCCTAGATGTCGGGGGTGAAACAAGGTTTACAATGTTATCACATACATTGTCCATCAACTTCTCTATTTGAAAGTGGCCTTTTTTAAGCTCTTATATAAGTGGTTGAGAAATCCATGACTGGAAATAGCAAAGTTGAGTGTGAAAGAGGGCGATAATCCCATCAAAGCCCTGACTCAGGAGAGCAATGTGGTTGTTATTGGGTAAATTGATGTGCTCTAATTTGGAGAGGTTTATTAAAGAGAGGGATTGTATAGAATATTGAAGTGCATACAATATCAATCTATCATGGTGTGGTATAGGTGGCTACGACACCGCCCCCCCCCAAAAAAAAGAAAGGTCAAATGGGATANGTTTGCACAAACCCTATCACTTCATACAAAACCACAAAAATCCTTTTCAATGTGATTGCAAGGGGAAACTCAATCTTTAACCTGTAACTTAATGTCTAAAAGTGTCCCTCGGGGTTTTACGACCTTAGTCCCTCTTCCCTTCTCCTCCTCCAATGGTTTATGTGTTATTTTACATGTTCATGAAGGTTGGATGCTAGAACGTATAAGCTCCATTATATCACAGTATTTATATTAATTCAAATAGTCAAAAGGGAGTAGTATCTTTTACAACATAATGGTTGATTGGTTGAAAGGTGAGTATGTTTATTTGCTTAACCTTCCCCTCCTTATCTATAATACATGTTGTTTGGTTGTATGTGTAAAACAATAATTGAATGCAACTATCATATGTCATATTGGAATTGTTCCTACAATTATAAAAACCTCCTTTGTGGGATGTTATGTGGGTGTTTGTGTGATAGTAACTGAGTGGAAATTACTGAATGACCAACATCAAAGCCCAACATCTCATCATCCTTATGCAAATGAGGGTGTGTAAAAATATAGTAATCATCATATTAACATATAATGGTTGATTGGCATTCTTATAAAAATGAGGGTGTGCACAAAGGTAGCATCCCTTGTATTATCATAACGATTATGTGCATTATTACCACATGTGTTGTACATACCCCTAAACTTGTGGTTTTTCATCACAAGACTTAACTGGAATTAGTTGTTGGATTCCTTGGGTTCTTTGATGCTAGAATTATGCTTCATGGTGTGATGATGCCCTAGTTGATCATTTCTTGGTGGATCTTCATGATATATTTGTGTTGGTAGTTATGGGTTGTGATATATATCGATGTTTTCATAGGATATAATTCACTCTTAAGGATGTTTTGTGGTCAAATTTTCATAGAGCATCATCCTCCTAGAACATGTATCAAGCATACACATATCTCTTGTTGATCACCCTTACTTCTTGGAACTTGGTGATCATATTAACATGGTTATCTATCATTCAATCTCATCTACCAATTTTTATACCATTAAGAATATAACCATCATTTTAGAGATGCTTGTTCTTCCATGCTTGCACACAAACTATCATCTTAAGATTTAATTCCTAAAATCAATGATAACATATGGACAACTAATAGGGAGGCCATCCATGTCATGCTATTTGAGATACATTGATATGTTAAGAATCATGCCAAGATAAGTTAGAAACCATGAAAATCAGACCTCAAATGGGCATAAGAGAGATGTTGGTACACATCATGCCTCAGGCCTATACTTCTTAGAATTACGAAGAAGAATTGGCACCAATATCCATGACAACAAAGAACATCTAACATCCATTTATACTTGTGTATTTTATATCTAGATATGCGTCGAATTAAGTGATAATGATCTGAGGTTGACTCGATCAAAAAATATATTTGTATACTCAGTTTAGTTGCTTTAAATTCTATGTTGAGTTTCCAAATCCCTTAATCAAGCACCTAATGTCAAGATTAATGTATTTCTACCAACTCTATACCTGTATCATCTCATACCTTCTTTACAAAGCAATTTTGAAACTATTCTTCATCATTATGCCAAGCTGGAAAATACCTTTTTGAATTTTAAAGAATTTTGCTTGGCTAATACATGATGGCATGGAATTTGTATTATTTTTGAAAGGCCCATTTTAAATTGAAATTTCCTCTAATGAAAATAGGCATGTTATGTTTACATGAGTGAGTGTTATTATTTTTTTTTCACAAAAAAAAGTCACAATTCATTATATTGATAAATGAACCATATTGTTCAAAGGTCATATCTCCTCAATCAGATGCCATCCAAGATGGAAAAATATATCCTTATTAAATGGTTTGTATCCAGTCTACTACCACGAATAAGGATGAATTTGACCATGTATGCCTGCAATACATGTGATGATGATCTCAATAAGGATAATAAATTCAAATAAAAAATTGACCACTCAGGAGGGTCATCTAACTGACGGGTCGAAGAAAACATGGAAGAGATGCAACAGTCGTTGCAAAAATTGGCATTGAAACATAGCGATTTATGGTGCACCAACTATTCGAATGAAGGCCACACAAAAGAATCTTGTCAATATAACTACTAACCTCTTTATGATGTCAAAGGATATTTTCCATATGAACGGAGATATCTGCAGGAAGAACACCAAATATTTCCTAAAGAAAGACATCCTGAAAATTTTAGACCTACACATACATCATACTTTTGTGACAATTCCAGAAAATTTAAACTACATACAACATGTGAATTCCCATATAATGTTGGTGAGGTCAAAATGAAGTGGTGTGGAATCTATTGGAATACTTAACAAAACACCGTCGACTGCATCTAAAATTTGAAGACTAAACATGATCAGCACATAGTCTATGAGACATAGACAAGAGAACGAAATAATCACAAACATCACTAAGATACTTAACACAATGAGTAGTGCAATAACGGAGGATATCACAGTTGAGGAGGATATCGTGGTCAAGGACACAATAACTACAACCATGGTCATGGCTGACTGAGATGATTTTTTTCTACAGTGGAGAACATTTCAGTCCCGACTGTTCTTGGAAGGACAAGACAGATATCAAATTTTGTACTAAATGTGGTGTAAGTGAGTATTCCTTAGAGGATTTCCTAGTTATGCTCGAAAAGGTTCTCAATAAAAATAATCTTAATATTTTTTCTGGTCTTTCGAAGAATGATATAACGAAACATAAGAACTGGCAAATTGTCACAAGGCGAGGAATGGAAATTGGGTGTGATAATACACATGTAAGAAAACTGGCAAGTAAGGATTGCAATTACCCATATATTAATGAACAAAAATATTAATGATGTTTCAATAATTTTTTAAGAATTAGCACAAGAAGAAGACACTTAAGAATAAAAAATCAAAACAATTAATGATTTATTGCAATTACGTACAAAAAAAGAAGTTGTTGCATGCATGATAGGTCTTATGTATAGGGTGCATCCATGGAGGTGGGTAACATTTTCTGGCAAAGCGATTTCGAAAAAAAGCAAAACGCGCACCCTCGATCGAGGTTTTGTCAAACCATCGATCGAGCTTTTGATAAACCCTCGATCAAGCTATTACTAGCTCGATTGAGGGTTAAACAAAAGCTCGATCGAGGGTTTATCAAAATCTCGATCGAGGTATTGACCTCGATCGAGATCCCTGGTAAAAAATAATTATAAAAAGGCCATGGGCAGCTGCGTCCAGCACACTCTCGATCGAGCTACGACAGAGAACCCTCGACCAAGCTGCTGCAACCTTGATCGAGCTCCTGCGTAAGGGACACCCACCTTCGCTTTCCACCACGATGTCGGATCCTAGAGGTAACACCCAAAACTTCTAATTTGAAATTTAAATGAAACGTTACTCTGTTTTTTTTTTAATGTTAGTTTAAAATTGAAAAAAAGATTTTTTATTGATGATTGTAGGTTTTTTTTTTGTCTAATATGTTTGAAATGTGTGCTGGCAAGCAGAAATGCTACCGGATTTTTATAAAATCGTAATTGAAATTTGTTATTTATTTTAAATTTAAATTTTTTTTGTATACATATTTTGTCAACCGGTAGCGTTTCTGCTATCGGTTTAATTTTTAAATGTGTGCTCGGCATGCAGAAACGCTGCCCAAATTTTTTCAATCCTCCGAGAATACACGGAGGATTGAAAAAATTCAAATTTGTTAAGTTTAAAATTTAAATTTATAGTTTGTATAAATATTT
>LPNX010885771.1:196841-209830 GCA_001517045.1 Pseudotsuga menziesii
TTTTGATTTAGTAGACATATTTTGATTTTAGTTTATTGAAAAGTGTACACTTATGTATTTTTGTTTTTTTTAAGCTCAAACGTATTATGAAAATGTTGATTTTTTTTTTGAAAGAAAAAAACATCAATAAATTTAAGTGTGTATATTTGAAAAAAAAAATCAAATTAAAAAATTAATAGAAATTCATGATTTAAATTGTTTTAAAGAATATTAAATTAAAAAAATTAATATAAATCCATAATTTAAGATAAAATTATATTTTTGATATTTTTTAGAAAAGATATATAGATTTATATTCAACATTTTGAAAATTATAAATTTAGAATATTTTAAAATAATAGTAAAATATATAAATTTATACATTAAGACATTGACATTTTCCATCGAGGATAGGTTAGTCAAGATAAGTTAGTATTGCCCTCTTTATTGCCTTAGCTTATGAGAATAGCCATGCCCATTCATCAATCCATGGAGACTTGCATCTAGATGTCCTCCTTGCCATTACGATTTTATGTGAAATCTATATATTTCATTCATTGCATTAATAATATGTTCCAGTGGTTTACAATTGGTCTTGGACAATAAATAAATGAGTAAGCACACTAAAAAAAAAGCATAGGGGATATACTAAAATACTAAGTCTCTCTTTATCCCATTAATCCCCATATGGGAGGTTCAATTTGCCAACTTATAGCAACGAAGAAATATTGATGGCAATAATAGCAATAGGGTAGTGGTGTACTAGACCCTCCATAGAGACGTTTTAACTTGTCCACATGAGCCATGTCGACCCAAGTTCCATGAATTCATTAGCTAATAGATCTGAGTGTGGACACGTATATTATTCTACATAATATGACAATAGTATAATAACAATAATAAATTATATCAAGACATAACACATATCTACATTTGTTTCAGGTTTTACTAAAGTTAGCATAAAACCATAGGGCAGGAATAGGGCTGCTATGATATATTCTCGAGATAGGTAGACATGTTGAACATATTATTGTATCTTTTTTGAATATCCTTGATAAAATGGTTGACTTGTACCTAGTGGAAAAAATGATATCGACCTAAATTATGTGTATAGGTAAAGTTTAAAATAAATTTAAATGGAAAGTTAGAGACTGAACTACTGGATTGGGATCTGAAAAGTTAGAGCTTTGAACTTTCAGCGAAAACCATAAGTCCCAAGAATACTTTTGCATTTACACACATGACATGAATGATCAAGCTCATCTATCTGTGAAAAAAACATTTGCATGTGTCATTTCCTTATTGATTGTGCTCACACTCATGATCCTTCTCCCATTATTAATGTGCACCATGTGATGATATATTAATTTCATCTCAAATCTACATCTTTGCTATTGACATATTTATCATTTATCTTATATTGTATGTTGACTGCATTTACTATGTCTTATTTCATGCAGATGCATCTCTACAACAAAGTTCTTCGATTCGCCAAAGGAACAACACTAGTGGATCTACAGCCATTCCTCACCCTAGAGGTCGATAGAGGACTCGTAAGTACACAATTTCGCATGATGTACTATTTTTTGTTAGTTAAACAACAAATTAAATTGTTTCACGTGTGTATATTTAATCAACTTGTGTGTCTCTATTTTTACAGGTTCGCCTAGGCATTCTTTCCCAACACATGCTCCTGCTAGGGAGATGAGTGGCAGCCACACTGGCAGTCGCTCTGTGCATGTGAGCGGCGAGGATGATACTGCTGATGTTGGTGGGGAGGTTCCCCATGAGACAGGTACATTAAATGCATATATATTTTTCTTTCAGTTATCAGTACCTTTAATTTATATTGATTTCAATTTCACCTACAATTGATGTATGTATTTTGACTGACGTTTATGTTTTCATCTAATTTTTAGGTGTTGCATAGGAGGGCCCCAACCCTTCCGAGAAAGCACCATGGGAGGATGAGATCACATGTATCACGCTGCAAGACATTACCAATCAGCGTGACTATTTGCGAGTTAACTTCCAAGAGATTTCAGAGCACTCTCCTACATCATGTTCGATGTGGATGATGTTAGAGGCTATAGACAATCTATTGAAGGTCTACAGGTCCATCGGACCATTGATTTCTCTTTGGGTCAGTGCATGTCAAAGAAGAAGGGCAGCAGTGAGGAGTCCTGATAACTGGGCCATAGTGAAACATGCAACAGATGGCCATGATGTGAAGGGAACATTATTTGATATCCCTCTTGGTCGCGCTGCTGGTTAACCGCTTAGACTCAAGGAGTTTAAGCTAGAGGCTGCAGCACCTTATGTATACGACAGGTTTATTGGAGCGTGGGGTGCATGTTTCCCCACCATGAATAGGTCCCACTATACTTTTCCAAACATATATATGCATAGTTTATCCTGGACATGCACCCATATTACACCAACACACCATCGAGCTTCTATGGTGCTAGTGGGGGATGTAGTCATGCACGTCATGGGGCTAGGAGAGACCCTGGAGCTCAGCCAGAGCCAGAGCCTTTAGTAGGTTTCCCTTGCAGGACCATTCTTAGGACACATGATGTAGCTGGGTTATCTCAGCTAGCTTATGAGGAGCAAAGTGGATTGGCAGAGGCGACACGCATGATGGCTGTGCAGGCAGAGAGACATAGAGCACCCATTGCACTTGCAGAGCCTGAGATACAGTGGGTGACTAATGATGTTCTCAATGTTCTTGATCACGACACATTGATGGATTATGCTATCATGGCCTGCGATCCATATTTTGTACTGCATCATAGATGCAGGCATCAACCAATGGGACAGGTATATCTTTATTGTCATCATTTGATCAAGTCGTCATTTGATTGTCATGATTGCAATGTATTCTCAATTGAATCATTTTTTTAACTAATATTTTGCTTTGTGTTAGACCTCCATGCAGGATCCTAGTTTCATGGAGGTCCTTTTTGGCAGTGATGCATCTGTTTGAGTTCTCACTGCAGTTCCGCCTGCCCATGTCTATGAGATATGTGTTAACTGTCATCCTCGATTGGAATGTCTAAATGAGTCAATTGTTGAACACGTGATACTTTGGTATAATCTAAATTTCATCATTTATCTTTCTCATATTGTATAGGATAGAGGCAAGGGTGTTGCACAAGATTCTACACAGCCCCACTCGAGTCCTACTTATGGCATACCATTCGACAAGGTACTAGTTATTTATGGTTGAATTGTTTGCATTTTTATGTTCATATTATAATTTACATGTTGAAATTGTAATTCTCAAGTTCAAATCGTAATTCATTAATATAACTATTTTCATGTCATGTGGAAACAGATGTAGACACAGGCAGTTGTAGATGAGGGAATTGAAGCCATCGTGATGTTTATGGATGAGTGGATAGCCGCTCATCAGTTGAGTCCTAATGAAGGCTCGTCTCAGCATCCCATCCTCCCAAACCTGACACTCAACTCGAGTGAGGTGAGTTCATAGATAGATATGTTTCATATATATATTTAATTTTTTGTCACATTCTACATATAATTTAAATATGTGTTATGTAACTGACTTGCAGAGTTCACGGTTTTAACTTCTGTAGTTCTCAGACCTGGACAATTTTCTTCATGATGTGCATAGTCTAGCTATCGGTAGTGTAGCCGGTGGTAGTGTAGCTGGCGGTAGTGGCCATGATGGTTGATCTCTTGATCAATGGCGTAGGAGTGATTTGTATACTGTTATTTGTGGACGTTATTATTTTGGAATTTATTATTTTGTACTTTATGATTATCGATATATATATATATATATATATATATATATAGAGAGAGAGAGAGAGAGAGAGAGAGAGAGAGAGAGAGAGATGAACTTTTTTTTGAACATGATGGTCTGTTAAATGTTTTAATTATTTGCAGTTATAGTTAAAAAAAATTATGCTTTATGTAATCTTAATGTTATTTAACAAGATCATTAATGTGGAACAATCTTACAAAATTGTACAATTTTGCAATTTAACAAATTACAAGTTTACAAAATTTACAATGTTTACAAAGTTTAAAGTTTACATGTTTGCAAAAGTGTCAATCGAACACAACTTACAATTAAAATGTTACAAAATTTACAACTTTACAATGTAAGATATACTAGCCGCAAATTACAACTACAATGTAAAATTTGATTTCATATACAAAAAAATTTACAACTACAATTTTTAATTTGGTTTCATTTGTAAAAAAAAATACAATTTTGCAAAATTGTCAATCAAACGAAACTTACAATTAATATCAATTGCAATCAGTCGATTTAATGAGCACGCAATAAATGTATGTGTTGTTCTTTGGATTGCATGTCACTAACAATTTACAAGTTTACAATTTACAACTTGTCTACAATGTAACTTGTCTACGATTTACAAGTTTACAATTTACAACTTATTTATTCCTAGGTATAGGTGTTCATGCACATATAGTAAATATGTGAATGAACATGTACTCTCATATATATGTTTACAAAAATTACATTTAAATACAAATGATATATTTCAGAAGAAATTTTGATTTCCTACATTTCAAAAGCATGTCAACTATGTCAACATCAAAAGTGACATATGACCTTCATTCATCTGGCCAATGGGTTATAGGAATGCATGTTTCCATAATACGATCATGGTCAACTACTGACATATTCCATCTCTTTGGTTCACCCCTCTTCACCTTCATTTCAATGAGATGTATCTGACCTGCCACCACCAAATGACTGTACTGACAAGATATACATTCAGGCATGAAATCTCTGTAAATAATATAGTCACATTTTCTTCTCACTTTTTCAAAAAAGTGGCCCATCACAACTAGGTCACCAACTTGGTACGTGATTTCTCTGTCGACATAGGGCCGCACCAACTTGCTTTTGATTTGTGTACACCGCATCAAAAAGTATGCCACATGTTCAATATTTCTCGGTGGTACAATTACAACAAAGACATCACCTGCATCAAGATTTTCAAATATTAAACAATATATATATATATATATATATATATATATATATATATATATATATATGCATGTGTACATGACTAGAGACTTAAACATTCAATCAAGTATCATGTACCTTGCTTAACCAAATCAGAAACCCTATCATGATCCAGTGAAACCATTGCCTCATCAATGTGCATCTCTTACCACGTCGAAATTGGATGTGGCCCCTTTGGATTAAGAGGGACATATTTTCATTGTTTGACATATGCATCGTTCACGCAATGATCAACCCCCAGTCCATTGGCATCAATTCAAAACTCACACAAACATGCATACTTCCTCATTTCAATGGAAAATATGTCCCCCATGTCTTTACTACGAACTGAATGCAGTTCTCTCGTACCAGGTATGGTCTCGTAATACCATGGCATGGATCTATTCACATCGCCAAGGGAAACATCCCAAAAAAACCTGCATCGAATAACAAACATAATATATATATATATATATATATACAAACACATTTATTAAATTCCAATTAAGTTGTTGTTTTTTCCTACCTGTGCACCGGCCTTGCTTGTTCATGACCTTGGTGACCCAAATTTTGTGTGCACCAATCAACTACTTTTGTTGAGCACTTGAGTCAAGATGCACTATGACTCATTTGGTACCTCCGAAGTGCTCGTTTCATGCATGCACCTGTGCCATCGTGTTCACCCTTTTCGTGCCCTATTTCAAAAAAGCTCCAGGTGTGTCGAGTTCTCATCTCTTTGTGAAGGCAACTCAACCAATAAAATGAGCGTGCTGATTTGAACTGCCTCAAACACCCATCTGACCAAATCCAGTGTTCTGTAAATGACACCCCATTCTTTTTGAATGAATCATAAATCAACCCAAAGCAGTGTTGAACAAACAACATGCCATGCTCACGATCATCACTGACATAAAAATGGTATTCCTTGATCACATCGCATGATTGAGGAATGTTATCCCTACCATCAATGCTCTCCTGAGCATGTCTATACAATACATGTATGAAGATGGATACCTGGTCGGAGTGATAATACTCACTTTGTATCTCTCTCTGAGGAGAAAATGTGTAATTCTCAGCAAAGTCTACCACCAATAGGATTGCGCCTGGCTCAAAAACCTCATGAGAATGCTTAAATTCTAAAGTTTGCCACCTAGACCCATGGGAGTGTTTAATGTATTTGTAAATATCGCTTTGAAACTTGTCCATGAAGTCTGAAATAGGAATATCATCCTTGAGCAAGTCGATCCTCTTAGATGGAACATGTGAAGAAGATGATGGATTCATGGAGACATACTCATATCTCTTCCACTTAACTGTGATGTCTGACAATCCAGGGTGTGTTGGATCGATAAGAAACTTCATATGGAACAATGCCAAATCACCACATTCATAGCATCTTCTCCCACCTACACACCTTTTATTGAAAAACACATTTTTAGGATTCCTATTGCATATTATCATAGAAATAAAATCCTGCATTGTGTGCCAATGTTTTTTACAAAAATCCACAAATGTGTCGTAGTATAACTAGAATTCAATGTGGTATCAATAACAACAAGTGTCGTGAATCATATTCGGCCTAATATACCATGGTTTCAACTTACTGAACATGGTAAATGAGATTTGGACACCAGGATTCGATTCTTTGAATTCCTCGAACAAAGCAACTCCTGTCATCTCCATAACATGCTTGCAATGCTCCTTATAAATGCCTCTTCTAGAACGTTGTCGCAGGACATGTTTTCAATCTGGTATAGCACAAGAATGGTTGTCCCAATACTCTATAACCTTCTCTCTGATGCCCTCTTCCATCTTGTCTTTTTATGCTTCTCTACATATAAGAGCCCAACAAGCAGCTTCATCATTTTCATCTATCTTTACCCTGAATTTAGTGTATTTGTGCAGTGTTTTTCTTGAAACGTGAAACATCTATGACATTGTTGTGACCATTCGATTTCTTGAGGTGCTTCGTGCCACAATAGCAGTTGTAATTTCCTTATGAGCAGCACTCACATCAGTTTTTCTTGACTTTCCAAATGGATATAGTGCAGTTGTTACATTTTTTGTTACATTCTCACATGCATTTTTATTTTTAACATCCTTAAAACCCAACAACTTTGTGGAACATTTCAATTTTTTGTGTTTTATCAGCCCATGTAGGATTTGAGCTTGTGTAATCACTGATTGTTGTTCAAAGTACAACTTGATTATGTTACTAACATGCTCTCTAATTGTCCGATCAGGGGTCGGGTTTTTGAAATCTTCTTGAGTGGCATCATCTAACCCTCTTAAACAATTAGCAACCATTCCAACATCATTGAAGCTCCCAATTACTCTTAAGAAATCAGAGGGTGCACGATCCTGTGATGGCTGGCCAGGATCTAGCAATAAACAAATACAAACTCAAAAATAAATTTACAAGCTCAAGAATAAATACAAATAAATGCAAGCTCAAGAATAACTTTTTATTTTACTTATCATATTGCCATTGTTAATTAAAAAATTAGCAGATAAATTATACAAGCTTGAATAACATTTTATTTTAAGTTTATCATATTGCCATTATTTGTTAACAAATTAACAAATAAATGCAAACAATCGGGGCTGTAGTAGTAACTGGAGATGAATATGGACAGCGGTCTAAATCGTATTCTAATGGTTAAAAGGTAGTCACTCATCCACCAAGGCTTTCTCAGACCTGAGTATTGGGGAAGTACCCCTCACTTCATGGCGCAGGTAAAACTGCTAACCGCTTGGCCACAAATGACGGCTCTTTGGTTTTCCTCACAGGTGGGAATCTAGTCAATCTGGTAGGGGTCATTGCCCTTTTCGCTTTGCAAGTCCTCTCATTGGCCATCTACTTCACGGTTCCTGTGGTACTCCTCATAATGAGTTTTAGGGAAAATCCCAAGTACTTCCCACAGTTGTTGCGAATGAGACTTATGTCCCAATCTAGATGTTATTAAGTAAATTAGGTTCTTAAGTATGATTGCTAGTCATTTGTACAAGATTGCAATGTAATGTAATTGTAATTGTAAAATTGTAATGTAATTGTAATTGTAATGTAATTATCATCATTATCATAATGTAATGTAAAATTGTAATTTGAACACTATGAAAATGTTCATATACATGAATATGAAATTAAAATTATACACGTAATGTAATTGTAATTGTAATTGTAATTGTAAAATTGTAATGTAATTGTAATTGTAATGTGATTGTAATTGTACAATTGTAATGTAATTATATTATCATTATCATAATGTAACATGTAAAATTGTAATTTGAACACTATGAAAATGTTCATATACATGAATATGAAATTAAAAGTGTACATGATTGTAATGTTTAATGTAATTGTAATTGTAAATTTTGTAAAATTGTAATTGTAATGTGATTCTAATTGTAATTGTTTAATGTAATTAGAGATCATCATTATTATTTAATGTAACATGTAAAATTGTAATTTGAACACTATGAAAATGTTCATATACATGAATATGAAATTAAATCAATATTAAAATTGTAATGTAATTGTAAAATTGTAATGTAATGTAATGATGTAATTATTGTAATGTAATGTAATTGTAAATGTAATGTAATAATGTAATGATTGTAATTTTATGTAATTGTAAAATTGTAATGTAATTGTAATTGTAATGTGATCTTGTAATTGTAATTGTAATTGTAATGTGATCTTGTAATTGTAATTGTAATGTAATTATCATCATTATCATAGTGTAATGTAAAATTGTAATTTGAACACTATGAAAATGTTCATATACATGAATATAAAATTAAAATTGAATATTAAAATCAATGAAAGGAGAGATAAGGCTATAGAAAAGATGAATAAAATAAATGCAATGTTAAGAGGAGTGAAGATGCAAGTCAATCTATGATGACAAGTGCAATCAACTCCCATTGAGAACAATCTTTGTAATTTTTTACATGAAAATTATATATATGTGAGTCTATATTATGCAATATGAAATTATAAAATTAAATGAAATTATATGAATATATAAATACTAAATTATACAATTTACATACAATTATAAATACATATATATTCATACATGCACATACAATGTACATATAACTTTATGAATTAATTACAAAATTATAATAAATTCTAAACTTGATTTAACGTGTACATATATATAAAAATTATGAACTAGAGTTCACTATGAAATTAAATATATGAATATGCAATTTATAAAATTATATGAATATGAAATTATACAATTTACATATAATTATGAATACATATATATGAATTCAAACATTCACATACAATTTATATAAGTTTATCAATTATTTACAAAATTATATTTACATTCTAAATAATTTAACACACATATATATATAAATTATGAACTAGAACACTATGAAATTAAATATATTATGCAATATGAAATTATATGAAAATATGAATGAAATTATATGAACTATATCACTAGGAAAAAAAAATTATAGTTATGAATACGAAATTGCATAACTTTTAAATTATACCAATATTATTAGTAATGGCATTTGATTCTCCCATCATAGGTTGATTTTCAACTTCTTCTCCTCTCAAGATTGCTCTTTTTTCCCTCTTTCTTTCTCTATCTTTCTCTCTTATTTCTTCGGTGTTGATTTGATTCCTAGTAGATATTTTACTTCGACGCTTTTTGCTTCCCATTGTGATCAAGATCAACAATCCAAATTCACACCTACAACAATATGTAAACACAATACACAATACATAATGCTAAATTTGCATTAGAACACAAGCATTGTTTCAAATAGGTTAGCCAATTGTGAATGATAAAATTAGTAAGATGTTTATGTTTTTATGTTTATATAGAATTTATTTAGGAATTCGGGTGGGAAATGGTGTTAGGAAGGCAGTTGAAATGAAATTAATGCCATTAATGCTTAATTTCATTCCCAACCACTTTTGTATGATTTTTTAAGAAAAACTAGACCTCGATCAAGGTATTACCTCGACCGATATTTCTATAATTTCCTCGATCGAGCTTTGGTTAAAACCTCGATCAAGGGCCTGAAAAACAGGGATTTAGCCCTCTTACAGGAAAATCAATGTTTCTCTGTGTCTTCTAGGGGTGTGTTGATGGGCGTATTTGACTAAGCCCACAACGGGGGAAAACGACCCAGTCCGGGACCCTTAGAACAGGCTCCAAGCTATTTGGAATAGCCGCTCCCAACAGGTTTAAAGGCTCTGTTGGCCTGGGATCCTAGAAGACTAATGCTTACGATTAATGCTACTGATAGTTAGTGTCGATCCTATTCTTATAATTACAAAAGTTAACCTAAGTTATATATTACAAGAACTGAAAACTGTTAAGTTAAATTACTCAAAACCATTAACTCTAAATACATAAATAAGGCCTAAATCTGTACGGGATTAATATACTTACAAAATCATGTTATATTTATGTACAGATGTACAATAATTACATAAAAGGATAAACTGAAAATAATTAATGAAAAAGATCTGACTCCACAGGGTTCTTTAGATAGTACAAAGACAAAAACTGAATAGAGTATAACTCTAATCTAATACCTATCCTGATCAGGAGCAAAAGTTAATTTAACCTGCAGCCAACTGTTGTTGATAAAAGCACTGTACGTAAACATTTGCTAATATTTAAAGAAATTCAAATATCGCAAATCATACAAGCCTCATTACACATTACGTAATAATAATATCAATTATTAACTACAGAATATGATATACCACCACAGTTAAAAACAGGAACAGTCGATACCTGACAAATTATATTCGCACAATTCAACAAAGGAAATTATAACAAACATCATAATATAGGAAAGCAGATATCAAAACTGAATAGATATTATAAGACACATAAAAAGTTTTAAAACTGTAAATGTGTGTAAAACATCACCAGCCCAAACATCATAACAACTGACAGGTAACTTCCTAGGAGCTCAAATAGAACGAGCCAGCAATTTTTTCCTTGCTTCCCCAAAGTATCGACCCTACTGATGTTCACTATCAGCCCTTTAAATACATCTTGAGTTTTCCCAAAATACATTATCAGAAGCTAATAAACAAGATTGCGATCCCTAACTAATATCAAATAAAAAAGACAAGTGGAACATGTCGTTTTTCAACCAACGCACAACTATTCCATCCATCACATGGGATCGAAAACCAAAGAGTGGCACCTGTAAAGCAATCCTCCCAAAATCGATTTGTCTCCAGAAATACAGGGATCCCCAACATAACTGAAATCCTCAAAATCGGGGAAAAAGATATTACTATCTGCAATACCACATACAGGAATTATAAGTAAAACATAATTAAAATAATAGCAAACAAAATCATCAACAAATAAATTCGAAATAAACTAATACCTGAACTTGATCAATTAAATAACATATCACCAAACACTACAGACCGACTGGGGCATT
Source organism: Pseudotsuga menziesii (assembly GCA_001517045.1). NCBI lineage: Eukaryota > Viridiplantae > Streptophyta > Pinopsida > Pinales > Pinaceae > Pseudotsuga > Pseudotsuga menziesii. The sequence continues at coordinate 208,279 of LPNX010885771.1, forward strand.
GAAAACCTGAATGTTAACTCCACTAGATTGACTTGGTGAAGGATTTTTAAACTGCATTAAGGCGATCTGAGCATTGAGCTCACGCAGCTTTTCCTCACTTTTCTCATTCGCATCCTACAATTTAAGGACTCTCCTTATAAGTTTGTTTTTGTGATTCCTTAATCGTGAAAGATGCTGATTGCTCTCGTCGACTTTTACTTTTAACCCTGCATTATCAACTTTTAACAAGTCACGACTCGCCACTATCTCGTTCATCTTTTCTTCCATTCGGCGAACCCTGTCCAACAGACAACTAATGAACAGTGGCTGAAAAGTTTCCCCAATTACACGAGGAACGTCCGAGGTTGTTTTAACAAACTTCTCCTTTTCCACAGAGTCAATCGTGCAATCATCTTGAACCTCCTGAACTTTCTTATCGACTGATGGAGGACTATCACCATCAAAAGTGACACTGACACCAGGCTCAACAGGCTGAACCTCTACAGACAGAGAAGGGGTTTCAAATATATCTTCAACTATCGCAGGGTTACTCTGCTCAGCTAGATTAGCAACAAACTCACAGTGAACCACATCATCATTAACAGGCGGACGAGTAACATTTTCCTCGTCATCAATTACAACGGTTTCGACTGGAAGTTTATCATTCACACGGTTTTGTGCCACTTTGGCCTTCAACATGCTCCTGGTTAACCTTCTACCCAACTTGGACTTAGGTAAATTTCCCAGACGGTTTCCAGCTTTGTCGCTACTGTTTGATGGAGTGACGGGCGAAAGGGTTGGAGATTTCTTTACATGCCGAGACTGTAAAGAGGCCTGGGAATCATCCTTTGAATTACACACAGGTGCTTGAGAGGGTTTTGCACTCTTAGGGTTTAATGTAGATTTACTCAGAGGAGTCAAACCTGAAACCCTGTGTTTATTACAATCATCTGGGCTATCGAACATACAATGACAGAACCCTGAGAAACCATTTGCCTCTATGAATTGCTCCCAGGAGCGACCAGATTTCATTAATTCATTCTCTATTAACATACGCACTAACCCATGGTGAAACAGACTGTGACTTACATGTTTTGGTCCCTTCTTAATGGTGTTTGACATTTTAAACAGACTGTGAAGAAGATAATAAGGGAGATTGATGGGAAATCCTATGAAAGCAGCCATCAAACGAAGGTGATACACATAGGCCGAAGACAACCTACCTTCGCAAGTTAAATAACGATGAATTAAATCGAGCACAGGGCGCCAATCTTTCAAGAAATACTTGTGTGCAACCCCTGTTCGAAAGGACACATATTCTTGCGTCGGGTTTTTTAGCAAACTTCTCCATTCCGTAATCTCCATCCTCTGATACTTGAACCACTTTTGTCCGGACAGAGGGAGACCTGTTTCATTCGCAACCGACCTCTCATCAACTCGAAAACACAAATCTCCAACTTCAGCTTGATAATATACCAGGGACAATGCGAATACTCTGGTGACTTCTGGATTGGAATCAGAAAACCTCTCTAAGAATGGAAACCACCCGACGTCCCTAACTTTCTGCAAAAGC
>LPNX010885771.1:210349-367998 GCA_001517045.1 Pseudotsuga menziesii
TTTACCTGAAATCATGCAAGCAAAGAAATTAAATCCTTAACATAAGTCATTGCATAGATAATACTGCTTTAACATCTCAACCAGATTCAAAAATTTCATAGTCATAGACATTACCAGCGGATTACAGTTTCAGTTATCTGCTTGACAAACATCATATTTCTAACAAAACTCAGTCCGGAAGAGTAGAACAGTGAATGATTCAGTCTTAAAAGATAATATCACAATACCACAAGCATAGCCCTGCTGCCAGCAGGCGTCCATAGCCTCGACAGGGTTACTTTAAAACCCACAAACTGCCAGTATCCAACCTGCTAGTGAAAAATTTACAATTCTGGGCAATATAAACCGTTACCATTATTTTCTGTTTTCTCTTTTATTTGTTTCATTAGTCATGAAGGCCATGATTCAAGCTTGATAACCTGATAGTAATCATGTCAGTCACCAGCCTACATGACAGTAAAATGAACCAGCTCGTGATGAGACCTTTCACCCCTCAGAATTTTATGTCTAAGGGTCATTGCCCAGGCTTGGTAACCGGAGACGACAATGCTACTGGATGTAAACTTATGATCCTAAACAGACCGGCTCATCACAAGACCTTCTGTCCTTCAGACATCTTTTCGGATATTCAAGTCTATCTTTACCCAGAACGTAATTAAAGTTAATCCCAAACGAGATTATATTAGCAGGTAGGAAGGCGAGTCTGCTCCTCTTTACGAGAAGGGATGGCGTAAGAGATTTAATAGATGACTTTACCAAACACTTCTTTAATCTCCTTAGACAGAATTTTGCAAAAACTGATATAGGGAATTAACATGTGTTAAAAATTGCTGGTAATATCCAGGACAGTGGAATTCCCTTCTCTGTGTGGGAAGTAAAACAGAATGACAATTTTCAGAAAAATAATGCCTTTGTGCATGATTTTTAGGTAAATTTCAGAAATTGAATTCAGTCATCAGTTTTGGGGTTTGGTGAACGTATCAGGTTCAGATCACAAAAACAAAACAGCAAATAAATATGAAAAACACACAGACAAAAAAAACAAAAGAAATGAAATCATTCAAGCAATCACACCACACCGGTATCTACAAAAGTTTACTTTCAGCAAGTTACTGAAAGTAAGTTTTCAGAATTTCACCATTCACTGGATAAGTTCAGAATCACCCTCCAGCGTTTGCTTATTAACAATAACCAAGACCAAATGTAAATCAAAGTTCTTCAACTATACAACTAACTTAAAGAAAAGTTAGTGATGATAGTGCTAGCTTTAATAAATCATGAGAAATTTGATTTAACAAGGTCTTTATTAGAAAGAAAGAAAGAAGACTTCTACAAGTTCAACTAACGTTTTGCAGTCATGAGATCAAAAGTTTTCATTCAAAACATTCTATATCAAAGTTATATAATTTTACAATTAAGAATATGACTGAGACATGAATGTTTTGGAAATAAAAATAAAAAACAAAAAATGAGAGAGGGTAAAGAATAATCCTTGTATACGTTCGTGGCCGTCTCATTTTCAGCTTTAATACTTCTGTTATCTTCATACCTGCATTTATTGAAGAGAAACAAACATAAATTGATCTAAACTATAAACCTAATCTAAACTAATAAAATAAAATATATACAGACTAAGTAAAAGTATATTTCCAATGAAGCCATTCACGTAACTTGAGGCCTGCCAGAGAAAACAAGTCATGTATCAGCATTAGAAATGGGAATAATTCAAAATGAAGAAAACAAACTAAATCAAATTTCGTATGTACAAAGCACAAAGGATGACACAGAAACCTTTTAATAAATGATTCTTCCCACCATGCATAAATCAGATCATAAAAATCAAGTCGGAAGGATATAGATTTCTCATGAGAACCACGACTAAAAAGACACTTGTCAGAAGTATGATTCAAAATCCGTGAAAAAGAATCAATAAAAAATGTATCTTTTAATGCAATATCATCATGACCAAATTCAAAAAGAGCAAAATGACATTTGGGTATTATTTGGAGATCAAATACGTCATTGTGTCTTTTAACATGAAGATTAAAATTGATGACATTATCTTCAGATATGTATATCATGTTGTACTGAAGAAAATTAATTTTCAATTGTGCATTACAGATTGAATCATAATCCTTACTGACTAAAGATAAAATGGATGAACATGCATGAGTCTGATAAGTATGATAGTAGAAAAATTATGATCTTCTTCATGACAAATTTGAAATAAATCAGAACGAATCTCAAAATATCCTTCATTTTCAAAAAATATATTTCCTTGTATCCTATCAAAATCTGACCATAATGAAGAATTCTTTAGAAAATCATTAACATGTAAATGTAGTCTATGATCAGCAAACACATCCGGATACAAAGAGTAGTAAGAATCAGATTATAAAGAGGCAAATGCTTCTCTGTTGCTATAATTTGTTTTATTGACTGTTTTAATAGAAGCCTCATTAACAAAACTCTGATCTAATGAATTTTGTGAAGAAATGAAAGGAACTAACTCATCATGAAAGGATGAAGATGAAATGATATCATCACCAGCACGTTCAGTTGAAGAATTAAGAATTTTTGGTTTATCTTCCATTGTCTTGTGAACAACAAGAGTTTCGAAATTATCGTTTAATGTAAGAGTTGAATCATCATCCCTTTTATCTTGTTCTTGAATTTGCATATTATGAAATTCTATGATTTGTCCATTTTCAACAATTTCATTTTCAACAATGGAATTAGGCATAATAGATTCGATATCAACTTGAATGGATGAACTAACATGCATACTATCTATTGCAGATTTTTCATTCTTTTCCAAATCATGAAAATCAGAGAGAGAGATAAGCCAAAGAAACCAATTCATTTTGTCCCTTTCAGAAAGCTGATATTCTTCCCGAAACCTGCAACATATTACCATAAATCTGGAAAAGAAATCATCAAGAGATTCATCTTTATATCTACGAAGATTTCCTATCTCAATTTCAAGTTTCTTAGAGCTATAATCCTCATGATCATTAAGAAATAATTTCGTGAAATGTTCCCATGAATGAATGGATTTCGGTGGCAAGAATGCAAACCAAATCAGAATTCTTCCTGTGAAAGTAGCTGCAAAAAGTCTGCATTTCTCAGCCTCATCAAATATATCTTCACAAAAAACATTAAAATCTAAAAGATGATGAGAGGCAGACTTCTTACCTTCTCCATTGAAGCTCAGTCTTCGCAATAAATTAGATATTTCTGGAGAAAAACTTTCACCAGATGTATGAAAACTGAAAGCATGATTTAACATAATGATATCAGCCATTTCATAGTAAAAATAAATGAAATAAAAAATCGAACAACTCAAAAATGGCCTTCTTCCTGATCGGCCCTCCATCTAGCGCCATTGTTGATGGGCGTATTTGACTAAGCCCGCAACGGGGGAAAACGACCCAGTCCGGGACCCTTAGAACAGGCTCCAAGCTATTTGGAATAGCCGCTCCCAACAGGTTTAAAGGCTCTGTTGGCCTGGGATCCTAGAAGACTAATGCTTACGATTAATGCTACTGATAGTTAGTGTCGATCCTATTCTTATAATTACAAAAGTTAACCTAAGTTATATATTACAAGAACTGAAAACTGTTAAGTTAAATTACTCAAAACCATTAACTCTAAATACATAAATAAGGCCTAAATCTGTACAGGATTAATATACTTACAAAATCATGTTATATTTATGTACAGATGTACAATAATTACATAAAAGGATAAACTGAAAATAATTAATGAAAAAGATCTGACTCCACAGGGTTCTTTAGATAGTACAAAGACAAAAACTGAATAGAGTATAACTCTAATCTAATACCTATCCTGATCAGGAGCAAAAATTAATTTAACCTGCAGCCAACTGTTGTTGATAAAAGCATTGTACGTAAACATTTGCTAATATTTAAAGAAATTCAAATATCGCAAATCATACAAGCCTCATTACACATTACGTAATAATAATATCAATTATTAACTACAGAATATGATATACCACCACAGTTAAAAACAGGAACAGCCGATACTTGACAAATTATATTCGCACAATTCAACAAAGGAAATTATAACAAACATCATAATATAGGAAAGCAGATATCAAAACTGAATAGATATTATAAGACACATAAAAAGTTTTAAAACTGTAAATGTGTGTAAAACATCACCAGCCCAAACATCATAACAACTGACAGGTAACTGCCTAGGAGCTCAAATAGAACGAGCCAGCAATTTTTTCCTTGCTTCCCCAAAGTATCGACCCTACTAATGTTCACTATCAGCCCTTTAAATACATCTTGAGTTTTCCCAAAATACATTATCAGAAGCTAATAAACAAGATTGCGATCCCTAACTAATATCAAATAAAAACGACAAGTGGAACATGTCGTTTTTCAACCAACGCACAACTATTCCATCCATCACATGGGATCGAAAACCAAAGAGTGGCACCTGTAAAGCAATCCTCCCAAAATCGATTTGTCTCCAGAAATACAGGGATCGCCAACATAACTGAAATCCTCAAAATCGGGGAAAAAGATATTACTATCTGCAATACCACATACAGGAATTATAATTAAAACATAATTAAAATAATAGAAAACAAAATCATCAACAAATAAATTCGAAATAAACTAATACCTGAACTTGATCAATTAAATAACATATCACCAAACACTACAGACCGACTGGGGCATTGAAAACCTGAATGTTAACTCCACTAGATTGACTTGGTGAAGGAGTTTTAAACTTCATTAAGGCGATCTGAGCATTGAGCTCACGCAGCTTTTCCTCACTTTTCTCATTCGCATCCTGCAATTTAAGGACTCTCCTTATAAGTTTGTTTTTGTGATTCCTTAATCGTGAAAGATGCTGATTGCTCTCGTCGACTTTTACTTTTAACCCTGCATTATCAACTTTTAACAAGTCACGACTCGCCACTATCTCGTTCATCTTTTCTTCCATTCGGCGAACCCTGTCCAACAGACAACTAATGAACAGTGGCTGAAAAGTTTCCCCAATTACACGAGGAACGTCCGAGGTTGTTTTAACAAACTTCTCCTTTTCCACAGAGTCAATCGTGCAATCATCTTGAACCTCCTGAACTTTCTTATCGACTGATGGAGGAATATCACCATCAAAAGTGACACCGACACCAGGCTCAACAGGCTGAACCTCTACAGACAGAGAAGGGGTTTCAAAGATATCTTCAACTATCGCAGGGTTACTCTGCTTAGCTAGATTAGCAACAAACTCACAGTGAACCACATCATCATTAACAGGCGGACGAGTAACATTTTCCTCATCATCAATTACAACGGTTTCGACTGGAAGTTTATCATTCACACGGTTTTGTGCCACTTTGGCCTTCAACATGCTCCTGGTTAACCTTCTACCCAACTTGGACTTAGGTAAATTTCCCCGACGGTTTCCAGCTTTGTCGCTACTGTTTGATGGAGTGACGGGCGAAAGGGTTGGAGATTTCTTTACACGCCGAGACTGTAAAGAGGCCTGGGAATCATCCTTTGAATTACACACAGGTGCTTGAGAGGGTTTTGCACTCTTAGGGTTTAATGTAGATTTACTCAGAGGAGTCGAACCTGAAACCCTGTGTTTATTACAATCATCTGGGCTATCGAACATACAATGACAGAACCCTGAGAAACCATTTGCCTCTATGAATTGCTCCCAGGAGCGACCAGATTTCATTAATTCATTCTCTATTAACATACGCACTAACCCGTGGTGAAACAGACCGTGACTTACATGTTTTGGTCCCTTCTTAATGGCGTTTGACATTTTAAACAGACTGTGAAGAAGATAATAAGGGAGATTGATGGGAAATCCTATGAAAGCAGCCATCAAACGAAGGTGATACACATAGGCCGAAGACAACCTACCTTCGCAAGTTAAATAACGATGAATTAAATCGAGCACAGGGCGCCAATATTTCAAGAAATACTTACGTGCAACCCCTGTTCGAAAGGACACATCTTGCGTCGGGTTTTTTAGCAAACTTCTCCATTCCGTAATCTCCATCCTCTGATACTTGAACCACTTTTGTCCGGACAGAGGGAGACCTGTTGCATTCGCAACCGACCTCTCATCAACTCGAAAACACAAATCTCCAACTTCAGCTTGATAATATACCAGGGACAATGCGAATACTCTGGTGACTTCTGGATTGGAATCAGAAAACCTCTCTAAGAATGGCAACCACCCGACGTCCCTAACTTTCTGCAAAAGCCCAGGGTTCGAATCCAATAGGGTTAACTCGTAAGGTTCAACTCTCACAACAGGAGCCATCGCTGATCGTTTGTGAATACGAAACCATGCACCAAGCACTCGCCACCACTGAATCAACGACAGAAGAGTAGGTTGAGAGCACTTGGAACCGAGACTTAGCAACAGTAAGTAATGCAAAGGGTGAGCCATGGGTAAATACAGGCGAAACCCTTGCGGGTTCGACATGATCAGAGCCATCACTACTCGGAGTGATAATCGTAAATGACGGTCGAAACCCCGAAAGACTGATGTTAACCCCATCTAGCCTGCATTAAATGACCAGAGAGCGCGAGGTGTACGTAGTTACAGGTGCTTCAATGGTGGACAGCCACGACAGGGAGTATGTACATGGAGGACAAGGTAAGAATGAGTGTCATAATAACACTCTGAATTCGTGATGAGTGTTACTCGTGCCATAGACCATTCCCCATAATGTGTTCGGCTCATTCATCAAAGGTGGCGAACTATCTTATAACTTGACCCTAGACCTTTACATATTATCACATGCAAATTAATATCAATGCAAATAATGGTTATCAAACTTTAAAATATGGCATGCGAATCATGTATCTAGGGTTCTATAAAGTTCGACAAACCTTTGATCACCATTACCCGATTCTGCATAAGGATCATGATACACGACCTTAGTAATATTTCTTATCAATGAAATTGACCAGAAACGGTGTTAATGTTTAAGAGATCCAGAAACGGTGTTAATGTTTAAGAGAGCCTGAACAACTAGGATATGCAGCATCAAGCATAAAGACCATGAACACTCATGTATTGACATCCCTAGTTACAATTCATCCAAACCAGTCACTCAGAGATATTGATATCATTGATCCAATGTAAATTGCAAAGTTTGTTAAAAAATGTTGACTTCAATACATCAGTAGCTAAGGAAAAATCCTCCTTTCAGTAGCCGAATTTATCCCTTTTAAAATTTAAACATTTCATCGAACAAAATGGGATTTTGTTCGATGAAATAATGATTTTAGAAGGCTGTTGAGCAGGGGCACAACAGGGTGTAAACGCTGCCATTAATGGCACACAACTGAGTGAAGTTCATACCAATAGATTCATCACCGAATCCTCTATACATTGAGGTATCATGCATGCGTTTTTGCATTCATATGGGTTTTTTTTAATTAGTTCTAAAACTTACACTTAGAAAACTTGACAACAACTTCGAAGAAGCTCAAAGAAAAATACACAAGGTAAAAAATACACATCCAAAAATTTTGGAAAAAATACACAGCCCACACATCGACGCGTCGTCTTCAAAAGGGTATTTTTGGTTTTTCAATTTTTTAAAACAGTGAAAAAAAGCTAGGATGGACACACGTGTATAAAATGATGTTGAAATCAGATGTGGTCACTTTCGAAAAATAATAAATAATTATATATTGCGAAATAAATTAACAAAAAATATGCAAACCACAATGCATTTTGTGTAGATCATGCTCATATATATATTTTTTAAATTATTAATTTAAGATTGAATTATTGAGGTTGGACACGAGCCACTTATTATAGATAGATAATACATTAACATTTGAGTCATGAAATTTTTTTTGGTCATGATTCAAATGTTTGGGTATTTATTTAGAATTTGAAAGGAGACATTTGGAATAAGATTTGTATATTTTGTCAGGTTATGTAGATTTTCATTAATGCAGATCTATAACTTTCAAAGAATTTTTTACTTGTATTTATATTTTTCGGTTAAGGAGATCACGCGATTATATTACTTAATGCCCATAATTTTTTTGTAAGACTAGGAAGATCTAATGAACTTACTCACTTTTGAAAGCATCGATACAACAGTTCAAAGAAGAGTAGATCAAAAATCAAAGGCATATGATATAGAAGTCAGTTTGGACACCACAAAATCATATTCAACCTACAAAATGCAACCCTCTTTAAATTCCAATCTCTATGGAGAATAGATAATGCCTTTGACTAAATGGTTTAGATTGAATATCTACTAGGAATACTTGATTAAAAAAATTGCTTAAATATTTTTTTGTTAAATTACAACAGTTAAATTGTTTTCATGCTATATGAAGGGGTCATACAGAGAAAATGCCATATCAATTTACTTTATCATAAATAGTTATTTACCCAAGATAGGGATACTATATAAATATTTCATACAATACAAATGTTATTTCAATTCATTCTATAGAAGAAACACCATTAAACGCTTTGAGGTGATCATTGTAATCAATGATTTCTTCATTGTAGGCTACAATACTTTTCTTTTCTTTTTGCTTGGTTTATTCGCTTATGGTACCAAGGTCAATTCTCATTTGTGAGAAATAACTCCAAGGTGTTGATGCTCACTCTCCCTTTACAATTATGTGCCCAATAGGAATGGAATACTCTATAGTAATGGATTTCTCAAACTCGGCAATACATCAACCACATCTTAATTTGCCCATTTATTTTATTCCTTTAAGAAATCATTAGGATGCAAAGCAGTTCATTCTGGACAATGATTTCACAACAACCATGAGATAATAATCAAATATACATATATTTTCTTATGGATATTGTTGTAGCTATAATTACACAGTAGTTAATCCTATATATGATTTTTTCCAATACAAATATGGTTCTAAGTGCTTACACATAGAATTAAAAGGGTGAGAAATGTTGAACAATGGAATGTAGAGACACAGATCCCAAACCATCAACCTTATCTAATGACCCAATCAAATGTGTATTTTAACTATGGGTCATCCATCAAATTGCTCAAGCATAAAACTAGTTTCAAGGGATGTGGTTTACACACTAGCATAACATTAAATAAGTCTAGTGATCTAACAATTGGGAAATGGGTTGTAGAATGTTTGTATAGACTTCATGACTCCAAAAAATATTCTAGTGCTGTATTGAATTCCAAAAACACATGGCTTAATGCAATTGAATTTAGTTACAGTGGAAATCCCATTATGATCCTCCAATCCCAATAAATTACAAATTCATTATCTTGGTTGGAAGTCATTGTTGTTGGATTTGGTTATCCCATCAAGCTCATATTGTTGGCCTTAGGGACTATAAAATTAGCTTGGTTGGAAGCCATTGTTGTTGCAACAAAAATAAAAAATGAATCTTCAATAAATTATAGACATTGGCAGCATAAACCCTGAGAAAACACACAAAAAACTAGCAAAGAATATCAATAGAGAAATCTACTCAGCACAAAATGTTTGTTGTAGTTGAAGCTACCCCAAAACACCATAAATATATGTATTTATAATATAAATACGTATCTGAATTCAATGCTACAACTATGGATAAAGGAGAGGTTGACCAAATTATTGGTTCAACCTAGTTAGAATCATTGGGTACATTCATTTTGAACATAGAGAAAATGTTTTGGCATTTTCATACCAAAAAAAAATAGTGTTGCAAGATGTTACAATTAATCCATGCTCAAAGGTGCTCTCATCGGAAGATATAAAGGATGTTTAAAACTTTATCCTTCAACACAACTAGAAGTTAATACAAAAGTTGTAGGATTGGCAAAAATAATGTGACATGGTCATCATTGAGAAAGATGAAGATATTTCTCGCCTAAGAAATCATAATTAGAAACTACTTGGAAAAATCATGAACTCCAAGGGGAAGATGTGGTATTTTCAAAAGTTAGAACAAGAGAATCAAGATATCATAAAGGAATTCAACCGGAAGTTATCATAGAAAGATCAAGAATCTTCTAGATTAAGGAACCTTAATCAAATATTGCTCAAGAAAATCAAAATATTTAAAGAGGAGCAATCATAAAACCAAGACCTTGAGGAAAAAATTGAAAAACCAAAGAATAATAAATAATTTTCAGGCTTAAGGATTCATAATTAGAGTTTACTTACCCAAATCAAGAAGTTAAAGAATGATAAGAAGTCACTATGAGGGAAGCTAGTGCAACTTATCAATAAAGAAATAATGACTAATTTTGTTGAAATAAAGAAATCATTAGAGGTAAAAATCGAGACTAGAGAATGGAACCACAATATATATCCAATTAAAATCATACCTGCCAATAAATCATCAGAGTCATCAAAAGAATAAGGTTTCAAGAACATAACCCCAGATACAATCATACCTTACGATTGTTAGTGTTTTAATCTAATTTACTTGATTNAATCATCCCTGCCAATAAATCATCAGAGTCATCAAAAGAATAAGGTTTCAAGAACATAACCCCAGATACAATCATACCTTACGATTGTTAGTGTTTTAATCTAATTTACTTGATTAGGATCTTTGTCTGAAAGAATAACAACTACAACAAGATGCATAAGATCAAGTAGATACACAAGACACAAATATTTTCACCATGGAAACCATAAAGGAGAAAACCCCACAAACTTCCTCAGAATAGTTTAGTCACAAAGATTGCATCATAAGATGAACAAACCCAGTAATAAGAAGATTCCTAAAACTATCTATCTCTCCTCCTTGTCTTTCTCTCTCTACTCATGCGAACTTTACTGAGTGAAAGTGTGTATAAATGAGGGAGAGTGCCTCCCTATTTATACCTTTCAAGTGACTAACCTAATATAAGACTAGGGTCGACCTCTTACCCTAACAGGGTCGACTTCTCCTATAGGGACTCCAAAAATACATTACATGATGTTACACTGAGGATTATTTCCCCTACTTACAATGGAGGTTGTACCTCAAGGTCTATACACAATAATGGCATCCTGAAAGGAGGAAAACACATCTCTGATGGGGGTACAATAACATATAATTATAATATACATCAAAATACATTTTGAAGTTACATATACATCAACAATCCCTCTTAACTAGGAAGGTATTCTCTCTCTCTCTCTCTCTCTCTCTCTCTCTCTCTCTCTGTGTCTCTTTCTCTCTCTCTCTCTCTCTCTTAGTCACCAACGCATCTGGTACAGTCTTCATCATGGAGTCATCATAGCTGCTACCATAGTCATCTTCTTATCGTTCATCGAATGGTACTATCTATCATCGGAATTTTCTACATATCTAGCCCTTTTTTCAGGTTGAGTGTAGGCCTAGTCCTCCTTCGGGTCTTCATCACATCATCGAGCAAGCCATCCCATAGGTACATTCTAATAAATTCTTTACATTACCATGACAATAACCTGTGTTTCCTACCTTCTTCTCACCATATCTGTATCATCTATTTTTTCCTGCAAACAACAACACAAAACAAATAGAGCTCATCTCAAATGAATACCACATGTGTTCTATCAACAAAGGAACATGTCAGGATGTCACTAAGACAATCCTACATCTACCATGATGTGAGAACCTCCCAGGCGCACACCAAGTGTATTATGTCTCTCTATGGTAAACATGTGTTCTACCTACAAAGGAAAACTACCCAGGTGCACACAAAGTTCCTTGTGACCTCATCATAACCATCATGGGAAAACACACATATAAGGACTGATTACATATGAGAAACCTGTGTCCAGGACCCGTTTGCGTTCAGACAACCTTCATGACTTATTACATCCAAATAACCTGCATACCACGCTAGGGCTCGTATTTACATTCGGACAACCCACATGACTTATTACATCCAAATAACCTATGTACCATGCCATGGCTTATATTTACATTCAGAAAACCCACAAGACTTATTACATATGAATAACCTGCATACTACACTAGGTATTATATTTACATTCAGATAACCTATCTCAGGACCAGTTACATCTAAGTAACTTGTGTATCACACCAAGTATGGTATTTACACTCGGATAACCTACAAGACTGATTATGTTTGAGTAACTTGTGTACCACGCTAGCACTCTTATTTACACTTAGAAAACATGTCTCATTTCCCATATGAGATATCATGAATATGTGTCTTCTGGTCTCTTTTATTTCTATCATAGAATCACATTAGGAATGATTACATCAAAGGATAACCTGCAAGCTTCTCCAGAACTTATTCAAGGAAAACCTAAAGGACTGATTACATCCGAGCTAACCTACAACCTTCACCTGAATTTCATGCTCGAACAACCTATATCACCATCTATGCTAGAACTCATCACTCCCTCTTTCGAGGGGTCTCATTCGGGATCACGCCAAGTATTTCTCTGAAGTACTCGAAATTCACTCTAGCTAAAGACCTGGTCAACACATGAGCTATGTGTTCATCCATTGCCACATACTAGAGCTTCACCGCTCCTTTTTGCATCATACAAAAATGTAAGTCAGATCAAACAAATCAGATAGTATCTTTTGAAACCATACTACCTCACAACTAGCTAAGCAAGTGGAAACATATTTTTCCTCTATTGTACCCAACACCATGTAGGAATTCTTCCTACTAAACCAAGAGATCATACTGGATCTCAAATAGAAGCAGCAACCCTAAGTGATATTCCTATTGGTGGCACTACCTTCCTAATCCGAATCAACATAATCGTACAGGTTAGTCTTTTGATTCACATCATACTTGAGTCCATAATCCATTGTACCCTTTAAGTACCTCAATATATGCTTTGCAGCAACCAAGTAAACATGTCTCAAATCCATCAGGAACTGGCTCAGTGTGTTCACAAAAAATAATATGTCTAGTCTCGTATTCGTCAGGCACACCAATGAACCAATCATCTAATGATACATCATGGCATCAACTGACTCTGATGAATCACCACACAAAAGCTTCAAGTTTGATTCCATAGGTGTGGTTATTTCCTTACAGTACAACATTCTAAATCTCTTCAAAATATCCACTGCATACTTTATTTGACCAAGGAAAATCCCATCTTCATTCTACCACACCTCTATGCCTAATAAGTAATGCATCATCCCTAGGTCTTTCATCTCAAACTCAGTGGAAAGTATCCTCTTTGCATCTTCAATGAGTTTTCCTGTCACATACCCCAAATTTGCAAAAACATTTTATGTTTTAGGAGACATTATGTTATAATTTTATTATAAATTTTGTAATTAATGACCAAGTGGGGTCAAGGATAATTGCATGTAATTGCTGAATATTTTATTAATTAATAAATGAAAGTTGAGACAGCAACTTAAGGAAGTTCTTAAATGAGTTTTTTACTGGCCACTTGGTGGAATAGGTGCGGTTGAGAGTAGATTGACACTTGGCAACATCCTCAAACTACTTCTAGTTGTTGCAGAAGAAAACTTCCCTATTTTTGTGGTTATCTTCCCCAGGAAAGTGGAACAAGAGTAGGTGGCCCATTAAGTGAAAACTGACCCAAAATACCTAGGCATGCTAATAAAACTTCCCATTGAATTCAGCTGAGGCTGCTCATTCTTTACTTGTGAAATTTCTGAGTGAAATTAGTGCATAAGAAATTCGATGGAGGGGACTAGCAGAATTTTTTGAGTGAAAAGTGCTAAGTTCTGAACTAGTGCAGTTTATTTAAGCTGATTTCATACTGCTACAAGCAGAACAGATTACTACTGATTAATCAGTAGAGTTGCAGAGGTTTCTAAACTAGTTCTCTCACCTAGTGCTTTCAACCAGGTGGACCAGTAGACATGCTCGGGGTTCCTAATATTTTCAGTTCAGCTATCTTCAGTAGTTGGTTGGGAGGAACAGGCTCCTTAAGTTGTTGTCTCCTCTGCTACATTTTGAGGTTCTAAATGTTCTTTCTAATTTCTCTATGCATACTTAGGAACAAGAAGGAATAAATTTAGGAAATAATATGTTATGTGTCTGCTTCATCTGTTATTAGAATTATTGAAGGAAATCTTTTACTGTGAAAATATAGACAAATTCTGGATTAGATACAGAATAGGATAAATGATTAGAGTAATTTCAAATTTTACTGATGGATAAAATACCTAAGTGTATTTTTCCACACCTTCAAGAAGGTAGTACTCTAGTACAGTAGGTTAGATTAGATTTTGATCGATAAATAAATTGAAGAATGTAGGATTATATTTATTTACTTTTTACAGATTCTTTGTAAGAATGTTCAGGAGTTCCTTAGTTAGAATGCACATGTTAAAAAAGTTAGACATGAACTATTATCTTTAAAAAAAACCAGTAGTACACAGTCTGTGTAATGGTGCTCATTTTTACACAGTAAATAAATTACTAGCTATAAGCCTAATTATTATAAGTATACACAGTTATTAAAGATTATAAGAACATAAAAATAAATAAGCAGGAATAGCCAGTAAAGAGTAAAGATAAGATACATTAATCATTTAGGTCAAATTTAATTAATACTGTAGGTAAACATCAAATAATAACCATAATATAGTTAACAAAAATAATGCAAGGTTTAGATTTAAAATAAAAATACAAACCCTAAATCTAAGAAAAACTATCAACTAGCATTCTTTTACTATCTCTTTTCCAGGTTAGGGTTATTGCAATTTTACCCACAATTTTTCTTTAAGCAAAAGAGTCTTCATTTATACTAATACAATTATCTATATTATAAATGCACAAAATTAAATAAAAATTTCACAGAAATTGTTTATCTATTATAAACTAAGACAATTTAACAAAAGACATTTTAAAAACTTCTTAATCCATTTACAAAGTAAAAATTCAAGTTGTATTAACAAACCCTTCTCTTTTATTTATTTCCTTAAACAAATATTTACTAACACAAAAGAACTCAAACTCTATTTTAAAACCAATATCCTGAACGTTTTTCCTCTTTCTAAATAAAATAAAAAATTATGGACTTAAACAGTAATAAAACCTCTTCCAAATTTTTAAACCATCCATTCATCAACAAAAGTATTTTCTTTTATAGTAAAATATTTCTATTAAGTTAAACTTAAACAAAATTGAAATTTAACCCATTGCAAGAAACCCCATAGTCTGCCATCGACCTCGTAAAAACCACAGTTCGTGGCCGAATACAGGAATATCTAATACAGTAAGCCTTTAAAGATTAAGAAGAATTCAAAGATATTTAAAACCCTATCCAAACACATTTAAAAATCCCACAGAAGTCACGGCTTTAAATCCTGCCCAAAATAATTTCCTGTAAATCAAGTTACGGTCGAAAAAGCTTCACAAGTTTTTCATCAAAATATTCCAGTCACGGACACATGGCATTTCCAAACAAACATAATTCATTATAGCCAAGACTAGGAGTCGCATCTCAATGGAACAATATCAACCAAAAAATCCATACACCCATCGCAGAAGGAACCTCTAAGAGAACTGAGGCTTACCAGTGGGTTGTAGAGTGTGGAGACCTTTCTCCTGAGACTTCTTATGCTACCCAGCTCCTAAAAAATCCTGTAGAAAAACATGCATAACAATTAGAGAATTGTTAAGTTTTTACTTGGAATAGAACCCAGTCATAAGAAGTAAAACCTACAGCAATTACAAACAAAGAATTATGGAGATTACCTAGAGAGTTTTTGACCTCGGCTATGTAATTGGTGGCATGAACAGAAACCCTAGCCACAAGAAAGAGTATGACTGAGCAAAACAAGCGGAACCACTGTCAGAAAACTCAATGATATGGTGTAAGCCCTCAACCAAGACCATGATGGAACCAAACCGAAACCCCACTGTGTTTCCAATTAGAGTTCACTATGAAACAATGCACAAAGGAAAGCTCTCACAGAGTATTGCAATGGCAAGGAAGGCCTGTACACGTAGCAGTAAAACAATGACAATGGAGGCCGATTTACATAGAGGTTAAGAAAAGGAATCAATGTCCATAAGGCCATAATTTGGTGGCACTCTCCACAGCAGTGAAAGATAGGAAAAGTGCAAATATTTAGGGTTTTGGGGATGTTTATAGTGAGGTTCCAAAATTCAAAACCCTATCCTATAACCATCGACCACGTGGAAGATCAATATGTATTGGAATTATGAGTCTTGCTCTATAGTTTCAAGAACCTTGGAGCAGCCTACAAAACAAAAATATTTTTCATAATATTTGGTTAAAAACCCATTCAAAATCGATTGATATATTTATATTCATTAGGATGCATATTGTAAATTAAAAACGTATGATAATTATAACCTTCGCTTAAATAGGAATTATAGTTGTAGATTGAAGACCTTGTAATTGATAGTTGTATGTGCAAAAGAATTTTAACCTTGTTAACATTATAAACAAACACCCTTATGATAAATATTAGGACTTGAAAAAAGAGCTTTCGAAAACCTATGATAATACATTGGTTAAAAATGTTGATATGTATAAGGTTGCAAGTATAGAGAGATACTTAGCATGATTCTTAGTAAGAGTATTATAACTTAGTTTTGTTTATAGGGTAATAATTTTTACATAATATTTGCTTGTGACATGAAGGTCGTGCGAAGGCTAGGTTAGATAGATTCTTTAGGAAATGATCTCTTCATTCCTTACACAAAGCAGTTAGTAGAACTGTTTTTTGCATTAAATCATTAGTTCCATGTATGTATGAATGTCAACCATTATACCTTATAACTATACCTAGACTTAGGTTTTTCTAGTTATATAACATTTGAATATTTGTTGACACAAATACATATGAATTACCATGGTAAGAGGTAATAATGTATCAAATGACCTAGTATGTAAAATTTATCTTTCTCTAGAATTGTATATAGGACCTAATATGATAATAGATAAATAAAAGTATGATGAACAAGTTATAATCAAAACTAGGTAGAAGAACATCTGGATTTATGTTAATATTTTTCTAAATACTTACGCTTACAAGAAATTAAATAAAAAGTAATTATACAGTTTCGGCGATACCTCCTTTATTTGATCAAAGTTGTAAACTAAACAAATATACTAGCATTTTTATTTATGCTAGTTGAGATAATTAATCTCGATCCGAAAAATGGTTACCAAACATCTTAGCTGTAAAAATACCTGTAAAAGAAGCATCACTTCACTTCATTAGCTAAAAGCTAAGTAAGCCTCGGACATGAACTAAAGTTCCTTCATGTTTACAAATAGTAAAACAAACTTTAGTACATAGTAAGAAAACAGATGTTTCGGCTCATGCTACTTCAGATCATCACCTGCTAAATCAACTTTTAATACTAATTTATAAAAGCAAATAATTAAGTATGCAGATACAAACTTTAATATGGAATTAGTTAGTTTTAATATGTTAGTTGTTAACAGTTAAATGTTCCTCTTATGTGACGATTGTAAACATTTAATGTCATAGGAAAAATTTTAATTTTTTATGAAAATTTGGAGTATTACATGTGGTATCAGAGCTCACGTTCAGACACTAGGCCTGAATGCGGCTCAACCTGCATAGACAAACAGTAAATAAAATGCATGGATACTAATTATTATTATTTTTCTTTTTGAAATGTTATTACCAGAAGAAAAAAAATTTGAGCTAGAACTGCATGTATGGAAAGACTCGAGGAATATGCAGATGAGGAATCCCCGTTTAATGAACAAATAAATTCTAGAAGAGAACTAGTTTAGGAAGAAATAACTAACAATTCTTCAGAATTATTACAAATTGTTAAAGAATTAAGAACTGAAATGAAAACAGTTAAAAAGGAAAATGAAAGAATTCTAAGAGCTCAAGAGGAGCTGAACCAGATAGTGACCAGATACTGATGGAAAAATTTTAGAGTGAAGAAAAAGATAAACAGATAGGATATGAAAATATGTCCTACCAACACAAAAGTAAAAATTCCAAACAATCTAAACTTGCAAGTAGCTCGTCCTCTGAAATTTATGGTGATTCACATAGAAAGAATCGCCAGTACACTAGTGATAGCAATGAGGATAATTACCATTCAAGAAAAAGAAAATGTAAGCCTTATGAGGAAATTTCGAGAGAATTTAAGAAGATAAAACCACCAAATTTCAATGGTGAAACTGAGAAAGGAGAGGAAGCTGAATCATGGCTTTCTGGAATGAAGAAGTATTTCAAAATCTATAATTACTCTAACCAGCTAAAAGCAAGGATGGTCATTTACAACTTAACTGGAAAGGCAGATATTTGGTGGAAGGATTTAAAACAAGTAAAAGGTATTAGGGAAAAGAAAATTAATTGGAGTACCTTTAAGAAATACTTTAAAAAGAAGTTTTTGTCGGAACAATACTAGGAAGAGCGAGCTAAGGAATTTTATGAACTGAAGTTGGGAACTATGAACATGAAAGAATTAAACAGTAAATTTTTTAGTTTGCTACGTTACGTTGCTTACATTGTGGATGAGAAGCCTAAGGTATAGCGGTTTCTAAGTTGTTTACCTTTTCACATTAAAGACAGAATTGAATATGATAATCCAAAAACCCTTAAGGAGGCTATGCAAAAGGAAAATTTTTGCTATGAGCAGAACTGCAAAAAGGAAAGCATGTCAAACCGGAAGGTGAAGAGGTCTAATAATTTTGAACAGAAGAAGAAGGCTTTCACACCTAACCGCAATTTTAGGAATAATAACACACATAATTTTACTAATAATAATTTCCAAGCAAATAAAGGTAATTCACAGTTAAACCCTAATGGCTCTAGAAATAAAGAATCTGCTAATAATCACAGCAACTACATTAAGAATAATGAACGTAAAGAACCAGTAAAGTGTTGGGAGTGTAATGGACCTCATTATGCATCAGTATGCCCTAACAAAAAGAATATTGTCAGCAACATACATACGGTGCGGGAGGAGATGATTGTTGGTGACTTAGCAAGGACAATTCCGAGGATCAACGCGGCACTGGAAAAAGGGGAGGTCGATTATTAAACTTCCATGGTGGAAGTAGAAGGTAAGCTGAATCAAACACTCCAAGGGAGTGTAATGGACCTCATTTGAAACCTCTGTGAAGCTTAATGTACTTCCTTTAGGCTCTTATGACATGTTAATTGGTATGGACTGGTTAGAACAGCATAGAGTAGTTCTGAATTGTTTCGATAAAACTTTTACTTGCATAAATAATGAAGAAAAAACAGTAACCGTAACAGGAATCCCGAGGAAAACAACTATCAGACAAATCTCTACTTTGCAATTAAAGAGAGTTGTTCAGGAGGGTTGTAAAGCCTTTTATGTAACTATAATTAATGAAGAATATACTAATAATGAAGACAAATTAAAACTGGAAGATATTCCAATCCTGAGGGGTATTCGAATGTATTTCAGAAATAAATTCTAGGACTGCCTCCGAAAAGGGAGTTAGACTTCACTATTGAGTTGGTACCTGGTGCAGTTCCCAGCTCAAAGGCCCCTTATCAGATGAATATATTGGAACTAAATGAATTAAAATCACATTTAAAGGAACTTATTGATAAAAAGTATATAAGACCCAGCATGTCTCCTTGGGGAGCACCTGTTATTTTTGTTAAAAAGAAGGACGGTACTCTATGCTTATGCATTGACTACTGTCAACTAAATAAAATGACCATTAACAATAGATACCTATTTCCCCGCATAGATGATCTGTTTGATTAGCTACATGGAGAAACTGTATTTTCAAAGATTGACATACGATCTAGTTATCACCAGGTCTGAATCAAAGATGAGGACAATTTTAAAACAACTTTTAGGACCAAATATGGTCACCATGAGTTTGTTGTTATGCCATTTGGGCTTAATAATGCCCCGACTGTCTTCATGTGCTTAATGAATAATGTATTGCATAAGTACCTTGATAAATTCATAGTGGTATTCATTGACAATATTCTAATTTATTCTAAGTATAAAGAAGAACACGAGCATTAAAAATTGTTTTACAATAATTGAGAGAATATCAGCTTTATGATAAATTTAGTAAGTGCGATTTCTTTAAGGATAAAATATAGTACTTGGCCCATGTAGTAACTAAAGGAGGGATCTCAGTTGATCCAGAAAAGATAAAAGAAATTGAAGAATGGCCAGTCCAAAAGGATGCGACTGACATGCGGTCATTTGTGGGGATTACAGGATACTATCGAAGATTCATTGAGGGGTTCTCAAGAATTGCCAATCCCATAACTTATTTACAGAAGAAAGGGAAGAAATTCGAGTGGAATCAAAAGTGTGAAGAAAGCTTTTAAAAGTTAAAAACATTATTAACTACTACACCAATCTTAAGAATTGTTTATCCTAATGAGGAATTTGTAGTATGCACTGACACATGCAACGATGGTCTAGGTGGGGTCTTAACTCAAGAAGGACACGTAATTGCATACGAGTCTAGGAAGCTTAAAATTCATGAGAAAAACTACGCAACCTATGATTTAGAGTTGGCTTCCATCATACATGATTTGAAGATGTGGCGTCATCACTTAATCGGAAGAAAATTTATGTTAATAACAGATAATAAAGGATTAAAATATTTGTTGGATCAACCTAACTTAAACGCAAAGCAAGCTAGGTGGATAGCTTTCCTTAGCTAGTACGATTTTGAGATCCAACATATTAAGGGAAAATAAAATAAGGTTGTTGATGTTCTAAGTAAAAATGCAAGGTTGAATTTTGTAGCAACAGTCAACACTTATAAAATATATTTAGAAGAACAACTAGAGGAAGGAGTAAAATTGGATGAAAATTATCATAAATTACAAGCAAAAGTAGAAGAAAATATAACTTGAAGTTTAAGTATAGGGTATAATCTAAACGAAAAAGGATTAGTATTATATAAAAATGGGTTGTATACACCTAATGTACCTAAAATTAAGCTACTGATTTTAAATGAAATTCATAAGACTCCTTACTCAGGACATCCTGGTTATCAGAAGACTAACCATGTTACGGAAGGATTATTTTTGGCCAAACATGAAGAATGAACTAGCATAATACATTGCCAAGTGTTTTGAATGTCAACAAGTTAAGACTGAACACCAGCATCCATCCAATTTACTACAGCCATTACCCATCCCTAGCTGGAAATGGGAAATAATCAATCTCTATTTTATTACAGGTCTACCTAGAAATCAGAATCTAAATGATTTGATAATGATAGTCGTTGATAAACTTAGTAAATCATCTCATTTTATACCTGTAAAGACCACCTACAAGGCTGCTAATATTGCTGATATATTCATGAAACAAATATTTCGTTTAAATGGGATACCGAAAGTTATAATTTCACACAGAGACCCTAATTTTATGGGCAGTTTCTGGAAGTCTTTATTTAAAGGCTTGAATACTACTTTAAATTTTAGTACCTCTTTTCATCCCCAGACAGATGGACAGACTAAAGGGGTGAATCAAGTGTTGGTAGATATGCTCATAATGTATGTTAAGGAACAACCAAGAAAATGGGAATATTATTTACACCTGGTAGAGTTTGCTTACAACAATCACTACCAAGCTTCAGCAAGATACAGCCCATTGTAAATTTTGTATGGCAGAAAGTGCAATACCCCCATCTTAGTACTAGAACCTGAACTACTAAAAGAGATGGAGTTAATTGTAAAAAAAGTGCAAGATAACTTAAAAGTTGTGCAAGATAGACAAAAAAGTCAAGCAGATATCAAATGAACTCACAAAGAGTTCCAAGTGGATGAACATGTCTTTATAAATGTAAGGCCTAAAAAGAGTTCTTTGAAATTAGGAGGTTGTGCTAAGTTGGCACCCCGATATTGTGGGCCTTTTGAAATATTGTCCAGAATGGGACAGGTGGCATATCAACTGGCTTTACCGCCAAATTTGAAGGTTCATAATGTTTTTCATATC
The DNA here is from genome assembly GCA_001517045.1 of Pseudotsuga menziesii. NCBI lineage: Eukaryota > Viridiplantae > Streptophyta > Pinopsida > Pinales > Pinaceae > Pseudotsuga > Pseudotsuga menziesii. The sequence continues at coordinate 232,239 of LPNX010885771.1, forward strand.
TCTGTATTAAAAAAAATGTACATCATTCTACTCATGTTATAAATTGGAATGATGTGCAGGTGGAACCCGAAGGTGATTTTCTAGTGGAACCGGATTGTATCCTCGAAAGGAGGGAGATCTTGCTTCGGAATCGTACCATTGGATAGGTGAAGGTGCAATGGAAGAACCTTAGTCCAGAAGAAGCCACCTGGGAATTGAAGATTCATATGTGGGACACACACCCAATTCTGTTCCATAGCAACTCTAAGGACGAAGAATAAAATAACATCGAGGATGATGTTATATTTAAGGGGGTGTGTATGTCACATACCCCGAATTTGCAAAAACATTTTATGTTTTAGGAGACATTATGTTATAAATTTATTATAAAGTTTGTAATCAATGACCAAAGTGGGGTTAAGGATAATTACATGTAATTGCTGAATATTTTATTAATTAATAAATGAAAGTTGAGACAACAGCTTAAGGAGGTTGTTAAATGAGTGTTTTACTGGGCACTTGGTGGAATATGCTGGGTTGAGAGCAGATTGACACTTGGAAACATCCTCAAACTACTTCTAGTTGTTGTAGGAGGAAACTTCCCTATTTTTGTGGTCATGTTCCCCAAGAAAGTGGAACAAGAGCAGGTCGCTCATTAAGTGAAAACTGACCCAAAATACCAAGGCATGATAATAAAAATTCCCATTGAATTCAACTGAGGCTTCTCATTCTTTACTTATCAAATTTCTGAGTGAAATTAGTGCACAAGAAATTCAATGGAGGGGACTAGCAGAAGTTTTTGAGTCAAAAGTGCTGAAGTTCTGAGCTAGTGCAGTTGATTTAAGCTGAGTTCATACTGCTACAAGCAGAACATATTACTTCTGATTACTCAATAGAGTTGCAGAGGTTTCTAAAACAGTTCTCTCACCCAATGCTTTCAACCAAGTGGACCAGTAGACAAGCTCGGGGGTCCTAAGATTTGTAGTTCAGCTATCTTTAGGAGTTGGTTGGGAGGATCAGGCTCCTTAAGTTGTTGTCTCCTCTGCTACTTTTTCAGGTTCTACATGTTCTTTCTAATTTCTCTATGAATACTTAGGAACAAGAAGGAATGAATTTAGGAAATAATATGTTATGTGTATGCTTCATCTGTTATTAGAATTATTGAAAGAAATCTCTTACTGTGAAAAGATAGACAAATTCTAGATTACATATGGATTAGGATAAATGATTAGAGTAATTTCAATTTTACTGATGGATAAAATACCTTACTGTATTTTTCCACACCTTCAAGAAGGTAGTACTCTAGTACAGTAGGTTAGATTAGATTATGGTGGATAAATCAAATGAAGAATGCAGGAGTTCCTTAGTTAGAATGCACCTGTTAAAGAAGTTAGACATGAACTATTTTCCAAGAAAGATCTTTAAAAAAAAAAATAGTAGTACACAGTGTATGTAATGGTGCTCCTTTTTACACAGTAAATAAATTACTAACTATAATCCTAATTATTATAAGTATACACAATTATTAAACATTATAAGAACAGAAAAATAAACAAGCAAGAATAGCCAGTAAACAATAAAGATAAGATATAGTAATAATTTAGGTTATCATAATGATCTAAGCAAATTTCATTAATAATGTAGGTAAACATCAAATAATAACCATATTATAGTTAACAAAAATAATGCAGGGTTTATATTTAAAATAAAAATACAAACCCTAAATCTAAGAAAAACTATCAACTAGCATTATTTTACTATCTCTTTTCCAAGTTAGGGTTATTGCATTTTTACCCACAATTTTTCTTTAAGCAAAAATTCTTCATTTATACTAATACAATTATCTATATTATAAATGCGCAGAATTAAATAAAAATTTCACAGAAACAGTATTAAAACTGTTTATCTATTATAAACTAAGACAATTTAAGAAAAGACATTTTAAAAACTTCTTAATCCATTTACATAGTAAAAATTCGGGTTGTATTAACAAACCCTTCTCTTTTATTTATTTCCTTAAACAAATATTTACTGACAGAGAAGAACTCAAACTCTGTTTTAAAACCAATATCCTGAACATTTTTCCTCTTTCTAAATAAAATCGAAAATTATGGACTTAAACAATAATAAAACCTCTTCTAAATTCTTAGACTATCCATTCATCAACACAAGTATTTTTTTGTACAGTAAAATATTTCTATTAAATTAAACTTAAACAAAATTGAAATTTAACCTATTAAAGGAAACCCCATAGTCTACCATCGACCTCATAAAAACCACAGTTCGTGGCTGAATACAAGAATATCTAATAGAATAAGCCTTTAAAGCTTAAACAAAATGTAAAGATCTTTAAAACCCTATCCAAACACATTTAAAAATCCCACAAAAGTCACGAATTTAAAGCCTGTCCAAAATAATTTCCTGTAAATCAAGTTACAGTCGAAAAGGCTTCACAAGTTTTTCATCAAAAGATTCCTGTCACGGCCACATGGCCTTTCCAAACAAATAGAATTCATTATAGCCAAAACTAGGAGTCACATCTCGGTGGAACAGTATCAACCAAAAACCCTATACACCCATCGCAGAAGGAACCTACGATAGAACCGAGGCTTACCAGTGGGTTGTAGAGAGTGGAGACCTTTCTCCAGAGACTTCTTATGCTACCCAGCTCCTAAAACATCCTGTAGAAAAACTTGCATAACAATTAGAGAATTGTTAATTTTTTACTTGGAATAAAACCCAGTCATAAGAAGTAAAACCTACGATGATTACAAACAAAGAATTATGGAGCTTACCTGGATAGGTTTTTACCTTGGCTGTGTAGTTGGTGGCATGAACAGAAACCCTAGCCACAAGAAAAAGTATGCCTAAGAAAAACTAGCAGAACCACTATCAAAAACCTCGACGATATGGTGTAATCCCTCAACCAAGACCACGATGGAACCAAACCGAAACCCCACTGTGTTTCCAGACAGAGTTCACTATGAAACAACACATGGAGGAAATCTCTCATAGAGTATTGCAATGGCAAGGAAGGCCTATACACGTAGTAGTAAAACAATGACAATGGAGTTTGGTTTACACAGAAGTTAAGAAAAGGCATCAATGGCCATAAGGCCATAAGCCGGAGACACTCTCCACAACAGTGAACAATAGGAAAAGTGCGTAAATTTAGGGTTTTGGGGATGTTTATAGTGAGGTTCCAAAATTCAACACCCTATCCTATAACCATCGACCATGTGGAAGATCAATATGTATTGGAATTATGAGTCTTGCTCTATAGTTTCGAGAACCTTGGAGCAACCTGCAAAACAAAAATATTTTTCATAATCCTTGGTTATAAACCCATTCAAAATCAATTGATATATTTAAATTCATTAGGATGCATATTGTAAATTAAAAAGGTATGATAATTATAACCTTCGCTTAAATAGGAATTATAGTTATAGAATGAAGACCTTGTAATTGATAGTTGTATGTGCAAAAGACTTTTAACCTTATTAACGTTATAAACAAACACCCTTATGATAAATATTAGTACTTGCAAAAAGAGCTTTCGAAAACCTATGATAATACATTGGTTAAAAATGCTGATATGTATAAAAGGTTGCAAGTATAGAGAGATACTTAGCCTGATTCTTAGTAAGAGTATTATAACTTAGTTTTGTCGATAGGGTAATAATTTTTACATAATATCTCCTTGTGAGATGAAGGTCATGCGAAGGCTAGGTTGTATAGATTCTGTAGGAAATGATCACTTCATTTCTTACACAAAGCAGTTAGTAGAACTGTTTTCTGCATTAAATAATTAGTTCTATGTATTCAAATGAATGTCAACCATTATACCTTATAACTATACCTAGACTTAGGTTTTTCTAGTTATATAACATTTGATTATTTGTTGAGACAAATACATATGAATTACCATGGTAATGGGTAATAATGTATCAAATGACCTAGTATGCAAAATTTATCTTTCTCTAGAATTGTATATAGGACCTAATATGATAATAGATAAATGAAAGTATGATGAACAAGTTATAATCAAAGCTAGGTAGAAGAACATCTGGATTTATGTTCAGATTTTTCCAAATACTTACGCTTACAAGAAATTCAATAAAAATTATTTATACAGTTTCGACGATACCTCCTTTATTTGATCGAATCTGTAAACTAAACAAATATACTAGAATTTTTATTTATGCTAGTTGAGATAATTAATCTCGATTTGGAAACTGGTTACCAAACATCTTACCTAAAAAAATACGTGTAAAAGAAGCATCACTTCACTACATTAGCTAAAAGCTAAGTAAGCCTCGGACATGAACTGAAGTTCCTTCATGTTTACAAATAATAAAACAAACTTTAGTACATAGTAAGTAAACAAATGTTTCAGCTCATGCTACTTCAGATCATCACCTACTAAATCAACTCTTAATATTGATTTATAAAAGCAAATAATTAATTATGCAGATACAGACTTTAATAAGGAATTAGTTAGTTTTAATATGTTAGCTGTTAATGGTTAAATGTCCCTCTTATGTGACGATTGTAAACATTTAATGTCATAGGAAAAATTTTAAATTTTTATGAAAATTTGGAGTATTACATTTCCTCTCCTATCAGGAACAGGTCATTGACATATAGAAAGAGCATCACTGATCTTATGCCTTCAACCTTGAAGTAAATGTTGGAATACTCTTTACTCTTAGTAAATCCTAAGCCCATTAGGAAGCCATCCATCCTGGTGTACCATGTCCTGGGTGCTTATTTCAACCCATACAAGGCCTTCTTCAATTTGCACACATGAGTCTTCCTGTCATGTGTCTCGAATCCTAGTGGTTGTTCTATGTACGCTTCCTCCTTGACTACACCATTCAAGAATGTTTTATTGACATCCATCTGGTGTATCTTCCATCTCATAACTGCATCCAATGCAAGTATAGATCTAATGGAAGTGTACCTCGTTACCAGTGCAAATGTCTACTCATAGTATATTCCTTCATTTTGTGATAAGCCTCGTGCTACAAATCTTGCCTTGTATTTCTCGACGTTTCCATATGCAGTATGCTTGATATTGCAGATCCACTTTGAAGTCACAACATACTTTCTTTCTGGTCTCAAAACTATCTCCCAAACATCATTCCTCATAATCGATCAATACTCCTCGATCATTTCATCGTTCCATTCTTTCTTTTCTACAGCCTCTTCATAGGTGGAAGGTTCCTTTTCAATGCTTTCATGCACAACAGGACCACATAGATGTTGTAGGTATTTTCCCTTTTTCTCTCTCTATGCATTTCTTCTGGAGCACTATACCTTTTTGCCTCTTATATGAGCTCTTGTTCCCATGCTGGTTTCCTTTTGTGGGAGTCCTTCTTGTGAAGTATCTCTACAGACTCTTGTGGTTCTTCCATGTCATGATTTTCATGGTCTTCTAGAATTTCTTCTACAATTTCAGTTCCTTGGACTCTCGTTCCTTTAGGTTCCTTGACCTCTTCAATAGGTAGCCTCCTGGATCTATAGAATGTTGAGTCTTCATCAAAGGTTATATCTCTTTCCATCTCAATATTCTTGAATCCTGGGAATTATATTCGATAGAAATTTGATGTATCACTGTATCCTACGAATATATGCTTCCTCCCAGAAGGATCAAGCTTGGTCATCTTCTCCTTTGGGATATGTATGTGCATCGGGAAGCCAAATATTCTGAGATGGTTGACTTCTAGTTTCTCCCCTGATAAAATTCCCTCAGGAGTATTGTTTTCAAGTAATTGACGAGGAGTATGGTTATGTACATACATAGTTGATATTATTTCCTTCGCCAACAGGTGCTTTAGAATATCCTAGTCATGAAGCATTTCTTTCATTGCTTCCATTATAGTACGGTTCTTTCGTTCTACAACACCATTCTATGAAGGATTGTATGGAGTTCTCAACTCCCTCTTAATCCCAGAATCTTTGCATATTTCCTTGAATTTTTCTGAGGTGAACTCTCTGCCATTATCTGAATGCAGATTCTTGATATTCATTTCAGTGTGGTTCTCGACCGAGGATTTGTATTCCTTGAACTTACTGAATACTTCATTATTCCCTTTCAAGAAATATATCCAAGTCTTACATGAGAAATCATCTATAAAGGAAACATAGTACACATACCCACTTCATGAGATAAAATACTTGGATCCACATACATCTGAGTGTACTATCTCTAGTATTCCTTTAGCCTTACTTTCACTGCTGGGAAATTTCTTCTTTGCATTCTTCCCTTTTGTGCATCCCTTGTAAATTCCTTCATGCTTTTCCTAGATATCTAGAAGTCCTAAGGCTGATTTTCTTGTAATTGGTAGTGCTATGTAGTTCACGTGTGCAAGCCTTCGATGCCATAGTTCACTTGGTTCTATTGACTAATCAACCAATTCCTATTCAAGCTATCCCTTTAGCTTGTACAAGACACCATATTTTTCTCCAATCATTGTTTCATCATCAATTATCATTCCTTTAGGCCACATTATAACTTGGCCATCGACAAATGCAACTCTCATTCCTTTACATATAGTGCAGAGATGGAAAGTATATTCTTCTTCAATCCTGGAACATATAGTACATCCTTCATCTTTAAGGATTTCCCGGAGTCTAGCTTGTATGAAGCTTCTCCACTCCCTTTTATGGGGTATTGATAATCATCACCAAGTTTCACCTTGTGAGGTGACTCATGCTCAGACATGTTAACGAATGATATTTTATATCCAGTCATGTTTTTAGATGCCCCACTATCCATAAGCCAATCATTGCTTCCATGTGAACAGTGCCTGTAAGTGTTGAGATTAACGCATACTCTTCATCTGAATCATCCTTCTCTATTGTGAATCTTTTGCTTGTTGGTTCATCGTCTTTGACGGTATGAGCATGATGTATCTTCTTCCTGTTGGGACAATCTCTTGCAATGTTTCCCTTTTCATCACAAGCATAGCATCATATGTTAGAAGAATCTTTTCTAAACTTCTTTTTTTCTTATCCTTCTTGTTGTTGCGATGGTAGTTCTCCTTCTTCTTGAATTTCTTCATGGTGTGAATAGTGAGAGCTTAATATTTAGTTTATCCCATATTCTCTTCTCTTGTTATGAGTTGAGATGCTTCTTGTGTGCATTCTTATCGGAGTCAGATGAAAGAGATTAGTTTCCTTCTTGCACAGATTCCTTGAATGAATGAATCCCATGATCTTGGGAATCCATTCAATGTGGTCATTACAATCTCTCATTCTGCTACATTTTCTTCAACTGCTTCAAGTTGTTCCTTGATCAGAGAAACCCTTGTGAAGTAGGACTGTATAATCTCTTATTTCTGTATCTTCACATGCTTTAGTTGTTTCCTCAATGTCATCTTCCAATTGATGTTCTTTCCTTGGAATATCTTTGTCAAAGCAACAAATACTTCCTTCGGTGTCTTGAATGATGAAAAATGGGGGATGAGGTGATCCTTAATTGAATATGCAATGATTTTCTTGGATTTAACCAGTTTCTTCTTATGAGTATCCTTAACCTCATCTCCCTCTGGTTCTGTGACTTCTCCATTGATGTACTGATCCAAATCATTTTCCTCAAGGATCGGGGAGATTTTGTACTTCCATGCTCAGAAGTTATCAGCCGCTCTAAGCTTGTCCTCAAGCTGAGTATGGTGATTCATCTTTTTAAATGAGAACCTCAAATCGATAGAGTAAATATTCAAATCTTACCTATTTGAGGTGTCCGACCTGGTTTCAGAGCTGGCTAACCTAGGGTTTGTCAGAGAAACCCTAATTTTCCAAACTTGGATTTTGGGAATTCTATTTGGACATAAATATGTGCCTCATTGAGGTGAGTTGCTCAGCTAGGTATTTTTTGGAAGACTGAGGTGGCAAGCCTTTGAAACTTGATTCCCTAGTTTCTCCCGACATTGGTGACAGGGTCAAAAATGAAAGTTCTTCAAATCTGAAACTGCTTCTGCCAAAATATGTTCCCAACTAAGGTGAGTTAGCCTAGCCCTCTTTTCTTGATGATCTGTGGAGAGAATACGTTGAACTAGGAAGCCCTAGTTTTCACTGTTGCATAGTGCTTTCTTTCAAAGAAGCTCTAATACCATGTTAGTGTTTTAATCGTATTTACTTGATTAGGATCTTTTCTTGAAAGAATAGAGAGTACAACAAGATGCATAAGATAAAGCAAATACACAAGACACAAATATTTTCATCAAGGAAACTATAAAGGAGAAAACCATGTAAACTTCCTCAGAATAGTTAAGTCACAAAGACTATATCATAATATGAACAAACCCAGTAATAAGAAGTCTTATGCAGCTATCTATCTCTCCTCCTTGTATTTCTCTTTCTACTATTGCAAACTTGAGTGAGTGAAAGTGTGTATAAATGAGGGAGGATGCCTCCCTATTTATACCTTTCAAGTGACTGAACTAATACAAGACTCGGGCCAACCTCTTACCTAACAAGGCCGACTTCTCCTAGAGAGACTCCAAAAATAAATTACATGATGATACAATGGGGACTATTTCCCTGACTTACAATGAAGGTTGTACCTCAATGTCCATACACAATAATGACATCCCGAAAGGAGGAACACACATCTCCGATGAGGGTACAACAACATATAATAATAATATACATCAGAATATCTTTCGAAGTTACAAATACATCAAGAATGATGATCCTAATTATAAGGTTCGTCAACAAACTAACGAAGAAAAAATAAATAATATACGAGTTCAATTAGAGATCCTACTCTATTGACTAGAAGTTCAACTATGGAATCCTATCATCATAGAATCCATTTCCAAGCAAAAGCACAAAATGTTGAATTAGGGTGTTCTAACCCATATACAATTCAATAACTCTACTCATCACTTAGAAGATTGTATCCCCTTGTTTCCTCAACAATGATGAACGCAAGAATGAAGAATCCTAAGAAGGCATTACAAATCAAAACAAAGACATAACTTTGGTAGGATTTGAGGACAAAACATTTTTAAAGTGGAAGGCAAAGTAACATACATAATAATAATAAATAACAATAAAATAATAATACAATAAATAATAATGATAATAAGAATAATTAATAATTAATGATTAATGAAAGGACATATCTCATCTAAAAGACATGGCCTATTGAAAGGACATGACTTGCCATGGTGACCAATCAAGGCTATAAGAACACCATCATATGGTCATTGTATATCATCTCATATCTCATATTTTATACATTTATTTTATTTATGAGCTCCTATATGGATTATAACCCGTTGTCTTACTCGAATTGAATATTCAACTATTGAATTACTATGCATATTCAGGGAACAAATCTTGTTCGTCTCATTCTACCATACATTTGTTGTTGAGGACCACACAAATAAGAATTAATGATACCCGAGTTGGTTCAGATGAAGACAATGAGTGGAACACTCTTCAATTTCTAGGGGAGCATTTGTTGCAATGGACTAGATGAAGATGAAGATGAAGACTAGATATACATCAAGACAAGTAGTCTTTAAGGGAATGTATTGGAAATGTTGTAGTTTCTACTTGTCTTGTACATCTCATATATGTGTTATGCCACACTCATATCATGAGAGCATGTGACAAGAGAGTGGTGACTTATTAGTACAACTCATGGTGATGTGATGTTCACTTGGGGTTGAGGTGTGCACACCTAAGACTAAGTGAGCATCAATTGACATAAGAGTCTGATGTGGTTGTTATGAACCAAAGTTGGACTGGTTAAGAGATTCTCACGACCATATCCATTCTTCACTATGAATGGTTTGGGATAAGTTCTTGAATTGTTGGCATCCATATGTTTAGGATTCTATTGGTAAGTCGTTGGGAGATTCTCTATCCTTGTATTAGGAATTTGTTATATGTGTTGTATAAAATATGTAATAGAGATGGTTAAACATAATCCAGAAAAGTTTTGTTGATGAAAAATATCTATCTCGAATTCTGTAATACGAACATATGGAAGTTGGAACAAACACAATGACTCGTTAATAAATTTCAATGTGTTTCAGAAGGAACTACTAGAAAGTATCACTACCTTTAATATGCAACAAGAGTTCTCTCTTTCCCATACATTTCCACTTAGGATATTATACTATAGGCATATTAGATAACTTAATCTCCACTTTTAACAAAAACCAGAACAATCATGTTTTCCATTATATCTTGAAATTTATATAAAAGTGTGTGTGTGTGTGTGTGAAACACATATCCATGTAACTGCCACAAAGAAGGACTTGGTCAAGGAGGAAATCTTGTGTGACCTGAAGAAATGTGGCCATTACAGGTCTCTGCAATATAATCAGTATCCTACAGCAAGCATGTCATCAATGACATTCATACTCAAGTTATGTAACAAGCACAAGAACTAGGTCAAAAGCATTGTTAAAGAATGGATGAAGTTTGAAACTAACATTCCTTATTGTGACCATACATACTTTCTCAAAGATGAAATTAATCATTGTTTTAATGGATGAAAATGCATCAAATTCACTCTATATGCCTTATTTTTGAGATATGATCTGAATGGTAAAACCCAACAAAAACAATACAAGATAAATAGAGAGCTTCATATTCAAACATGGATAGAAATTTATCACTTGAAGTTTCATTAGCAATTCCTAAGTAGCCCCAAACAAAATTATTATCTTATAGTAAAAAAATACTACTTTTATGCTTAAAAACTATTCTTTGAAAAAAGAAAACAAATAACTTGAAGTTTCATTGGAAATTCCTAAGTAGCCCAAACAGAATGATCTTATAGTAACAAAATGCTATTTCTTTTATGCTTAAAAACTATTCTTTGGAAGAAGAAAAAATATAAATACATGAAAATGCATGCAACAAACAATTATAAACTTACAACGTCTCACAGACATTTAATTAGATGCCAAATTCAGATTTCCAACCATGTCACTCGCCATGTTTATGGAACAAACACGACACGACACTCTCCATTCCAATGAGAACGTTTAATATGTATGCTGATTTTCTTTTATATTCCTTATAAATTAGTTTAATGATAATCTTAAAGTTACAAATTTAAATTCAAAGTTGTAATATTAGTGAATCCATTGTGAATTAAAACTAATATATATATTATGTTTTTTTTAATTAAATTATTGAAAAAATAGATTATAGGTGGATTGGGGTTCGTATTTCGATTATATAGTGGAAAAATAGAGTAGGTAGATTGAGGCTCTGTATTAAGAAAGTCTAATTAAGTAATAAATTTCAAATCTAATCATAAAATAAAATAAAAAATCTATCAAATTAAATACAAATTATCATTTAAATTTATTTAAAATTTAACAAAATTTTATAAAATATTAATAAAACTGAACAAAACTTTATAAAATATTAATAAAATTCAATTGTTGTAAGTTACAAATTTAAATTTAAAGTTGTAATATTAGTGAATCCATTGTGAACTATATATATATTATGTTTTTTAATTAAATTATATATATATATATTATATTTTTTAATTAAATTATTAAAAAAATAGATTAGGTTTATTGGGGTTCGATAGTGGAAAAATAGAATAGGTAGATTGAGGCTCTGTATTAAGAAAGTCTAATTTAGTAATAAATTTCAAATCTAACTATAAAATAAATAATTTTTTTATCAAATTAAATAAAAATTATCATTTAAAATTTAACAAAATTTTATAAAATATTAATAAAACTTAACAAAACCCTTTTAAATATTAATAAAATTCAATCGCTGTAATATTGAGAAATGTCTTACAATTTTTTTTATAATAAAATATTAATAAAATTCAATCCCTGTAATATTCACAAATGTCTTACAATTTTTTTTATATCATAAACAAAATAGTCACTTCGAAAGAAAATGGAATTAAAATCAAGATGATCACTTCTACTATGGGACATTGGAATATACAGGTAGATAGGAGCAACCACGACATTATTGGTTGGTGTTGGAGGTATGTAGTTAACCTAACTAACAACTTGATGAAGGTACTATGGGAAAGGAATTTTGACTATGAGTTTTTCCAATTGCTTAATTCTATGCGTGAAAAGTCCGGTTGCCTTTTGACGTCATCTTTTGCATTCACACCTTAAAACACAAGACGAGTCCTGAATGTCACCTCACCTACTCTACCCAAACTAAATTGCATATATACATCCCTCACTCTCGTAATCCCTTGGCAGAGGTTATCAGATCTCTGCGAATCTCTCCCTCGCTGTACACATCGGGTGTATAGATCGATACATTAATCAGATGGCCATGGCTTTGAGATGTGTACTGTTTCTTCCAACTAGGGAGCCGCAGCTCTTCAGCGCCCACGACGATGCCTTCGCCGTCTCCCGTTCCCGTTCCCGTTCCCGTTCCCGTTCCTGCAAACGCATGGTTGCATTTACTGTAACCAATACGTTGCCGGCTAAGGGGAAAATGAAGCCCATGTTCGATCCTGTTAAGAATATGCCTCCGGTAGAACGATCTTCTGGCCGCTTAGCTGAGACGGCGTTGTTAGATCAGCTGGAACGCCTTTACAAGCTGGGAGGGGTGTCTCAAACTAACGATGTGACGTTGCTTCCCATGGAACCCTCCTGGGCGGGGCCGTTGTTTGAGGGGAAGCCGGTGAGAGTGGCGTACCAGGGCGTGCGCGGCTCCTATTGCCAAGAAGCGGCGGTTCGAGCCTTCCAGAGGTGCGACGCCCTCCCCTGCCAAGGGGGAATGGAAACCGCCTTCGAGGCGCTGGAGTCTAACGCCGCCGACAGGGCGGTGCTGCCGGTTGAGAACTCGCTGGACGGAGTGATCGGGAGGAATTACGATTTGCTGTTACGCTATCCCGACCTCCGCGTCGTGGGTGAGCTATTGTTGCCCATAAATCATTGCCTGTTGGCGGTGAGAGCCGGGGTGGGGAGGAGACCACGTTCTGTACTGAAGAGAGTGATAAGCCATCCTCAGGCACTCGCTCATTGCCAGCGGCGCCTCGCGGCTCTTGGCGTGCAGGTGGAGGCCGTGGACAACGCTGCCAGTGCGGCTCGTTTCGTAGCGGAGAACTGCCTAGACGACACGGCCGTCATCGGCAGTGAGATTGCCGGGCGGGAATACGGTCTTGAAGTAGTGGAAGAAAAAATACAGGATGACTCCTCCAACACCACCAGATTTCTCATTCTCGGCAACGCGAACAACAAATTATTATTAAACAACTTCTCTGCACTAGTACCCGGGTCAAAGACGACGGTGGCCTTCTCGCTGAAAGAAGGAACGGCGGATCTGTTCAAGGCGTTGTCAATATTTGCTGTAAGTGGCATAAAAGTGACAAAGATCGAATCCCGCCCTCAGCGCGAGAACCCCCTGCGTATGGTAATGAACGAAGAGCAAGACGGGGACAGTTCCTGCTGCAAGTGTTATTTTGAGTACGTTTTCTTCGTAGATTTGCAGGCGCCGGTAGCAGACGATCATCCAGGGCGCGTGCAGCTAGCTCTGAATCGCCTTGGACAGATTGCGAGCTTTGTGAGAGTCGTCGGAAGTTATTCCACATTCTCCATCGTTTCGTAGTTATTCGACACGGACTGTTGTTGATTTTTGTAAAGGATACAAAGTTGACAGTACAGACATATATAGCTGTAAAGTATAAAGATACAATGAGTTTTCTTTATCTGTATATTGAATATATTTATGGTCAAATCAGTAATAGTTTATTATTATCAGACGTCATCCGTGACGTGTCATATGATATCGTAAAAATGATTTATATTCATGTTTTTATTGGAGTATCTAGTCAAAAGCTTTAAATGGGGTTATTGTTACATGGGCACATAGATTCAGTTTGCCGAGGGCGTGGTAGGTGTGGTTTCTGTTCATGTTGGGTAGGGTGTGACGAATTTAAATTTGTTTTGTGTTTTTTATTATTATTAAATTAAAGATGTGTTCTGATTGACTTGTGTTTTGGAATTTTCAAAACTTGTAGCGAAAGTTTTAATAGAATAATGTTGGTAGAATAATATTTAAAAAAATAATAATTAAGTAATTATGATCATTGATCAGTTAATTTACATTTTTTCTTAGCCCTTTTCAATATGACTTTGATAATTGAGTTACGGTAAGATTTTTTATCTTAAAAAATCATTTCAGTAGAGTAAGTTAAAAATTGGATAAATTTCTCATTAGTGACGGTGTTAGACATGTGGGATGGAGCATGTACGTTGTCACGATGACAAAAAGAGCTAGGACACTCGGGCAAGAAAGGAAAAATGATGAAAGTGGGAGGATGACGTTATGTAATGATTTTCGAGAGGAGCATACGAGGCTTTTTTTCCACACGAAGGAGCAGACTAGGCTTGCTCCTAGTAAAGAGCATTAAAGCGATGAGATTGTTGAGCATTTGGATGTCATGCCAGCGTTAATGATGGATACAAAAGCGATGAGATTGTTGAGCATTTGGATGTCATGCCAGCTTTAATGATGGATATAAAACTGAGAGTATGATGTGTTACGATCCTAAGTTAAGTGTCATTGAAAAGGCGTTTCAGAGGGCGCGCCATGTTGCGTTATTTAAGAGCGTACAATGAGTCTATACACGGGGATGCACTATTTAAGAGTGCATGATGCGTTCATAAGATTTGGGTAGCCTTGGTGGTTGGCTCATGGCGATACGAACAGGATGGTGTACTAGCGTGTTGGATCGCTAGGAGGACCAAGGAATGATGTCGATTCAAGTGACTTGCATCTCAGCGAGCGTCTACTTGGTGGATTTGACGGAGGATGATGCAACGAGCATTACATAAGCGCAAAGTAACACTCGGTTAGGACAATATACGTTGATGGATGTCATAGGAACACATCAGTATGTTAGCATGTGGTTGGACTTGGCTCAGTTGCAAGGACGACACCTCAAGGCATCCTTAAGGATTGATCCTGGTTGAGCATGTGGGCAGGGGTAAGTGCGTCGTCGGTCGTCCAAGTGGTGGCTCAGGGGTGAATGTGCGGCGGACTGCATGGTCTATGGTTGGGTGGCATTGCAATAGGCAGAATCACCTATGGTGAACGAGCATTTTACAATTCGCGTGACTCTATGGTGTCTGACTCGGGTTTGGTCAGGTTGGTTTTGGTTAGGTGTAGTCTGGGTGAAACTTGCAATCGATGGCCAAGCCTAGCTAGCAAGCTCACGTCGATGTCGCGTGTGTCTAGGCTTTCGAACGATATGGGACGCTCAAGATGGTTGGAAAATCCTAGGCCCATGACAAATGGTATCAAAACCACATTCGATTGGCATACGCATAAGTGTCTCTTCACCACCAACCCCTCTTTCATTGGATTTGTCAATGGAGCCACGTTAACGAGGACGTCAACATATTTAAGTGGGGGAGAATGTTACAACCCTAAGTTAAGCGCCATTGGAAAGTCGTTTCAAAGGGTGCATCGGGTTCCACTATTCAAGAGCGCACGGCGATCCTATGCGTGGGGATGCGCCATTCAAGAGTGCATGACGCATTCATAATATTTTGGTAGCCTTGGTGGTCATACTAGTGTGTTCGATTGCTAGGAGGACCAAGGGATGATGTTGAGTCAAGTGACTTGCATCCCGACGAGCATCTACTTGGTGGACTCAACAGAGGATGATGCGACAAGCATTACATAAGTCTGAAGTAACACTTGGTTAGGACAATATGCATTGATGGATGTCACAGGAACACAACAGTATGTGTAGCATGTGGTTGGACTTGGCTCGGTTGCAAGGGAGACACCTCAAGGCGTCCTTAAGGATTGATCTTGGTTGAGCATGTGGGCACAGGTAAGTGCGTCATCAGTCGTCCAAGTGTTGGCTCGAGGGTGAATGTGCGACAGATTGCATGGTCTATGGTTGGGTGGTGTTGCAACAAGCTACATCGCCTATGATGAATGAGCATTTAAAAATCCGCATGACTCTAAGGTGTTTGACTCAGATTTGGTCAGGCTAGTTTCGGTTAGGCGTAGTTTGGGTGAAACTTGCGGTTGATGACCAAGCCCAGCTAGAAGGATCACATCGGTGCCATGCGTGTCTAGGATTTCGAACAGTATGGGATGCTCAAGACGGTAGGAGGCACCTCTTGCTAAGTCCCGAGTTTGCTTGTATGGATTCATTTGTTGAGCCAGGGACAAGGTATTTGTAGAACATATACTCTTCTCATGTTGCATTTGGGGCTACGATAGACACATTGGTATTCCACCAACCACTTCTCATTCCACTACGCATGATTATGTTCCCTAGTTTAGGTCCATGGAACAACAAACTCTATCTAGTGATGTCTTGGAGTGAGGGTTATTGCCTTTGCTTTGATTCCTCATTAACAACACTTACATCATAGTTGGTCCCTCTAGAGCTAGGCAAGGAGGAAAAGGAAAGCATGGTGCCATAAAGGCCCTCAAACCATAGCAATGAGGGACATGGAGAAAAGGAAGAAAATGGACATGGAGCTAACATAATTCTCAAGGCTGCTATAGGTATTGAGTTCACTCCTTCTACAAGCAAACTTGGGACTTAGCAAGAGGTACCTCCTTTTTATATTTTAGATGATGATGCTTTCATATGGGTTGTCTTAATCTCTTTTTATTTTGCGTTATCCTCCAACTCTTCCAAGCTTTACTTAGTCAAGGTTAGATATCACAAATTTTACACTAGTACAATCTTTACTATCAACATAGACTTTAAGACTAAAAGATTGAACAATGTTAATGTCATTTTTTGTTGTTGGTGTGGTATACCTAGTGGAAGTCCAAACAATTTTCACTATGTAAGTTTTGTGAAGTAATATCATTTTAACTAGCTCTTATATATGTATGAATGATAAATTTAACTTTCTAGTAAATATATATTTTTTTGAAATGGAGTTTGTTTTCAATTATTTAAATATTTTTGAACTAGATAAAAAAATTTAAGAAAAAAATTCCATGGTTTAAATTCCTATCAATTAAGTGGAATTACAACTTAAATAAAAATTCTTATAAGTTTCGAAAAAAAATGTTATAGAAAAATAATTAAATTCGCATTCCTAAGTTTGAAACATTTCATGAATCAAATGAAACTATACTTTAAAAAAAAAAATATTATAAAAAATATGAAAACATTATAGTATAAAAAAGTTCAATTTATCCACTTATTAATTTCTTCATTACTTTTACAAAAATTATGAAAAACGTTCAAATATAAAATATTCAATTTATCCGCTTATTAATTTAATTAATATATTTCAATTAAGGAAAAAATAGGTTGATTATATCACATGGAGTGCACATGTTTGAACATACCATAGATGAAAGAATTCGACAATAGAAAAGTTAGAATTCTCATCGATCCAAAACATTAAAATCGGAATTTCAATAATTTCAATAATTCACAAGTAGAGACATTGAACCATAATAAAGGTTTACTTTTATGTAAAATTTAAATCAATAGTTTCATAAAGTTTGTAAAAAGAAAAGTCTATTTATTATGTCTATGATATTATGGATTCATTTTTCACATATTAAGTTGTCGTTCATGAGGTATTTGCATTTGTAAGGGTTTTTTTTATAGTTATGGTGTAATATTTTGTGTTGAAGTTTGTAGCGGGTATATCGGTTGACATGTGTTTTGGCTAGGATATTAGGCTAGGTACGCCACTACAATAAAAAAAAATTGAAATTTTCATCATATTTGGCGTCATATTTTAGTGTAATTTTTTACTAATTGTGATGAACAATCTAGTGCTAAATTTGGTGTTATATAGTTGCGTAAAGCATCAATTTTTGTGTCCAATTTTGTGTTCAATTTTTTGCATTCTGTTTTGCATTTTTTACTGTCAGGCTATTATATAACTATTAATATCTGACATAAATCATAAATCCAGGAAGGTGAACTTGGAGGCACAAGTACAGTATGTATAAGAATGGAGACTTGATCTATCCAAAGAATTTTACAAACTATATATTCTAAAACTAACTTAATTCCAAATAAAATCGCACTATGGTATGAAAACTTGACTGATTCAATTAAACCTATTCACCAATCTTGTTGCTCTTCAAAGTACCAGGCTCATTGCACTAATCGTTTAAACCAAAAGACAAGAATGTAAACAACCTGACTAACTTCTTGCACAATCTATCAAACCTTAATCAATGTTCATGATCATGTTTCATAAATATGTATAAACTCAAAAAAAATTGTATTCAAACCATTCCCTTCATGAACATATCAATTCATATTCCAACCTGAATTACACAAGAATGTCATACTTTTAGATTAGAATAAAATAATCTTCACTCTTAAAAAAAAACTGGAATAAATCTCAGTGAATACAAGATTTGAAGCCACACTGAACTAGCACTCTCTAAAACAATCATTGTCTAACCATCTTGTAGATGCCAAAGTATTTTGAAATCATAAACAACTCCACTTTCTATCTTTCAAACTCAGAACTTGGAAATATAAACACTATTCTTCAAATTGCAGAGAATAAGTCTTCACAACTATGTTTGTAAAAAGGAATACTAAAACATAAAACATAAACTAAACTAGTTACATATGAAATCAAAATACTCTAGAAAACTACTTGTCTACATAGCACTGCTTCATAAAAAGGGGGCCCTTCCTTATTGAGAGCAGGCTAGTCACATGACCCAATTTACATCAATCACACAAAAGTAACACTTTCATAAAGAACTCTGTATTTTATTAAAAAAAAGAGTATTACACTTGCTAAGTCCTATATGCTATCGATGGATCTGATACATATTTATACAGGAAAATACAAGTAGGGAAGGATATAATCGAATCATAAAAAATATGTGTCGCTCAACAAACCATTGATTTTACAAATCCGGTCATGCATAGAATCTGGAACAATCCAACAAAATCATATGCAAATTCCTTCCAATCCGTTGAGAAATTCTGAAATCTGGTCGCACGTAGAGGTAAATGGGGTCATTTATGAAGTGGGTTTTGAACCATTTTCAATCATTTCCCACTGATTTCTCATAAATTGAGCCTGAAATATGCTTCGTAGCTTAAATGACAAGTGTGTCGGATTGAGTGCTAGATTGAGTACTGGAATAGGTGTCAAACGGTTTTAGAATGGAGTCTTTTGCTTGCTTGTTGGTTGGATCTGTGATTGAATGACATGATTTGGGCGAGTGTTTAATTTGTTAATATCTGTGTAACTTGTTATCTCCACATGAACCATGATTCCACGTGACCTGCATACAACAAAAAGCCAAAACAAATACCATAACAAATACCATAAAATAAATCTTATTAGTTCATATTCCATTAATCAAATTTAAATATTAAATGGTCACTTTGATTACCATGTATTTTAGACTTTGAAATTTTTAAGTAGATTTCCAAGGCTGGCACCATATTTCTCATTTATTAAATTGCCATGATTTTAATTTATTTAAATAATGAGTATTTCACATTTAAATTGCCATGGTTTATTAAATTTATCATATTTAATTTTCCATGATTAATATTAATTTTTATTAAAAGCATTTTGAATTTAAAACATAAGTGAACAAAGCTTTAACATTAACCCAAAATTTTGATTTGCATGTGCAGATATACAAGATAATCAAGAACCAGAAGACGAAAGTAAAACAAACCAGTGAACCAATTCATCATCAAGCCTAGTCAAGAACTTAGTACTAGAAGAAGTGTCGAAACGAGCATCAGAAGAGTTGCCATTTGTAATTTTGGGCGTTTGCTCCAAGATCATTGTCGAAATTACATTTAATACATCAAAAGTAATGATTTAGACATCTTTTACATTTATGAGCTTTAATTAATAAAATAATAAGAGATTGCTGTTTTAAGGATATGTGTCCTAAATCACAGGTGAATGAGCTATGAAATTAATGAAATAAAATTATGAAAAGCATAATTGTTAGAGCCCATCATTTACACCCTTCTTTTTTGCCCAATTTTGCATTTAGTATCGCATCATTTTTTGCATCCTTTGTTATGTCCTTGTTTGCACCTAGTTTGGTTCCATGTTTTGCATCAAATGTTATATATGGTTTCGTACCTAGTCTTATGTTGAGTTTTCAGCCCAATTTTGCACCCTGTTTTGTGTCAAATAATCTGTATAATTTTTCCTCTAGTGTTGCGTCCAAGTTTGCATCCAACTTTGGGCCTATTATTTCGTCTATTTTTTCTTCTAATCTTTTGTTTAGTTTTACTTCTAATGTTGTGTCCCATTTTGCATCCAATTTTGCATCTCGTTTTACATCTTTTTACATCTAGGTTTGTGCCCAATGTTGCGCCCCATTTTACGAATATTTTTGCATCTAGGTTTGCGCCTAATGTTGCATCTCATTGACATATTTTTTGTATCTAGTTTTGTTCCTACTATTGCACCCAATGTCGCTCCTAGTTTTGCATCCATGTTTGCATCTAATGTTTCATCTAGTTTTACGTCTAGTGTTGTGTCCCATCTTGCATCCAATTTTGCATCTTGTTTTATGTATTTTTTTGCGTCTATGTTTGTGCCCACTGTTGTGTCTAGTATTTTTCCCAAGGAAAAGTTTAGGTGCAAAATTTATCCTATGGGCTATTTTTTGTGTTTTTCTTCTAATAAAAATTCGTCAATTTGCATATTTTGAAGCCCTATTTTGCCCAATTTTGATGGGGTAAATTTTTTCACTCTAAAAATCGCAAAATTATTATTTAAACTATATAAAATCCTTATAAATTGAAATATTTTTAGAAAAAATATTGTTGGATATTTTATAGTTGACATTTTAAGAATTGGTAAGATTCACCAAGGTTTATACACTTTTAAATAAGTATGGATCCTTAAAATTTTCCCTGTTTGCACCCAGTGTTGTGCTTGGTTTTATGTTCAGTGTTGTATCCCATATTGTGCTCAATTGTGTGCCGAATTTTACGTTTGGTTAGGAATCCACTTTTGCGTCTGATTTTGGGCCTAGTATTGTACCTAGTTTGGTGCCCAGATTTGTGTATAGTGTTGAGTCCCTTTTTGCATATGGTGTGACGTCCACTTTTGCATCCTTTTTTGCAACAAGTGTTGCATTTAATCTTGCATACATTTTGCATTTTGTTTTGCGTCCCATTTTGTGTGCACTATTAATTAAGAATATTAATTTCAATTATTAATGGTGAAATATATCATTTTTATTGATTTGCATCAATTTTATCAATTTCAATTAATTATTGAAATATATAAAAGTTCTTAAATATCATTAAGAATCCAAATTTATAACATAACATTTGTGAAGAAGTTTTAAGGAAAATTCAGAACATCCATCCAAAAGTAATAATATCATCATACATAGTAATTCTCCATCAAAAGAACATTGACAATTTCAAATATATATAAAATAACAAGATAATACTGATAATATCACCATCATATATAATCAAATCAACTAAAATTAAAATGTATGATCAACATATCAAAACTTTTCCTGGATACCATTATAGTAAAGTGAAAAGAAGTCAAATTATGATTTAAATGTGAATTTGATAAGAAATAATTTGTATGATCTCCATATATAAATATAAAAGTCAAGATGGTAAAAATATCATATTTATATATCAACAAAAAGACATGTAAATATAATCCAAATTATAGCATGTTCACGCATAACATCAATAGCTAGCTAGAACCACCAACGTCATCATCAAGATCATGGTCATGATCATCAAACTCACCATCTTGATCAACCTCATAACCATCTTCATCATCAACATCTTCTTCTCCTCCTATATCTGATGCAAGCTCAACATAATTTGGATCATCATGTATGGGGTCATCAATTATTGTGACCTAGAAAAAAAATCCAGTATTAGATGTCAGTATTAATTCATACCACAATGCATATTTCTATGATATTTGTAATATTAACTCATACCAAATTAAAACCAAGTATAATACAATTGCACTCAATGTGTGTGTGTGCACTAATATGATTGCAAAAGAAAGTGCATGAAATATAACTAAATGGCAATTTTATTAAAATATATAAACAAATTAACTAATTTAAGAAGTATGAAATGCCAATAACAATATTGATCTTCTCATATGTTATTTTATATTGGTGTTTCACAAAATTGAGTTTGGCATGGACTTGATTATGGTAGGATCTAGGTTTAAATTTTCGAAGAGTTAAAATGTTCGTTAGGAAGTATTTTAACATTGTGTTTTACTGATAATTTCTAGAAATAACATTACATTGGAGTTTAAAGTTTAAGTGTAATCCAATCCATATTAAAATATAAGGAATTTTGTAAATATGATTAACTATGTATTTCAATTGGTCAATTTTAATGGGTGCAAATAATTTGAAATTCCAATCCTCATAAAATCTCTTCTTATATACTACTAACATAAAAATCAATATATGTCGTCTATATTGTAGTTTTTATAAATTGTGTTTTAACAAGAATATATAGCATTTTTAGTTATATATAAAAAATATGGTCAAATTGATCAACCAATAGATATAATATGTCTTAAGGGATTCAAAAAAATATTTGGAACTTCCAGTTCTATCAATAAGCATATACCTATAGATTGGACATTCTTATTATTACATGTTTGTAATCTATATTCTTAATAACTATATATTTTAATGAGTTATCCATATAAGAACATGGAATGACAAAACATATGAAAAAATTGGTCTAATTAAACGAATCCATACCCATTATGAAATTCCTCCATTTATTCTTCACTGATCTCTCACTTTCTAGGTGTTTCTTGGTTTTTTACTTCTCATGCTTCCCTAGTGCGTGTTGAAATATGATGTCCTCCATGAGTGCTTCCTTGACTAAGAATACAATTGCACTCAATATGTGTGTGTGCACTAATATGATTGCAACAGAAAGTGCATGAAATATAACTAAATGACAATTTTATTAAAATATATAAACAAATTAACTAATTTAAGAAGTATGAAATGCCAATAACAATTTTGATCTTCTCATGCGTTATTTTATATTGGTGTTTCACAAAATTGAGTTTGGCATGGACTTGATTATGGTAGGATCTAGGTTTAAATTTTCAAAGAGTTAAAATGTTCGTTAGGAAGCATTTTATCATTGTGTTTTACTGATAATTTCTAGAAATAACATTAAATTGGAGTTTAAAGTTTAAGTGTAATCCAATCCATATTAAAATATAAGGAATTTTGTAAATATGATTAACTATGTATTTCAATTGGCCAATTTTAATGGGTGCAAATAATTTGAAATTCCAATCCTCATAAAATCTCTTCGTGTATACTACTAACATTAAAATCAATATATGCCGTCTATATTTGTAGTGTTTATAAATTGTTTTTTAACAAGAATATATAGCATTTTTAGTTATATATAAAAAATTATGGTCAAATTGATCAACCAATAGATATAATATGTCTTAAGGGATTCAAAAAAATATTTGTAACTTCCAGTTCTATCAATAGGCATATACCTATAGATTGGGCATTCTTATTATTACATGTTTATAATCTATATTCTTAATAACTATATATTTTAATGATTTATCCATATAATAACATGGAACGACAAAACATATGAAAAAATTGGTCTAATTAAACGAATCCATACCCATTAATCTTCATTGATCTCTCACTTTCTAGGTGTTTCTTGGTTTTTTTGCTTCTGATGCTCCCCTAGTGCATGTTGAACTATGATGTCCTCCATGAGTGCTTCCATGACTAAAAATATGGAACCTAAAGGATGATTCATAATAGACTGTGAGCTACAAACAAAACCCATTATCATGTTGTAGAGAATGTCAATGTTTGTAGCCAATTTCTCCATTCTTCTATTTTGGATTCTAATCTTGCTTCCAAATCCTTGTTCCTTGTCATTTAAGCCTCAATTTGATTATTTATCCTCTGTTCAATTGTATAATTGACTCATGAAGAGTGTACTCCTAACAATAGACCCAATAACCTTACACATTGGTAAGAAATTCATAGTGTGCACATTTTCCAAGGTGTCTATGTTTAGATATGATTCCATCAAATAAAGAAAAATACAAATTTAAATGGGGCCAATGGAAGAGTGGTATCCCGAATGCACAGTCATCTAAGCTAGGTCAGCATTCAATTCCAAATATTTACTTTCTACCTAGTAATAACCAAGCTCAAAGTAGAGAGTCAAACCCATTCCACAAGGTGAAGGTCAAGCCTTGATAGAATTTCCAACCAACCAATGATGTTTCTCTTTGCTTCATTGTTGGAGTGTAGAAGGGTCCATCCTAAAAAACAATGTAATAGGACAAATGAAAACAAATTTCCCACTCAACTTGTTAAACTACAAAAATACCCCACCCTTGTATCCTAAAAAATATCACCTACAATGCAATTTTTATAAGATAAACCTTAAATATCCCCTCACATCGATGGATGAAGAATTGTATGGATGGTATGGGAGAAGGAGGAGGTTTAAAGGTTCCCTCCTTGATCCACGCCATTAACCATTGATCCATCAATTGTTTATTAATGTTGTAACTTATGTTTATATTCATGGTATTAGATGCATAACAAGGTCACCCCCATTTTTCATTAAGTACACATACACATACAAATCTTAGCAAGTCATCTTCTACAATAATTGTCTCCAACAACCTCTTTCCTTTACTGGCGCATTCACAAAATATGCCAATAATATGTTTCAAATGGTCTCTTGAGTCTTGACCAATTCCACAATAAATATAGATAACAACATTGATTTCTTCCTCGCAAAGGGTTGCAAGCTTGCCAATTCTATCCTTTAACAAGGGGTAACAAGAGTCGAAGGATAAACTTAAAGAGTTGTTTTCTTATGAGATAAGGAGAGAATTGCAGATAGAATAAACAAGCAACAACTATCCTTACAATAAACTTGGATGTCTATTTTCTTATGAGACAGGGAGAGAAATGCAGCTAGAATAAACAAACAACAACTATCCTTACTTTGTTGTCCAATAATACATAAAATCACTTGAAGTACCCTAACAAATGAGATCCTCTAAACATGCATGCGGGAATGCTTATGAATTGAAGAATACAAGTTTGAAACAAGATCAAATCAACAATAATGATACACCTTTATCATTTTCATCCATAAGCACAAACATAATCATAGGGAGAAAACCAACAATAAAACTCTTCCTTCATAACACATTTGATACAAGCAAATTCTAGCATTTATATTCAACAATATTGGCTTCAAGAATCAAACCAATGCCTCACAGAAGAAAAACCATTAGCTTGCATATTTTCCTTCAAAATGACGTTCACCTAAGCTCCAAGAGGGAAAATTCCCCAAATCCAACCATGAGAAAAACTATAATACCACTCAGATGACTCTTAAAATAGATAATATGCATGTAATGGATAAGATTGAACTACAGAGATAAACTGTTGAAGTGAATGGGAAGAGATTTAATTCAGACTACAACGACCATGAGAAACTTACATAATACATTGGAAAAAGTGGACAAACATTCAAGAGGGAAAATTTTATTAAAAGAACTAGGGTAGTAAAAGTACACTAACTGGAGTAGAAAATTGTTACATGGGTAATAATCCAAAGGATGCTCAACCTATTCAATATCTAGTTTAAGATAGGGCAGATCAACAAGAGGGAAGTTGCTCAACAATTTGGTTGTACTGATCATAACCAACCATGGATATGTTATCATATATACACAAAATAAGTTTTAAACTCTAAGGCATCCCATAGATATCCAAAGATCCCAAGAGTTCACCTAGGCTTTGCTCTTTTAAAGCTTCTTTCTTTAGGTATTCAATATCTTGAATCTTTTGATTTTTTTTAAACCCTAATCCAAGAGGCAAGTAAATTACTGTTAAAAATGTAGTCCAATAAGGTGTGGCGGTTTATGGCTAGGAAGGTCTAACATTAACTAAATCTAGTTTGAAACTTGTAAATCTACTTGTAGAACCTTGACTAGGAAAGATTATCCTAGGTGGATTTTCTTAGGTTTTGGGTAGGGAATTCCTTGTACTTTCGATCGAAAATGTAGAAATTATATTTTGTAGGGTTGAAATAGAGGTAGGGAAAATCAAAATCTAATTGTTTAAAACTTCACTTTTGTCATCTAGATGGAGAATATTTAAAAAAATGAAAAATCCATCACTGAATATGTTTACAATCATACCAAAGTACTCAACTTGATGAGGAAAATTATATAGGGAAAGGAATTTATCCACTCTTCCATTACCGGATTTCTCACATATTTTATCTCTATATTGTATAAATTCACAAAAGTTAAAGAAAATATGTCTCTTGAGTGGATTGATTCAAACTATGTCTAGTCCATAGCAGTGCTTGTGTTTAATGATGGTGTTTAGAAGTTCGTCACAAATTACAATTTCAAAGCCAATGGTAAAATTCCTCAATATGGGGAATGGTAAGAAGCTCACACCATGGGTTAATTTTATGAGGCTAATACAAATATATACAAAGGCGTAGAGGCTAAATATATTCCTTTATGGATTGACACAAAGTGGTACCATCAACACCATATACCTTTGCATGATTCTTGGTACTTTCAAAACCAAGCCTTTTTTTATGATTTGGGATCCCATACAAATATGGAGGTGAAAATAGGGTCATTTCAATGCATTGATCTATTATTCCCTAATGATACAACTCATAAGAAATTCTTAGTCAACTAAGTTAACTATGTAATTGTATTTCTTATATGTCACCCGTCCTCAAGATGCTTTGTCCTCAAAGAAAGATCAAAGACTGGTGTGAAATATCAACTTGGACCACAAGTTGACAATAGATTGTATGCTTAGTGTGGTATACAAATAAATTTATTCAACATGAAGATGGGAAATTGAATATATCAACCAACCAAAAGGATTCCATACATATGGCATGGATATGAGAAACATAATAGAAGATGTTGCACCAAAAAAGTATCGCAACATGGAAACAAATATTGGAATGCAATCAATGACATAGGCCCTACAATGAAGACTGTTTGTGTTTTGTGAAAACAAAAATACAATGGAGTGGCGGGTAATTCCTCCTTGCTTGTTGATTTATCTTCTATTGTAATTGTTTGAACTTTGATTCTATCGTTGTTATGGTCCTCACAGAAGGTCTTATCATTATTCTAAATAAAAACTAGGTTCCTTAATTACTAAGTCCCTTATTTCTAAAGACAATTTTTAACAACAATGAAAATTTGGAATGACTCATTTAAACATTGGTGTCGAGGATGCCTCCATTCATTCACGATAGATAATTGACCTCTCTCAACATATGGCAATTAATAAAGTTAATGTATTGATGAGCTTGATAGATCACAAACTAGGTAGCATTTATAGGAGGTGTTCATTCTCAAAATTCCTTTCTATTCTTCATACCAAAGAGACATGCTTTCAATATAAGAATAAGGAAACCATACACAATGATTTCTATTTTATCAAATCATTAATTCCCAAAATTTAAACTCAAAACCAACTCAATTGGTCTGTCATTGAGAGTGATTCCTTCACCCTTCAAATGCATTTAACTCCACTTACAACCTTACAAAAAATGAACATAGGGACTTCAATCCTTAAAAAAACAATTATACGCTTGGAAGGAATATTACCATGGTTGGTTTTCATCTCTAGTAGAATACTCCCCTTCATCTTCTCTATTGGCAAACATTTTTTAGCATGGTTATACTTTATTTCTTGGAGAAGGGGTAATTCCCTTCCATCATGAGGTTGGTGGAGCATTCTATGAACACTGCACTTGATTTGATGCAATTATCTTGATTGGTGGACTCCTTATTCCGTGAATCTATCCACTGCACATGTTTTGATGAGGTGGTGCATTGTATATTGAGCCTTTGGAGGTGACATCCTAGCTTGAAGGACTATGGTTTGCATCTAGATATCATTTATTCTATTCTTTAATGGCCCAACGCATATATGGAGGATTTAATGCACATATTTTGAATATATGCCACTTATAAGAGTTAAGAAAAGAGGGAGTCCACTCAGAGGTTTCTTTCACACTTTTTCATGCACATTTGAGAAGATTTCCCACTTTTGGAGCTTCTTTGCACATATTTCATGGGGTGTTTCCATTGGAGGAGCGACACATGTGGTCTTGAGCGTATTTTATCTTGTTTGATACCTTGATTAGGGGGATGTTTCAAATGGAGGATTTCTTGCACACTTTTTATGCCATCTAGATGGGATGTTTCACTTGGAAAGTCACATGTGACGTTTAGGAGTTTATTTTATTCATTGTTGACTTCACAACATGAGTGGTTATGTACTAGCATTATTTTATTGTTTTGCTTGGATATAATTGTGGACCTTAACCACTTTATTATATTGTTGGAGAGTTTGATGAGCAAATTGTGGATCTAGGAGATAGAATTATTATATTATTGTAAAGGAAGTTGAGCTACAATGTCTATATAAAGAATAACCCTTCCTCATTCATTTTCATGGTGGGATTTTTGGAGTTTTCCTCTCCTTGGAACTTAATAGATATATCTTTCCTAGAGAATATGTGAAGTGTGCTACTCCCCATATTGCATGGCTGTATGCATGTGATTGTTCCAAGAGGTGTTTCCTACAATCCAAGTGGGAGATATGTGTCACATCTGTAACACTAACATGGAACATGTCTTCTCCAAAAAAATATATAATAAACTCCAATATAAAAAAACCCAAAGGATATGTCGACTCCATGTTTAAATGAACTATATTGTAACATGAAGCAGAAGATAAATTACCTTGAAAGTGCAAAATGTGGAGTCTAAAATATTAGATTTGAAACTTGAATGTGTTCCTCTCCCACAATAGCTTGTTTCGCGAGTGATATATATTTATACCTAATGCAAATGGCCACCAATGGTATGCAAGAATCAAATCCAATTAGCTGGATATAAAAAATTAGTCAACGAATTATTTATTGTCATTTGAGGTCATATTAGTTTGTTTCACTTTGTAGTGTTGTAAAATGAATTTCTCCATATTTTGGATAATTATAAATATCCATTAGTATGATGAGAATGAATGGGTTTGTTTCATTCATTTCTAGTGTCAAAGAATTCTAGCATGGTGATTCTTTGTGAGAAGAATGATCAATCCGTATATAATCTTGATAGACTTGTTTAAGTAATTTTCTAGTTAATGCTAGCAACATGATTTGACTTTATTCCTTGAATATTATGTTAATATTAGGTACCCTACACAAGCAACATCATCTTGAACTTTGATTTTTCACTGGATGATATAGTGAAGCTTACTCTTTTTCATAATTATATTTCCTCTCGAAGGACATTGGATAAATCCATATATCATTAATACATCTGTGAATGATTCTAATTATGTGTTGTACTATGGCTCCATTGTATACTAGTTTCCTCCACATACATCAAAAGATGGTCCATATTAATCGAGAAATGAAGTATTATTTTGTTCTTGGATACTATATGAGGGGATTAAAATCAATCACAAGTTTAAAATTCTTTGGCCGAGCATTATGTTCGTCACAAAGGTGATTCCATTCGAAACCAAGGTTCTCTCCTTCAGGTTTCCTCAATTGCAGCCATTGTAAGTCAAAGTTATATGCCTGATAAGGAATATGTTTTAGATGAAGGCATCAAGTACTTGAAGCATATACAACAGAGAGTATTCGAATCAAAATACCACAACAAATAGAAGTTGATCACAATGATTTACAGGAATATAATCCAATCAATTGAGGAATTATTGCAAACAAAAAAGACGAGGATCTGAGGGATGAAAAGAATTTTGACAAAGTCAAAAAATTAAGAAATGAATATGATCAGATTAAAAGCCCGAGGATAGATGATAAAAATTTGTTGTATATGGATCAACCACATCTATAATAAATCTTGGTGAAGCATCCATAGATGAAACTGAATTTATCATATATGATGAGAAGGATCTCTGTAAATCAAAAAGTTGTTGGAAAAAGGACATGGTGCTCCAAATAATGCAAACTCTTAGTATTCTTCATGTGAAAATTTTAGATTTTGTAATCTTCTAGGGTACAACATATTTACTAGGTGGAAACCATAAAAGCAATGTTAGTTTAGCAGGACATTATTTTTTTTGATTGGTGAATATACAAAACAAAGTGCAAAAGCTTTTTTTTTTTGTGAAATGCAAGAAAATGCCTTATATAGAGTGTGCTGATTTCTATCATAGATATATCAATATAGATCTATCTTAACTTTGCCTCTATCAATTTCAAGAGGGATTAAGTCCCTTAAGGTGAAAAATCCTTTTCGAGTACTACACTTGAGGGATGGTTGCACCTCAAGGCATTTGATCCTTCTTGGAGCTTAATAGAGACAAAGTTAAGATGTGTTAACAGGAAATACACACCTCCTGCGGACAAGATTTGGTTCCCTAGTCTAAATGGTTCATATCTAGAACAAAACACAAACACAGAACGCTAAACTCTAACTAGATCTGGTTCATCACTAGAATATAATGTCATAATATGTTTCTCAAAGGTTGTCCTCACTATCCTCGCAGAAGAACCTATAAAATATGGAAAAAAACAAGAGAAACATGATAGCATACAATATAATCAATTAGATCTATGCCTGTGACCAAGGAATCGAATAATATATACAAATGATGCAACATATATGGAAAAGAAAAGACATTATTTATTAATAAATGAATGGAGAGACTACAACCTTCATTCCTTGGTGTTGAGAGTTCCTTCCAATGGCCCCTTGCCTCCAAAGACTCAAGAATGATTTTGACAAAGTTTGGGTATGCAACATAATTCTTCCTCCTTTTTCCCATGGGGGGTGAGCTAGTATTTAAAGGCATGGAAGGATAGGAATGGTGAGGATCTCATGGGTGAGGTGGATATAAGATCCTAAAAGGGAGGATCTCGAGCTCTAGCTGGTCCTAAAACATAGGGATGAGGCTCCACGGAGGTCAGCTTCGAGAATCCTCTTGAAGCTTTTTTTTTCCTTAAAAACTCGAGCACCGCTCCTCCAATGAAGAAAACAGGTGGTGCTAAGGGGGTACCGCTTCTTGACGTAAAGGTAGGAGCTGTGGCACCACTCTTTGCTCATGTATCAGGAGCTGTGCTTACTTGGGTAATGCTTTTTGTCAATAGGAGAGGAGCATTACCAGCTCAACACAGGGAAAAATTGCAAGGGGATAAATTGAACCTTCATTTCTCTAGGGAAAACTTTGAGGGATTGGAGCAGACAAGGGAATACCTATCTCTGAACATGAGGGTGATGAGATTTTGGTATAGCAAGATGGATAGTTTTTTTCATTTTTGGTTCACCTACCCCCAGGGGCGCTTGCTACGTCCACGGGAACAAGTCATAGGGGGGCCACCCGAATGGGCCTCACCCCATTCGCTATGATTATAGAGCTAACCCGATGGGGACATCAAGTGAGGCCCTTATATAGAAATGTATAGCCACCATGGGTTTTGACCCTGAGACCTTCGACTACTCACAACTTATATCACTCAACCACTTAAGCTATCCCATCGGGATAAAGTTAATGTGGGTATATGTTGGTCTATATCACATTTTAGTGGATTTATAGGTTAATAAAGCTATGGATGTGAACGATTCACGATGTTGAGCTTTTCTAATATGGATCCTTTGTTGATTTTTTAGCATGTTTTCCTTCCTCGGATGGATAAGTTGGATCTGAAAGGCTCTCATAATTATGGTGTTGATCCTTCTGAAATTGACATTAAATATAGTAGGAAATGTTTTTAGATATGAAAATAAGGGAAAGGTTATAAAAGGAAATCCCTTGTAGGAATAATTTTGCAATCATGTGAAGTAGTTAAAGGAAATCCCCTATAGGAATAAGTGTGATATGGAAAAGTTTCTTGTAGGGATCAACCCTTAATATTTTCTAAAATTTATCTTTCTCTTCTATCGAAGCTTGCCCAAGAAGGATCCTAGAAGGAATATTGTTCATGTCAATGGATGACGCAATCTTTCTCAAACTAAAGATGAGCTTGATCTTAAAGGTGGGCACTCTGACTGTTATGTTTGCAAATCCAAACTCTATGATTTTCAATCTCTTGAAAAGATATTTCGGTGGTAAGGGAAAGTTTTAGGAAGACCACTTCATGGATCTAAAACCTCTCAGCATTTAAAGAAGAAGTTATAGAAATGATAAGCTTATGTCAAAGTGATTTGAAAATATAACTATCACATAAATTGTAATACATCATCAACATTGGAAATATTCTCCACTTCAAACCAAAGGAGACTTAAACACATGTCACCACTTCAAACCAATTTGTCTCAAGAAACCAAAGGATACTTAGACACATGTCATCACTTCCAACCTTGTGCACTTGTGCGTAACAAATTAACACTATATTTCAAATTCAAAAAGTAAGACAAGAAGAAGAGAAAAAAGATAGATTGCACATGAATAAGATAAACAATAGACACCAATGATTATCCTTATGCCTTCTCTTGTATTTATGTTGGTGGATGATATCCAAATATGCAAATCTCTTGATAATCTTGGATTGTTTTTCCTCCAAATATGACTCATGTTAATTGAAGCTTTAAGAAGGACCTAGAAACCCCTAAAAATAGCATTGCTTTATGCTATTTCTATCCCCCATGTGGAATTTCATCTTGACCAATTTAGAACTAGCTGAAGAAGAAACTAAATTAAAAAAAAGGAGTGTATAGATTTTACTCCTCTTAATTCCAAATTTATGACAAAAAAACTCAACATATCCTAATGATAGCTCCAAAAGAGAAGTGGTCTCCTTCACTATTCTTGAACACCTATTAAGTTTTGAAAAACAAATTAACTTTGTCACTAAAGGTTGCACCCTTATCTCATATCTTGATGTTGGATTAAGCATAAAATAACACCAAATCTAGAACAAAAGAAACACGCCTATTTATTAATTCTCTTGCAAAGAGAAGTGCTAATCCCAAGAATGTATCTTTAAAAAGCATCACTATCCTTCTTCTATTTATGACTCTTGTGAAATTCATGGAAATTTGTGTCTTGCATGTAAACGATATGAAGAGATAATGTGAATAAGCATGTGAAACGATTCAATTACTAATCACAAACGAGGTTTAGTCTTTCTCATAAAAACATAGATCCTTTCTTTCCATTTACTAAATAAAGCATTAAATGAAACTGCTAAGTTAAAGACCCATGGCTTGTAAATTTCATTCGAGAAAATCATTAATATTATCTCTTTGTGTTGGGATATAATAAACCCACTCATAACTTAGGATAAAATATTTAATCATTATTTGATTAATTTCCTACCCACTAGCCTAGATAGTTGGCATCCACTTGCACTACAAAGTCAACACTTGCCATCTATACCCAGGGAATGATTTAATTCTGATTCTGGATTAATCTTGACCACTTTATTTCCTCCCAGAATTAGTAACTATGTTTTCCTATAGATTCTGGCTTATTATGCTTTTATCCATCTTTTCTCTGGATGAGGTAAAGCTAGTTAACTAGGAAACTAATATTTTTTGTTTCCAACCCATCATCCATGATTTTATTTCATGCTTTTTCTAACCCATGAGGTCCTTGACTGATTTGGGAAGTGCTTTAGAAACCTATGGGGGTTTATCATAATTGGTAAGTCTACCTTTCTGAGCTTTATGAGTTGTATCCATACAACTCGATTTTACCTATGAGGGATGTACGATTTATGTACACCATTATTCATCAATATTCAATGGAAGGATACACTCCAATATTCATCTCTTCATTCATGTGATTCAGTCTCTTTTATTCTCTCTATTTTTCCTGTGTATGCTAGAATTATCTTAGTAGCAAGATCCATTTATAGTGCTTCTTCTTAAAAAAATCATAGCATTTGAAGCTAATATTTCTATACTTTGATGGTTGCTTAGATTTTCATGATGGAACTATTATTGGACTAGTTTGATGTGATAGCATGTCCCCTAAAAACATTGTCCATGTTGTTACAGTTGATTTTACCACACATGGTGAATCACATTTTTATGGCCTTCCCTGTCCCTCTGCAGACTCCTTAGACCACGTGGACCATTTTTGTACTTTTGATGTTTCCAATATCATCCCTAAAAACAAGCAAAAATTTCCATACGCGACTTTTAAACCCTTTCTCGCGTATATACGTGGGTTTGACCCCTAAAATCGTGTACATCGGGATGTGTGCAAAATGACAAATTCTTTTGGAGTTTTCCTTGATGTGGATCCAACTCACTTGTCTCCTGGCCTTCCATATGCCTTGAGATCACTCGGATTCGACCTTTCATTACCCCATTGAAGAGCTATATAAGGAACCCTTTGGATACATTGAAGGCATGAGGAATTGAAGAGCAAGAAAACTATAGTCCATTGTTTCCGGAGCTTAGACTTGAGTCTGCATCCCTTTGTCCCTTGGAGCACTTTTGTGTTCTTCCCAAGCTTGCCTTTTGCTTGTGATCTTGCTATCGAGAGATGGAGGATTGAAGTGGTGGAGGCCCAAGTGGGGGACTTAGTTTCTCTGATTTGAAGACGTGCTGATAGAGGACGTTGTCTCTATTGTAATCTCTATTTTATATTAATAGAAATATATTTTCTTGTCGAGTAATGTGTATTTGAATGAATATTTGATCCATGGATGATTTCAAATGCTTATATGTTATTGATTATATATGCTAGAGTAGGTCTAACACGATTATATATAGCATGCTTGTCTGGTTTATTTAATGTTGAGGAAGCAATTTATCAATTCAAGTTAGAGTTGGAAAGCTCAACGAGGATCTACATCAACCGTCTGGAATAAGGTACGAATCGAGATCCTTTAGTGTTAGATATTTGGTTTCTCTTGAATATAGGAAAGGATTGATTTTTGGAGTCAAGTTATCTGTTGTGGTACCCCAAGCCATAGGAATTTCTCTTTGTAACAGAATTGGTGACTCCGCTGGGGACATTCCTTGTTTTTCTTTGGGGTTTGGGGGCACAATTTGCTTGATATTCTTGACTTGCTCTTTGTTTTTCCTTCTTTTTGTGTTTCATTTTATAGTATGCTTATCCATTGACACTCCCCTTTATTGGTTTGACTCTTGGCCTTCTTTTTACCACTTCCTTCTCTATGTACGCGGGTTTTTGTCCAAAATCCGTGTATACATGTAGCTTTTTGGCCAAAAGTTACGTATATACGCAGCTATTCTTTAAACAGCCGCGTACATCCTCTCTTTTGGGTAAGTTTGATGTTGTGGGAAGTTTATGGGTGGGTTGTGAGTGTGGTTGGGTCTTCCTTGGGTCTGATGTTGTCTGTTGGATGCTTCTTTTGTAACCAGAGACTGTTTTTTCATTGATTTTTCTTTGAAAGTAGTTTTAGTCATTTATCCTTTTTGTTTTTCCATTAGTGCATTACTATTTTTTGTCTCGGTGTCTTGCTGGGCTTGTGTTTTATACTTGCTATAGAGACTGAGAGTTTTAGATGACTTTTATTGCATTTTTCATTCTTTTATATTGAAAAATACAAGGTAGTTGCATTTTTTTCATATGGATTTGAGGAGGTACTTGCATTGGATTGCTTGGATGATATTTTTATTTAGGTTTTCATATAGGAAGGATTGCATTGGCATCAGGAAAGAAATATATATTTATGCATCTCATGTAGTGGCATACCCTATTTTTCATTTGACAAAGATTGCACTTAGCATTGTTTGTTATGGTGTGCATTTTACTTCATGTTGTGTCATAACACCATTGGTTGCACGATAATCTACCTTTTTGAGTAATAAGCCAAATAAAATCAACGCTTAATTAAAATGGATTACACTATTTTATTTTAAAGGGTGCATCAACAAGATTAGGTTTTAGGGTCTTGGAATAGTTCATTGTGAGTAAATTCTCCAAGACCACTAAACAACAACATGTATGTGTCTGTCCAGGTGAGAGTGTGAAATTCCTTGGTATAATTAGTGTTTCTCAGGATCCTCCTCTTACAAGGGAGTTAAGCATGAGGCAGTGTGAACGGTTAATGATTGCGATGACCCCTGGTCATAACTGAGTAGCACCAGAGATATTTCCAGGATTGTATTCGTATCTGGGGGCTCTTTTGAGGGTTTCGAGCTTTACTACCCTGCCCATATGGTCAATCCCGTCTGCGACTGTCCGCATGAGCATTGATTATATTGAGGTGACCTTAGGTGCCTTACCTAGGTTATCGAGGGGGTACTTTGCAGAGGTTATTCTGCAGGTGTCCTGGCCAGGTAGGGGTCGGATAGCACAGTCGCTATATGCGTTGAAGCTGAGGGCCACTATAATTGGTTACGTACCTCTGCTTGTAGTGTATGGGAGTTTCGAGCCTCTCCTAGGCGAGACATGCCTACTGCATTCGGGAGCTCACATATCCTCCCCTTGGTTTGCTTTTATTTTGGTTGTAGATTTTCTTAGGAGTGTTCTCTTTGTGCGCTAGTTGGCCTTTGGGATCATGGTTACTTGAGTATATTTATGCTCTCTTGAGTTTGGGTCCTTTTATTTTCAGCATGCCTAGTATCCTATCACCCGTCCTTGGTCCTAGTATGGACCCTGGTTTCAAACTTGGGGGCATCACAACCCCTTACCGTGCTCATAGATTTGGGAGTGGTCACATTCCTCCCTATACTCCATTTGTGGAGGATGTTGACTCCCTTCTCTCGATCTTTACACCGGTGTTCACCCTCACAGGGGTGGTAGTGGATGCGTGAATGTTGGGTCTACACCTTAATTTCCTTTTTTATGTCCCATCCTTCAATGCATTGTTTCCTTTGGGAGCAGTTGTCATGATCATTCCTCCCTATATCCTATAGTTTGGATTCTTTATTGACTATTTTGGGTTCTTTTGGACTAATATGGTTGTCATGTAGGATCCGATTTTTGTACACTCTCTTCAATTTTTTGACCCGTTCATGCCTATCATGGGTATTATGTCTGAACTGGCATATAGGTTATGATAGCACATATGCTTGCACTTATGCATTGCCTTATGACCATTCCATCTTAACCTTAGGTACGAACCCATTCCATGGTATCACGAAACCTTCATGTTGTTGTTAGAAGTGGTACTATGTGAATGGTAGAGCTTTCCTATACATGGGTGTCCTAGTTAGCTCCCTTTTACATTTGGTACCCATGTTGTGACTCCTCTCTTAGGTCCAAGAGTCCCTTTTAGTCCTGCCATGTCCTTGAGAAAGAGCTTCATACTCCTCTTGAACTTTATGCTGGCCATTTCTCTGGGACTCCCTTGTATATGTCAAGTTGTAATTGCATTATCATGAGTTTTTCTTGCCTTATTGAGCCTTATGCCGGCTTCCTTGAGTTTGATTATTAGCTATATAGCCAGAGCTTGTCTCATGTCTAGCCACGCAGAGCCATTTTACATATCCTTTGCAGCTTGATTCCCTATTTTTACTGGGAGGGGACTTTCCCCCGAGTGTCACTATCCTACACATGTGTCCTTGCATTGAGCATAGGTATGTTCCACTGCTTGGAACTAGTTTGTTTTCCCATCTAACACTCATCTCCTCCTAGTTTGTAAATTTAAAGCGATTTTATTCTTTTTCAAGCTTTTCAAATATTTGAAAAGGTCTAAAAAAAATTAAAAAACCAAAAAGCTAGACAAGAAAATATGTTATCTTTGGCAGCAGTCGAGTCGTGTGGCCTTCAAACAGATCACTATATATCACATCCGTTGGTTGGATTAATAGTTTGACTTTAGGAGCTGTACTCATTTATCTGAGTTTATCTCCATCGACTAGTTAAGCTTCCAGTCCCTATGGAGCCTCTGTCGATGCCTCCTGTGTTGTAGATATGCCCCAGTTTTGCATATCGAGTCTATGCTACCTACATTCAGTCACCATTCACCTTTATGCTCTTGTTTGAAGGAATTTGAAACCTAAGTCGGCCATTCCTCAGTTATCTTGACTTTGCATGTCAGCCATTCCCAGTACAGTTACTGGTTCATGCACCTTATGATCAAGTCCTTCCACATTATACAGCTTTGCTAAGTACCTCGTGTTGGATGATGGGGGATTCCTTAATTCCCTCCTTCTAGCGAATTTCATCCCATCGACTTTAGATCATTTATTATGGGATAGGAATCTAGAGTCATGTTTGAGTTCCTTGAGACTTGCAGTCATCAGTGGCAGGTTCTCTCGCCATCGACAGTTTTTGGGAATACATCAATGTCCCCTGATCGATGGATTCTCTCAAATGTTCAACCTCAACACATTTATTCACACTTGTTTGTTTACACTCTAGTACCTTGATTCCAATTTTCATTATTGGTGGGTGATCTCACGTCTGTTAACGGTATACATCAATGACCGGTAATCAGACGATGGACTACTATGTTCGACCTCGACACCTCTATTCACATAGTAGGACATGTACTCGTAGCAGTTTGTGTAGAAGACCTTCCAGATTGGTGGCATCTCTTATATGCTACCTCCTTAATCGTGCCAGTGTTCATGAGATTTCAGCTCTCATGACTTGATTCCAGTATATGTCAGACATTTCCATCCATTGTGGAGATCTTGATCCATTATATATCTTCAGTCTTCATGGAGATCATGATCCTTTGTATATCTTCAACATGGAGATTCTGATCTATTTATATTGTACGTGGTGATGACCACACATGTCATATTGTATCATGCCTATTCATGGCCATTGTACTCTTATGTATCCGTGACTGCTGTATCTATTTGCAGTTATATGCAGAGCATTATCATTGTATTGTACTGATTGGATGGCTGGTTCTTCCACTGGGTTCTTTATCACTTCACTTTTGGGATGGAATTATAATGTATTTCGGCCATCGTATGACCCCTCTGACCTCACACATTAGAGGGCATCTGTTATAGCTGATTTTACCACACATGGTGAATCACATTTTTAGGGCCTTCCCTATACCTCTGCAGACTCCTTAGACCCCATGGACCATTTTTCTACTTTTGATGTTTCCAATATCATCCCTAAAAACATGCAAAAGTTGCCATACGTGACTTTTAAACCCTTTCTCGTGTATATACATGGGTTTTACCCCTAAAATCACGTACATCAGGATGTGTGCAAAAGGACAAATTATTTTGGATTTTTCCTTGATGTGGATCCGACTCACTTGTCTCCTGGCCTTCCATATGCCTTGAGATCGCTCGGATTCGACCTTTCATTACCCCATTGAAGAGCTATATAAGTAACCCTTTGGATACATTGAAGGCATGAGGAATTGAAGAGCAAGAAAACTATAGTCCATTGTTGCCGGAGCTTAGACTTGAGTCTGCATCCCTTTGTCCCTTGGAGCACTTTTGTGTTATTCCCAAGCTTTCCTTTTGCTTGTGATCTTTTTATCGAGAGATGGAGGATTGAAGTGGTGGAGGCCCAAGTGGGGGACTCAGTTTCTTCGATTCGCAGACGTGCTGACAGAGGTTGTCTCTATTGTAATATTTGTTTTATATTAATAGAAATATCTTTTCCTATCTAGTAATGTGTATTTGAATGAATATTTGATCCATGGATGATTTCAAATGCTTATATGTTATTGATTATATATGCTAGAGTAGGTCTAACACGATTATATATAGCATGCTTGTCTAGTTTATTGAATGTTGAGGAAGCAATTTATCAATTCAAGTTGGAGTTGGAAAGCTCAACAGGGATCTACATCAACCGTCTGGAATAAGGTATGAATCGAGATCCTGTAGTGTTAGATATTTTGTTTCTCTTGCATATAGGAAGGGATTGATTTCTCGAGTCAAGCTGTCTATTGCGGTACCCCAAGCCATAGGAATTTATCTCCATAACACATGTAGTGGATTTAATGTTGTATGAAGGTTTACATAGACTCTGTTATTAGATCATGGTTATATCATAATAGGAACTTTGTTAGCTATAATACTTGTGGTTTGATAGGAGATGTTGCAAAAATATAATGTACTGTATTGTTACACCTAAAAACTGTCCTAATGTTATTATCCCTTGAATTCCTTGGCCAAAACATTCTTTTGGGTTCTTATTGTTGAATCCTAGATAATATGATGCACCTTGCTACCTAGCACATGGCGTCCAAGAGGCCCGATGCCTCTTGTCCACTAAAATAAGGTGTTGGTGACACCTGTCACATGACCACAAAGAGTGTCGACACACTTGACTTGTCCATAGGGAGTGTTAGCAATCCAAAAAGGAAAAAAGAGAAGTTTAGAGAAGATTCCAAGAGAAATCTATCATGGAGGATGATCCTAATTACTTGGAAGAGCTAGCACACGACCTCCTAGCCATTAGGGATCATTCCCTACCTTCCTCCCAAAATATATCAACCCATTTGGGCTTCCTTTCGCCTATAAAAGCAAGCTACATGGACCATGTGAAGGGAGATCAAGAGAGAGTCCTTATGTTTTTGGATTGAATTCTGGTATAGGAGGAAAAGAGAGAGTGGTTTTGAGTAAGAGGTTTCATAGTTTGTGGTGTATGCACAAGTGAGTGAAAGATCTTGTAAAAGAAAAGCTTTGACATCAAGGCTTTGGTTGTAGCTTTCTTTTCTCATATTTAATACAAAAGCGTTTCCCTTTCCCATAAATGATTTATGTTAATATTGACTATTTATTACTAGTTTCCTTGATCATTAGTATATATTATCGACTTATCTTGTTGCTCTCATCTATTGTCTTGTTTTTTGTGTTCTTTGTAGAAACTGTTTATCCCACAAGGATCTACAAAACAAGGACAACCTTCCAAAATCAAAGTAACAATAGCTTAACATTCAAGTAGATCAGTCGTCTAGGGAGAGGATATGTTGTAGTCTCTTTCTTATCTAGACTTGCACCATGCAAGCTAGGGGAACAAACTGTGTCCGCAGTGATTGAAATATTCCTAGTAACAAAATTGGTGACCATACTGGGGAAATATCCAATCAGATCTAGAGCATATCCAGTTAGATCTTGAATTTTTTATGTTACTTTTGATTACAAACTTGTGAATTTTTTTTTCTTGCTCATTTAGAGTTTTAAAATGAGTGATCCACCTTGCTACACTTTCAATTTCCTTCTATGGTGTGTGTTTTATGTAACACCCCGGTTTTGACCCCATGGTATTGAATTGCATATGATGTAAATAGAATTAATAAATCATGGTGTGGAGATCAAGGCAAAGGCCCCACCATGGATTTAGTATTTTATGTTTTGACATTTAAAATCAATGCCTACGGTTTATGTGCTAGCCAGGCACAATATGTTTTGAGACATCATGTAACTATGCAATTAATAAAAAAAAATACCATGACTAGCTATGCGCCACACCATTAAAGAGATGGGGGCATGAATTCACAAGGAATACGGAGGGGGAAATAATCAAACCCTTGAGCCAATGGGGAAAAACCAAGTGTCAAGGGGAAAACCCATCAAGTTGTTAACCACCCATTTTTTCCTGGTGTGCCCAGTCATTAGAAGTGGTTGGGGAAGTTATTTCCTTGGGATGGGAAAGGTATGGAGGTCAAAATTTGAATTTGGGAAGCCACCCATTTTTGGAAAATGTGTTTCTGACTTTTGGGGCAAGTAAATGCTTGGAAATGCATGCCCAATCCATTATTCACCCATGACTTTCATTTTCACCCATCCTAATGGAGTTTTGGCTCTCTCACGCAGTAAGAAGGTCATTGAGCTCTCTCTCCCTCATGATTTGATGTTGTTTCTTCATTTTCCATGCCCAAAATTTGTTTTCTGTGTTGCTGGGAGATTGGTAAGAAAGGATCCATGATTTTTGGGTTTGGGAAGGTCGTTTTTTGCCACTGTGAGCAAACTAGGAGCTTCCCTCACGTTTTTCTGCATTTTTCCTATTTTCTCCAAGCCGAGAAACTCGTTTTTGGGTTGCACGATGAGTTGGAGAAGAGACCCACGATTTTTGGGTGGTCTTTGAGTTTGTTTTTGCCCACGTGAAACCATAGAAGTTTCTGAAAATCGAATTGTTGTCAGAGGGATGTTTTCCCCATTTTTATTAGGTCGTTTGTGGTTGCAAATATCATTTTTGGTAATGCCCAGCGGAGGGGAGAATAGATCCATGATATGAGGTTTTGATGAGGCCATTTTTACCTCTATGAATCCCAAGAACATTTCCTAAAAATGTATTTGATCATGTAGGGTTGTTTTCCCCTCAGCCATTTTGTTTTGATTGCCTAGAACATTTTGTTCATATCCAATAGTTGTGTGTGGTTGTGTTTGATTAATTGGTTGACTGTTTGTTTGATGCAAAGTGTGTCTTGGCTGAGAAATTCGAAGGAACCCCTATGTTGTTGGGTTATTTCCTTAATAGCCATGGAACCCAGTTGTTCATTGTCTTGGAAGGACAGTTTGTGAAACCCAACTGTGCATTGGCTTGACTGTGAATGTATGGTATTTCCGTGTGTAAGCTCGTTGTTCCCTAGTGCCTTATGGAATCATGCCCAACTCAGGGGTGGCAGTGATGTTGAGAAATTGAGGAGCACACTAACCTATGGATAGGTGGAACATTGCAGCAACGTATCTAGTTGCGGGACAACACAATTAAAAGATAAGTATTTACTTCTATTCTTGTTTACTTACCTTTGCATATGTATTTCTTTTAATGAATTATGATGAACATGATGAATGCTTGGAATGAATGCATGCATTGCTTCTGTTGTGTATTAATGCATATGCCTATATTCTTATGTTCAATACATGGAATCCTTATATAGATGATTTTCTTCCGCTATATAATTGCAATTGTTATGCATCTACGTATGTTTTAATCCAATGCATTTTTGTGTTTATGTTAATGGGGCTAGATCACCCATTTGATAGCTGGAGTAGCCTAGTCATGTCCTCTCCATCATCGGTATGAGGGGTGGGGACTTTACATTTTACCTCACTCTCATTCCAGTTTGATCCACATTGGTTTATCTTGTAGGTTACTCACCCTTTTTGATTTCTACATCTTGACGCACCTGGGTGAGATTGCAAGAGCGCTCGATCCTTGATGATGCTTGTTTCCTATTACCACAGAGCGTCGTTGACGCCTTTACTGCTTGACCATAGTGCGTTGATGATGCCTCCCAATAGAATATAAGGAGAACCGAGCAACTTCTGACACCCTGGTGCATCCTTTCACTGTGCGTTGAGGTAGGCCATCTACAGGTTTGAGGCTTGTCCTTGAATTTTTTTTTTTCACTTTGGTTTTTTATTAATCCGCGTTCTTCCTCATTGACAGGTCTAATAGTGTCTTAGCTCGGTCTTCCTCTTTGGGTTTAAATCTCAAAATATTGTTAGTAGGGATCTTTAAAATTAAAATTTTTGGTGGATTTCAGTCTTGGGACCATAGTTTGTCTATTGATCTTCTATGAAATGATCTTAGATCTGTAGGAAAGGAAAGTGTCGTAGTTTCTTGTACTCCATTTTGTCTGATATTTCAACCTTTTTTTTTCGAATTACATCAACAAATTTTTTTTGTTTGTTTGTTTGATTTGATTGCTTTTGGTTTGCTTGAGTGATTAAAATATTTCTTTTTGCAATGGTTTAAGAATGCATAGGAATTTAGACGTTATAAATTTTTCTTTCCTTTTCATTTCGGAGATCTCTTAGGATTAGTATTGGAAATTGTTGTGTGTTCTGGAAACCTTTTGAAAGCTTGAAGGTGAATTTTTTGAAAGTTGTATAGTATTCTTGTTCGAAAAAAGAAAAAGTCTCTCTCTTACTCTAGGTAGAGTTCATCGAAGAGAAAAGTTGCATTGAATTTTGAGTTGTAATATTGCAATTTGATACACATTCCACAAACATTCACTAACCATCAAGCTAAAATTTCGACGGTAGATTAGGTTAAAATTTTTAGTAATTTGAGTGATAGGTTAGAAGATGTGTTCCAACATCTATAAACATAGGAGATGTCGTTTTTGGCCTGCACTGCATCCTGGGGATTGTTTGTTTCTTCCATGTACCAAATTGTATATCGAACAACTTTTCATGTCCCTTTAAGTTATATCAAAAAGTTATTCACGTACTCGGTAGTATGTCGGAAGGCCCCTTTTGAACGGTTGTGCATTAGACAACACTAACATAGATTTGAGCTCCCATGTACCTTGTGTATATCGGGAGACCCCTATAGGGAATCCATACCAACTGAGAAGATCCTTTTGGTCGTCTTGTTGGATAAATACACCGAGAACAACACTCAGGGAGCTACTACGCACGTGCCATCTAGGTAGTCAGGTATTCTAGAAAGGGTATGGTACCAGTCCTCCTTGTCAAATTTTACTGTTGAACTTAATGGTATATCACGAGTTGAGAAAACTTGACAATCCTAGTGAGGAACT
This sequence comes from Pseudotsuga menziesii, assembly GCA_001517045.1. Lineage (NCBI taxonomy): Eukaryota > Viridiplantae > Streptophyta > Pinopsida > Pinales > Pinaceae > Pseudotsuga > Pseudotsuga menziesii. The sequence goes on from LPNX010885771.1 coordinate 276,559, forward strand.
GGCTTCCATCATCCCCTCCTATCAGTTAAGTTTGCTTGTTACCTTAGCTTGTGTAGGATTTTTTTTGTGCAATCTCTTCTTTTGATAATATTTTAGAGTAGAAGTTTTTGACCAACATTCTGGATGAGTTTCCTATGAGACGATATTGAAAGTTGCAGAGTTTTACACCTAACTTTCCTCTGCCGTGGAAGAAAGGGAAAGGGAAAACATGGACCACCTAGCTACGGTTGATTCACATGTATACGCAGTCTTGGTTACTGAATATGGGGAAGAGATTTATTCCTTTGAAAATCCATCCACCCTCGTGGTAGTTCAAAAACCTTCCGCAGAAGATACAACCTTTCATTTTCATATGGAGGGACAATCGAGTGCACAATATTAGGGTTTTACCCATCCATCAGGCGATATTGTGGCATCGAAATTTGGTCCAAATACTCCTTTTTGGGAGACTTCTTTGGTACAAGCCATCTCTAAGTATGGAACCACTATCTTACCTTATGTTACCCCCCCAAAAGAAATTGGATTCGCTACGAATGAAGAAATCCTCAGAATAATTTAGGAACCTCTTACTCATTTGCATAGAATAGGGGAGAACATAAGAAGAAGGAGTGTTTCTCCTCTACCCCATCATTTGGAAATAGAATTCCCTGCATACCATGCTCTTTCAGCATCTCATGTGGCTCCTAAATCAAGGTCACGAGTTCAAAATGTGGTCGCTTATGATCCTGGTCAACCCTCCATCCCTGCCCCACCAGCCTGAAATATCTTATCTGTTTCTAGTTCTCATGTACCTTCCACTACTGGGGAGAAACCCCTAGCTCAAGTTTCTTTATCAACCAGAGGAACTGTTTCTAGCATGGAACAAAATCTTGTTGTAGGGAATCCAATAGTCAGGGTACCTCCCTCGAATACCAACATGGTTACCCCCTCTTCCGGTACGAGAAAAATTTCATGGGTCCAACCTACCTTTAGTCAGCCCTCATGGGTCTATACCTATATAGGAAATCAACCACCTATATTCAATAAAAAATATCAACCTATAGCATCTTGAGTTGTTTATGACATAATTCCTTACCCATGAAGTATGCATAATCCATGGGGGAAACCTAATTGGTCAAATGTCCCCGTACCTGAAGGAACACTGGTCAATACCGCTAGAGGATATGGAGGTACAACTTTGGGAGTCCCACCACCTGTATTCCCACCTTCTTCCCCCCCTTTTGGAGTTCCACCTTCTGGAGGCCCACCTTTTGGATGACCACCACCTGGAGGCCCACCTTTTGGAGGTCCACCACCTAGAGGGCCACCTTCCGGAGGTCCACCACTTGGAGGGCCACCTCCACATGGAGGCGCACCATCTATAGGTACACCTCCCCCATACGACCCGCCACCTTGAGGACCCTTGGTAGGATTGTTCATGAATCAAATACCCAATCAACTTGTCATGGCAACATGGTCAACACTTGTCTATCAATCAACTTATGGTCCTACTGGTCTACAAATGCCTTATCAGTATTACTAGTACCCTCAACCTAATCAGCAGTTACCATTTATTTCTACTTTATATTTTCTATACCTATCTAGATTGATTAACGACCTCATACATCATGATCCCTCATGGCCAGCCATTCCTATTAAGTTACCCTTTGATATACCCAAATTTGATGGTAAACCCGATGAAGATCCCAAGAACCATGCGATGACATATAATTTGTGGTGCTCATCTAATTCTTTGATGGATGGCTCCATCCGTCTAGGATTGTTTCGAAGAACTCTCACCGGGGTGGCCACAAAATGGTATATCGAGTTTCCTCGACATTCCTTTTGGGATTTCAATACCTTAGCAATGGCCTTTTTAACACATTTCTAGTTTCCAATATGATATGAAACAGGTACAAATATTTTGACCTCACTTCACCAAGCCACTTCCACACATATATCCGATTATAGACATGAGTGGAGACAATGACGTAAGTTGATAAAATCTCTCATTCATGATCAGTTGCTCGTCGATTGGTTTACCAAATATTTACTTCCCCCAATTTCTAGGGATATTGCCATGGGAGGTGTTTTTACCGAGGAGAAAGATATTAGTTATGCTCAGTACCTTGAATTGGTTAGTCCCAGTCAACCAATATGTATGACTTGATCCCCCATGCTCCTTGTATTACTTAAGATCCTTCAATACCTTTGAAAGAACCACTTGCCGATGGAATTCTTGGTTCTATCCAAACACAATCAATGACGAAATCCTTGAAGAAACAAAACCAACCCATCGCATACCCTAGTTAGGTTGTTTTGAATCCTAATACTGCTTCCCCTCCTAATGTTTTGACCGAAGTGAATGTGGTCCAATCCTCATAATCTTTGTGAACATGGAATAAAGGAAAGAATAAATCCAAGAAATATGAGAACCAACAGGAAGGTAATAAAACACAAAACATTGATGTTGAATCTAAGAATAAAAGAAAGGAAAAGTTTCCCTGCCTTATAAGTGGAGGCGACCACTTCACCAAAGGGTGTCCTCGTTGTGAGGAGGTAAACAATTTTCTTAGAAAAACCCCCACCTCGGTAGTGCTAACCGATCCTTTCCCCACCCAACATCAATTGAGTGACCACCAATCCTTGCATGGGTTTCCTTTGTTGTCCATAGATGAAGTTAAATTGATGTCTAGTGACACGATCAATATTAACACTAGATCTCATAACTATAACCCACCTCCAACCAAGAAATCTGATGATACTTCAACTGATAAACCACCAGTTTCCACCCTCCCTCCTACCGACAGAATTTATATCAAAAAACCCATTCTTGACACCATCCTCCGACTGCCAAATAGTACAATTCAAAAATAAGTATTTAACACTAATGCATGGGCTACTCAGTACTACAATTTAGTCAAATATTTGGCCCAAGCACCATGTGCCATGCCTACCCTCGAAGTACTCCAAATGTTCCCTACGCAAAGAAGAAACCTATTTTCTATCCTTGGATCCATGGATATTTAGAATAGAAATTTCATCACCTTTAAAATGGATGATTTCAAGTCCATGCCCTCCCATCAATTGGCCTTTCAATTATCTACAAAATTTATTGGGAAGATAATCCATCATACCGTACTAGACGAAGGTGCCTCAACTTCGGTCATGACTTTATCCTGTTGGAGAGATATTGGCTGTCCTGAGATTAATCATTCTCGTATGACATTAAAGGCCTTTTATATTCGCAATTTTCAGCCATATGGACTACTTCCATCCCTCCAAGTCGATCTTGGGGGTAAATCTGTGTCCATTCACATCGAATTCGTCGATGCTCCGTTAGACTACGATATTCTTCTAGTTCAAAATTGGTTCTATGCAATGCAATATGTTTCTTAATCCATGTTTCGAGTAGTCCAGTTCCCATTCCAAGGGAAGACAGTCACAATTGATTAGTAAGATTTATGTTCACCAGACACAAGTTCCAATTCTATGGTCAATGTTCCACTCTTGGCTTCTTCATCCCCGGAGTATCAGAACATAGGAGTATGTCTTATTAAATACTCCTTGCTCAAGGGAGTTTTTCCATTGAATACCCCTCTCCTATTTCACAGAATGAATCTGTGAACACAATCTCAACTTCGAGCTACGACACCCTAGATAAAGGAAAATCAATCATTGATTCGACATATTTGAGTCATCTCGAAGAAATGTACCAGGATATTCAATCCACTAGTGACCCCACCATCAATGATAATTTATTGGTGGCTTCAGACCTGTATCACCTACCATATTAGTTAGAAACCCCTACCCCATATCTGGATTATCTTTTGCATACCCTTCCTTATGATGAGTCCATCATGGAAGTTGTTTCTTTAGATGAGATGCCTTGGAAAGATCATCATCATCGATCCTCTTTCTGTCTTGATTTCCATATGGTAGAAGACCATTTTGGAGCAACAGTTTCATATGATATTGTAACTAATCCTCAGTCACCTATACTCATCCACAACGTTAAATCCAAGGGTAATCTGAGCAACATTATTAGGACCATTATGGTTGATATATAATTGGATTCCGAAGTTGTAGAAAACATCAACGTAGGCCAAAATTATTCTGTTTCGGAACTAAATTCTTATATGACCCTTTTCAAAGAATTCAGAGATATTTTCACTTGGATTTATGAAGAAATGCCAATGATAGATCCTTCGATCGTGGTCCACGAGATTAGGACTTACCCTGATGGCAAACCAGTCCATAAAAATTTACGACAAGTTCATCCATAGAAAGCAATGGACATTAAGGAATAAATTGAGAAACTTATCAAGGTTGGGTTAATTTACCCCACACCTTTGACAGAATGGGTGTCTAATATTGTCCCCGTAAAAAAAAAGGGAACCATTAGGGTTTGTATCGATTTCTGAGACCTAAACAGGGCTTGTACTAAGGAAAATTTCCATACCCATTACATCGATCAAATCATTGATAACTGCGCCAAAAGCATCATCTTTTCATTTATGGATGTATCTTTTGGATACAATCAGATAGAGATACTCCTTTCTGATCAACAGAAAATGACATTCATTTTCCCATGGGGGACCTTTGCCTATAAGAAGTTACCTTTTGGCTTGAAAAACATTGGTGCTACCTTTCAATGCGATATGTCTTATGCTTTCCATGACATCAAACACATTTTGGAACCATATCTTGATGACTTTCCTGCTCATTTGCAACAGCGAGATCACCATGTTGATCATTTGAGAGCCAATTTTCTCAGATGCCGCCACTACAACGTGCGGTTGAATCCACATAAGTGTGTTTTTTGTGTCAAGATTGGAAGACTACTTAGTTTCATCGTTTCCAAGGATGAAATCCATATAGACCCACTGAAAATCAATGCCATCTTGGCCTTACCCCTGCCTAGGAATGTTACAGAACTCCAAATTTTACAAGGGAAGGAAAACATTTTACGTTGATTCATCTGTAACTACGCCAAAAAATCTCATGGTTCATGCATTTATTAAAAAATGATACACCCTTTATTTGGGATTACCTAGCTCAACATGCGTTCAACATTCTCAAACATGCCATTACACATACACCTGTCCTGCAACCACCCAATTATACGAAGGACTAATCCCTATATGTGGTTGCATCCCTATCCACCATCGACATGGTTTTGGTTCAAACAGATGAACACAACCATGAACATGTGATTTACTACCTTAGTAAGACTCTTTTAGAATCCAAAAACCAGTACTCACATTTGGAGAAATTAGCCCTAGCCATGGTCATCGCGGTCCATAAGTTTTGTAAATACATCTTGCTCCAAATAACCACGCTATATGCAGATTCCAACCCCATGTATTATATATTGAATCATATTGTGCTTGGGGGAATATACTCCCATTGGATTGTTATCCTCCAGGAATTTGAGTTAGAATTTGTGAAATCCAGTTCTAAGAAGTCTCTCGTCTTCACAGAGCTTATGTGTGACCTTCCCCATATTACTGAGGATACAGATCCCTTTGATTCATTCCTAGATGAATCAATGTTTCTCATTAGTACATATGACCCATGGTATGGAGACTTGATTCTCTATCTCCAGACAAAATGCTTCCATCCCAATGCAACTCAAGACAAATGTCGCCATATTCTTCATCACAATAACTACTAACTTATCATTAATGATACCCGTGTACCATTGCAAAGTTGATGCAATTTTGCGGTGTTGCTTAACTCATGAAGAGGATGAAGTAGTTTTAAATGACTGCCATTCTGGAGCTTGTGGGGGTCATCTTTCTAGGATGGATACTCCCCAAAAAAATTTATGCGTTGGGTATTTTTTTCCTTTAATCTTCAAATATTGTATGGAGGTCATCAAAAAATGCCCACCCTATCATATTTTCACATCTAAAAAGCGCACCCACTGTTATAGTGGATTTCACCACTCTAGGTGAATCACACTTTGTATGGCATTCCCCTGTCCCGTTGCAAACTCTTTAGACCCCATGGACCATTTTTTTCCCTTTGATGTTTCCTTGATCATCCCTAAAAACATATGAAAAATGATATACGTGGCTTTTAACCCTATAATCGTGTACATACGTGGGTTTGACCCATATAACCGCATACATCAGGATGTGTGCATAATCCAAATCCTTTTGGAGTTTTCCTTGACATGGATCCGAATCATTTAACTCCTGGCCTTCCATATTCCTTGAGATCGCTCAGATTCGACCTTTCATTATCCCTTTGAAAGCTATATAAGGAACCCCTTGGTACATTAAAGGCAAGAAGAGAGAATTGAGAGCAAAGAGACTACAGTCCATTGTTGCTGGAACTTATACTTGAGTCTACATCCCTTTGTCCCTTGGAGCACTTTGGTGTTCTTCCCAAGCTTGCATTTTGCTTGTGAGCTTGCTATCGAGAGATGGAGGATTGAAGTGGTGAAGGCCCAAGTGGGGGATTCAGTTTCTCCGGTTTGCAGATGTGCCGTCAGAGGTTGTATCTAGCTTGTAATCTCTGATTTATATTAATAGAAATATCTTTTCCTGTCCAATGATGTGTATTTGAATGAATATTTTATCCTTGGGAATATGTCAAATGCTTTTACATTATTGATTATATATGCTAGAATAGATCTAACACCATGATATATAGTATGCTTGTATTGTTTACTTGTTGTTGAGGAAGTAATATATCAATTCAAGCTAAAGATTAGAAAGCTCAACGGGGATCTACTTCAACCATCCAGAATAAGGTACGAGGTCTTATCCTTTAGTGTTAGAAATTTAATTTCTATTGCATACTGGAAATGATTGATTTCTGGAGTCAAGCTGTCTATTGTGGTACCCTAAGACATAGTAATTTCTCTTCGTAATAGAATTGGCGACTCTGCTAGGGAGTTCCTAGTAGTTGTCCTTTGGGGGTTGATTTCTCGACATTCAATGTATTTGAATTGCTCTTTCTCTCTTGTTTCTGTGTTGGGTCTGGGGGCATGTATGCCTGGTAGAGTCTGATTGGTGTGAAGGCTATCTCAGCCTTCCTGTTTGCCTTGATTTTATGCACCTTTTCTTCCTATACGCGGTTTTTTGACTTACAGTCGCGTATACACATGGTTTCCTCTGCGATTTCCACGTATACACACGGGTTTACTGTGAAAAGTCACGTATACCCTTGGTTTTTCCTTTTTGTGGAAGATAGTTGGTTGCTGGGTGAATTCTGATAGTTGTTGAGTCTCCTTTGGCACTGCCTAAGTCTGTTTAGACCTCTGTTTCTGACCAGAAACATTTTTTTTAGCCTAAATTGTTTTTTTAGGAAAGTTCTTGTCATGGAATTTTTGATTTTTTGTTTGAGATTAGTGCATTAGAGTTCTTTTAGCTTAGTGATTTGATTGAATGCTGTGTATGTGTGCTTGCAGAGTCTGTGGGTGGTAGGATCATTCTTTTGCTTTTGCATCTCTTCTATTTTCAAAAAATCCAAAAACATTTGCTTATCATCATGCATTGCATTTTGCACTTTGCATTGTACTTGCACTAGATCTAGATTTGCTTTGGAGTACTAGTTAGGTCTTCATATAGGAAAATTTTCATTCATTTGAAGAAGAATTGTAAATTTCACATAGTAGCATACCCTATTTTCATGGACACAATGCATTTGCATTGATTGTTAGGTGTGCATTTTACTTCTTGTTGCGTCATAACACCACTAGTTGCATGACCATATCCTATTTTTGAGTAATAAAGCCAACTAAAATCAACGCTAAATAAAATGAATTACACTCTTTTCTTTTCTAGGGTGCACCAACAAGCTTAGGTTTTAGGATCTTGGAATAGTTCATTGTAAGTCAATTCTCCAAGATCACTAAACAACAACATCTAGGTTTCTGTCCAGGTGAGTGTGTGAAATCCTTGGTATAGCCATTGTTCTCAGGATCCTCCTCTCAAACGGGAGTTAAGCACGAGGCAGTGTGAGCGGTTATTGATTGGGATGACCCCTAGTCATAACTGAGTACCACCGGAGATATTTCCAGGATTGTATTCATATCTGGGGGCTCTTTCGAGAGTTTCGAGCTTTGCTACCCTGCCCATATGATCAATCCTGCCTGCGACTGTCCGCCTGAGAATTGATTATATTGAGGTGACCTTAGTGACCTTACCTAGGATATCGAGGGGGTACTTGTAGAGGTTATTCTGTGGGTGTCCCAGCCAATTTGGGGTCAGACAGCACAGTTGCTTTACACGTTGAAGCTGAGGGCCACAATAATTGGTTACGTACCTCCGCTTGTTGTGTATGGGAGTCTTAAGCCTCTCCTAGGCGAGACATACCTGCTTCATTCAGGAGCTCACTTATTCAACCCTTGTTTGCTTGCATATGGCTTTATATTTTGTTAGTGATTGCTCTGTGCATGCTAGTTGGCCTAGGGTTTACGTAAATAGAGAGTCTTTCCTATTTTTTGATTCGTTGTGGATTCGAGTGCGGTTCCGCATCGTTCTCGTCGTTTAGCAGGACTTATGCCTTCTACTTCTCCTCCTCCTTTGGGAGAGAGACCTAGACAGTCTAGGCGGACTATGTCACACATTGATTCACACACCATGGGGGACCATTCAGAGGATGTTCCTGGACCACCTCCTCCCATTCGTGTAGACGATGGGGAATTTACTCCTACTTATGATCCTTCACCCGACCTAGCTGAGTTCGGTCCTGTAATTTCTGAGATAGGAACCTTGCACGATAGACCTACTCACTCTAGGGTTGATTCCCCGTTGACACATTACCAGTATGGAATGCCGGAAGATGTCGAGACTCACTTTGAACTTGCCAGCACTAGCTACGGTAGTTATGCTACGTCTAGTTTCCCTGCACATGATTTGACATTTCATGTCGAATCCGACTTTGAGCCTAGCACTATGCCTGGGGGAAATCCCATTCCTTACCTTGCGGAGAGGTTTGGGAGCACTAGTCACATTGCACCTTCCATCCCAGTGGTGGAAGCTACATCATATCTCCCTCCTAGGTCTAGGGTTAGTGATCCGATTAGGATACCAGATCCGAGACGAGTGACGATAGGTGGTAGTACATATCTTATTACTCAGATTCCTTCATCCTCGGTTCCTAGTTCTTCAAATGTACATCCTCCACCTTATTCACGTGGTCCTTCGAGCCGGTATATGGCTACAAGTCAGGTCCGTACTGCGGTTACTAGGCCGATTGTGTCTCAAGTTTACATACCGCCCGTTGCTTCAGGAGGCTATGTTCACACTTCTAGAGGTCATCTTGCTACTTCCAGAGCCTATGTCCCTACTTCCAGATCTTATCTTCCTACCTACGGAGTGTCTCATGGGACATTGCATGCGATGACCTATGGACCTTATTAAGGGACGCAGTATGGACAGGTTTCTTCACCTTATGGAGGCAGGTATCAATAACCTGCTTACTCTCCTAATTACGGCTTCGTAGCTCCTACTAGTCAAGGTCCACCATACTATGGTACTTCCACCCCACCCTATATGGGTCAGACAGGAGGAGGACACTATGGCCAAGGCCATGGTGGTGCTCAACCCTATATGAACCAGGGAACGGTCCATCTACCTCATCATCCTAGGCTCCCTTTCCTCGTGACACTTAACCTTCCTGACTTATCAAGACTTACGAACGATCTTGTGGCTCATGACCTGGCTTGGCCAGTTGTCCCTACCAAGCTTCCTTTGGACATACCTAAGTTCGAAGGCAAACCGGGAGAGGATCCGAGCAAACACGTTACTACGTTTCACCTTTGGTGCTCTTCGAATTCGTTACATAAGGACTCAGTCTATTTGAGACTATTTCAACACACCCTCACAGGGCCTGCTGCGAAATGGTATATAGAGTTACCTAAGGGAGCTTTCGCTTTGTTCGATGACCTTGCGATGACTTTTCTTAATCACTTCCAGCTACCAGTGCACTATGACGTTGGTACTGAACTCTTGTCCACATTTCGGCAAGATAAAGCCACCCATATTTCTGATCATATTCAAGAGTGGCGCAGATGGAAGAGATTAATTAAAGCCTTTATACCGTTGGAGTTCCTTCTCGAGTGGTTCCTCAAGTCGTTATTGCCATATATAGCGAAGGATGTTTCCACATCCGGAGTGCAGAATGAGGAATAAGCGATTTTTAGGGCGCAGGAACTAGACTTGATCTATGCTCAGTCCGGTTTGTTGTATGAGATTATTCCCAACGCTCCTCATTCCAGTTTCAATCCCAAAGTCAAACCTGGACCACATGCCGATGGCATTGTGGGTTGTGCAAGTGCGAAACCTGTGGATTCGGTTGCAAAAAAAGTTAGTCATTTGTCACTCAACCAATCTGCTTCAGGACAAGCTACGGCTTCGTCTCAACCCACCCAAACATCGAATGTACTTTCTGTGCAATCGTTAGACCAGAAGGTTAACCAGCAACTCAGACGGAATAGAAGAAAGGGTAAGAATAATAATCGAAAGGGTGGGATTAAGAATGAGAATGCTACCAATAATGACAATAACGGTAAAAATGCTGGGGGTGACAAGCAAGCGAAACGTAAGGTTAAATTCCCTTGCAAGCTATGTGAGGATGATCACCTCACTTAATTGTGCCCTCAGATTGAAGAAGCTTTGAGACTCTTAGCATAAGGCCCAGCTGTGCTAACGAACCCTTTACTGCATAACCAAAATATGAACTCACAGTCCCATGACTAGTCTAGTGATGATGATCCACCAGAGGGTAGTGGTCGTGGGTGCATTAACATGGTCCGTGCTGCCAAGGTTGTGACTCATGCGAAAGATTATAGTTCATCTCAACCCAGCCCAGGAAAATAACCTGATCCACCAGGAACCCCTTTGCGCATTGAGAAACCTGCAGATAAACCTGAGGCTGCACCTTGCATTCCTAAGGGAGTCCTTAAGTGTTCGGGGCATAATCCAAATGCCCGAGCCACCCAGAATTATTCAGTTTTCGAGGATTTGGGCCATACTCCTTGTGCGATGTCTGCATTGGAAGTGCTTCAGAGTTGTCCTTCACAAAGGAAGGCTTTGCTTTCTACTCTTGGTGTGAACGGAGATGATTCTTCCTCAGTGATCAAATTTGAAACCGCAGGACATCAGCCTCGCTTGCCCTACTATGTGTCCCTTTTGGTGCATGTAGAATGTCTTGGTATGACCGTCAAGTGCACTGTGATTGACAAGGGCGCTGCTGCTTCTGTGATGTCTTTGTCCTGTTGGAAGGGTCTCGGTTCTCCTGAGCTGTCTAAATCAGTGACTATGTCAACTTCCTTTGATGGGAGATCTTTTAGGCCACACGGTATCCTTCCTTCCCTTAAGGTCTGTTTGGGGGGGAAGACCATTGCGATAGAGGTTGAGGTGGTTGATGCGTCCCTTGACTATAATCTCTTGCTAGGTAGGAACTGGATGTATAGTATGCAAGCCGTTGCTTCTTCCTTGTTCCGCATTGTATGCTTTCCACATAATGGGAAGATTATAACAATTGATCAAATGGCATTCAAGAATCCTTCTGTTACCGCATCTTCAGGAACTTCAATCCTGATCGTTGAGCACTCTCAGCCGGCAACTGGGAGTGTGGGTGTAGGCATGTATCCATCCTTTATGGGAAGCTTTAGTTGTCCTGCACTGATCCTCATGATAGGATCTTGTTCCGATGAGGCTTCGACTTCTACGACCTCAGTATCCTTTCGCATGACCCATATGGAAGATTCTTGGATTCTTCCTACACCGAGTACTTCGAGTGAGCCTGTCGAGACCAACGTGCCGTTACCTACAGCCATGATTTCTTATCAAGCTATCTTTAGAGTGTTGCAAAGCCTTTTTCTTCCTCTTCACGGACAGAGGAGGAAGACCCCTATGTGCTACCAGCATGGGCAGTACAGTCTTCTCATGCCCACGACTACCTTGATACGGTTTTCCCTTCAGATGAAGCGATTATCGAGGCTATGTCGGGAGTTGAGCCACCATGGGAGGAAATTCATCATAGATCATACTTCCTTCCACTGCTTGACCGTTTGGAGCATGAGGATTATAGGGAGATTCTTAGTCAGAGAGTTGGTAGTCCTGTGGTTCCATTAATCTCTCCTAGTTTGATGGCTGATGGAAACATGGCGAACATATCTTCCACGATTCCTATCAACATCTTTCGCAATCCTGGCACCATTGAGAATGTCTATATTGGGGCAGAATGTTCCCATGCTAAGATTCTGGAATATACCGAGCTATTCAAGGAATTCCGTGATATTTTTGCTTGGTCTTATGATGAGATGCTAGGTATTGACCCTCAGATTGTCGAACATGAGATTAAGACTTACCCCAATGCTAATCCTGTTCGACAACGTTTACGCGCCGTGAATCCTAGGAAAGCACCCGCCATTAAGGAAGAGATAGAGAAGCTGTTGAAAGCTGGTTTCATCTATCCCATTCCATTTGACGGAGTGGGTTTCAAACCCCGTTTCGGTGGATAAGAAGCAGGGAGCGATCCGAATATGCACTCATTTCCACAATTTGAATCATGCATGTCCTAAGGATAACTTCCCCACACCATTTATAGATCAGATTTTGGATGAGTGTGCGGGTAGCGAGGTGTTCTCCTTCATGGATGGATTTGGGTATAATCAGATCTAGATTAAACCTGAGGACCAACACAAGACTGCATTTATTTGTCCTTGGGGAACATTTGCATATCGGAAAATGCCTTTCGGCCTTAAAAACGCCAGAGCTACATTTCAGCGGGCGATGACCTTGATTTTCCACGATCTCAAGTCTATTATCGAAGTATTTTTGGATGACCTCGCTGCTCATTCTTAGATGAGAATGCATCATCCCTATCACTTGATTTTGGTATTTGAAAGATGCTGGCACTATTCAGTTAGATTAAATCCTCATAAGTGCATCTTTTGCGTGAAGTCAGGTCATTTATTAGGATTCATCATTTCAAAAGAGGGTATAAGAGTCGACCCTTTGAAGGTTGAGGCAATACTTCAGTTGTCTCCCTCGAAGAACATTTGTCATCTTCAGTGTTTGCAAGGCATGGCAAAATTCTTACGAAGATTTGTTGTCAACTTTGCCAATTTGACTAGAGGCTTCATGCATCTCTTGAAGAAGGATACTCCCTTTGAGTGGGATGAGTGAGCCCAGGAGTCCTTCGATGCACTCAAGCAAGCCCTAGCATCGGCCCCAGTGATTAGTCCCCCAGACTATAGCCATAGATTTCTATTATATGTGGTTGCGTCCTTAGAGACGATTGGTATGGTTTTGGTTCAAGAGGATGAGGAGCTCCACGAGCATGTCATATATTATCTGAGCCGAAACCTTATTGATGCAGAGATTCATTGATCTCATGTCGAGAAGCTTGCTTTAGCTACTGTACATGCGGTTCAGCATTTGAGACATTATATTCTCCTTCACCAGACCTTGGTTGTGGCCCATGTCAATCTGTTTCAATTCGTCCTCACATGAAGGATGATTTGGGGAAAATATAATAAATGGATTGTCATCCTGCAAGAATTCGATCTCGAATTTGTTTCGGTAAAGTTGAAGAAGTCGTTGATTTTTGCAGAGCTTATATCAAATTTCCCGAGCGAGGCCGAGGAGTTGGTTTGTGAATATACGTTTGTTGATGAACACATCTTCTTAATCTCAATGTCTGAGCCATGGTATGGAGATATCATAGTATATCTGCAAACACAGAGGACCCCTACTCACCTCTCGCGAGATGAACGACGATGATTACGTCACGTCTCTAAGAACTGCCTTATAGTGGACAATACTTTGTACCGTCGTGGGGTATATTACATTTTACGACGTTGTTTAACTCATGAGGAGGATGAGGTTGTGCTGAATGATTTCCACGGAGGGGCGTGTGGTGGTCATTTATCTGGGCTTTCTACAGCTCAAAAGATTTTGAGAGCGGGTTATTTCTGGCCATCGATTTTTAAAGATTGTGTCGATGCGTTCAAGAGGTGCCACCCTTGCCAGGTGTTCACACATAATATGCACTCGAAACCTGCCCGGTTACATCCCATTATCACTGCTGGTCCCTTCACTAAGTGGGGGCTCGATTTTATGGATTGCAACCCAGATTCAGCTGGGGGGCACCATCACATTATAGTGGCTATTGATTATTTCACGAAATGGGATGAGGCAATGCCTACAGTAAAATATGACGGTGAGACAGGCGCTCACTTTGTATTCAACCAAATCATTACTCGGTTTGGGATTCCAAAAGAGCTTGTCACTAACCATGGCTCGCACTTTCAGAACCTCATGATGGAAGAGTTGGCATCCAAGTTAGGGTATAAGAAAGAGCACTCCTCTTCTTACTACCCTCAAGCGAATGGACAGGTAGAAGCAGTGAATAAATCACTCAAGTCCATTCTCCAACGAACCATCGCACAAAGCAAGACGAATTGGCATATTATGTTATACCCTGCTTTGTGGGCATATCGAACCGCGGTTAAGACTGCCACTGGTTTTTCTCCATATCAGCTCGTACATGGAGTGGAGTCGATATTGTTAGTTGAATGCGAGATTCCTTCGTTGAAGCTAGCTATGGAACTCTTACCAGACACTTCACCTTTGGAGGAGCGTTTGGTTCACCTTGAGCAACTTGATGAGTAGCATCGAGATGCCTTGGTGGCTCTAGAGGTTAATAAACGTCGCGTTAAGGTCCAGTATGATAATTCTGTCCATCCAAGAGTGTTTAGTGAAGGAGACTTGGTCCTTTTGTGGGATCAATCAAAAGAACCCTTGGGGGCAGGGAAGTTCAATACTATGTGGTGTGGTCCTTACATGGTTAAGCGTGTATTAGAGAAGGGTGCTTATGAGTTAGTCGATTACGAAGGCACAGCGTGGGCAGAGCCTAGAAATGGGATCTATCTCAAAAAATACTATGCATTATATTTAGCCAAGGCTGCTTGTTGTATATTATTGTACATCTTTGCATAGTTAGGTATTTTTTTATCATGATCGGGTTTGTGATTAGTTTCCGTTTCTTTTGGCAGATGTCAATGGAATATTCCACCTACATAGGATTCGTGGATGGTGCAATCCATCACACTCAACACTCAGCCTCTGCTGCTTGGGTGATTTATACTCCTATGGGTCAGGTACTGTATTCAGGAGGTGTATGTCTACGGCCATCTTCCAACAATGTTGCTGAATATAGTGCCGTTATTGAGCTTCTACGGGATGCCATTCTACATGGCGTTCTATCTCTTGAGGTACGTCTTGATTTGGAGTTAGTAGTGTCACAGTTGAATGGTTTGTACCATGTTAGAGATCCGACGTTATTGAGAAGGTTCTTATGTGTGAGATTGTTAGAATGACAATTTGACAATATAACATATATACACATTCCAAGAAATAATAATCAAGTTGCTGACTCATATGCTAACTACGTGTTAGGTTGGCATTGGTCTCATTCATAATAAATTAATCACAAACATTTTTACACATGTAAATAAATAAATCGATCACCATAAAACTTTTTTATATACATCAAAAATGCGGTAATACATAGTGTCATATACAAAAGTGGGGCTTTTAAAGCCACCATTGTATGATACATGGTCGTACAAAATGTATACACTCCCAGGTGTCTAATCCTATGGAGGAGGAGGGTTGTGACCATGGAATGTCACTACGGCTGTAGCTAGCCACTGGAATAAACACACCCATGCGCGTGGTACACCCACCACCTGTCGCTGCATGGCCTCAGGCAAGTCCTCGACTTGTGCCATGGGAACTCTATGAGTCAGTCTCACAAAGTTGGTATGAATGCTCTGGAGCATTCGCTCTGCATCCACACCCATGATTTCATCTCCTCTTCCCCTTCATCTATGATGAGGGAATCCCTCTAGTCATCGTGGTCCCACATCTGCATAGGAATGGTAGATGTCACTATGTGTTGTCGTGCAAAAACATGTCTTTTTGATTCCACATAATCAAGAAAATACAAAAAAATTAAATAACTCAAAAATTTTAAAAAGAGTGAGAGTCAATATTCGGTACCTATCTCACCATATGCCGATCCTGGTGGCAATGGCATGTCTAGATCCCCTCGGAAGTCTATCCCTCCATAGGGGTAGTCATCTATGGCAACTATCTGTCATCGCCACCATGGAAAGAAGTCAGCTGGATATGGGTTGGCCACCCTACTACCCCCCAGTCTGCGCATAGCATCTGCCCAATGCCATTGGGCTGGATCTCGAACCCCGTGGATAGGAATGTCCACTCTAGGGCTCAATCCTGGAACACGCTCGAAGAAAAACATGCTCAGAATGCTGTTGAACCCGAATTTCTGTATCCTGCCTGCCTTACACTCACTGAGATAGTGTTTCATGTTGCTCAGTAGTGTAGTACTCCAGTCATATATGGTCGGTCTCATACACTCCACTGCATAGAACATCAGTGGCCGCGAGGCCTAATGGAGTGATGCTAAGCCTGCTATCCTGCCCAGCATCAGTAGTATGGCCTTTGGGCCCAGCACCTGTATAGCATTGGTGGGAACCTGGCTCCCCACCTTCTCAGTATCTGGGTAGTAGTACACAGCTATGTACTCATCGATAGTAAGGCCACCTCCTGTCCCACCTCGGGAATGAAGGTTCACCACCTCCCCTTGTCTAGAAAGACCAGTGATAAAGTATATGTCCTCCACCTTTATGGTGAGGGACATCCCATCAATACGGAAGGACTCCAAGTCTAGATCCCAATAGTCTACCAGCATCTGTAGCAGTCTTGGTTTGGCCCTCAAACCACCAAGACACCAAAACTTGTAGAGTTCGCATGCATGTAAAGCTTGTTGATCCATTACGTTGGCCCTTATTGCTTCCTCTACTTCACCATGCTCGCGCTCTCTCCACTCTAGCACCATCCTGTAAGAAAAATTGAGAAATTGCCCATTAGTTTCTTAGAAAATCACATGTGCACCCTCATACGCTACTGTTTTACAAACAACTACGTATGTACGCGGGTTTTAGCCCCTTTTCTGCGTATAGCCAGCCCTATACGCGGAAAAATCCTCGATATCCATGTGGGCCACAGCACTCATGTAGAGATGGCCTAAAAACTTCATTTAACCATGAAAATCAACAAAAAATATATCAAAATGCAAGAGGAGAGCATGAGTAAATACCTGGAAGAAACGGTTGTGAATTCCGCCGGCTGGATCTCCTGGAATTTGCAGTTGAAAATCAGAGCTCAAATGGGTAAAAGTTTCAAATGATTTATATTTTTTACTATTTATAGAAAAAATTTCAAACATTTGAAAATGTTTACCCCCTTTCTATAGTTTCGACATTTTCTGACCATTTTAGACCATTTTTGACATAATTTGTGATGTAGAAGACCTTTTTCAGTGCCGTTTCAGCCTTTGGATTGACCCGTTCGTACTGATCTCAGGTATCATGTCTAAACTGGCATATAGGTTAGGTTCACCACTGTTTTCATTTTGCATGACCTTATGACCATATCACCATGACCTTAGGTATGAACCCACTCTATTATGTCACGAAACCTTCTTCCTGCTTTAGAAGTGGCATGATATGAGTGGTAGAGATTCACCTTACATGGGTACCCTAGTTAGTGCCTTATTTGCATTTGGTGCCCATGCTAACATTTTCTCCTCTAGGGTGTGGGAGTCTGTTGTATAGTACTGCCATGACATTTCGCAAGAGCCCCATACTCCTCTTGATCTTATGCTGGCCTATTTTCCTCAGGACTCCCCTATGTCAAGTTGTGAATGCATTATCATGAGCTTTTCCTGCCTTATTGAGCTTTATGCCGGCTCCCATGACATTGTGTTTCAGCCATATAGCCCGAGCTTGTCTCATGTCTAGCCACGCAGAGCCATTTTTTATATCCTTCGCAGCTTGATTCCCTTTTTTACCGGGAGGGGATTTTCCCCCGAGTGTTGATATCCTACACATGTATCCTTGCATTGAGCATAGGTATGTTCCACTACTTTGAACTAGTTTGTTTTCCCTTATGACACTCGTCTCCTCCTAGTTTGTAACTATAAATCTAGTTTATTCTTTTTTCAAGATTTTCAAATAACTAAAAAAGTCCAAAAAAATAAAAAAACCAAAAATCCGAACAAGGAAAGATGTTATCTTTGGCAGCTGTCGAGTTGTGTCTCCTTCGAACAGAGCACTGTATATCACATCCATTGGTTGGGTTATAGTTTGACTTTAGGAGCTGTACTCGTTTATCTGATTTTATCTCCACCGACTGATTAAGCTTCCAGTCCTTATGGAGCCTCTGTTGATGCCTCCTGTGTCATAGAGATGTCCCAGTTTGTATATCGAGTCTATGCTACCTTCATTCAATCACCATACACTGTTATGATCTTGTTCGAAGGAAGTTGAAACCTGAGTCGGCCATTCCTCAATTATCTTGACTTTGCATGTCGGCCATTCCCGGTACAATTACTGGTTCGTGCACCTTATGATCAAGTCCTTCCACATTATACGGCTTTGCTGAGTACCTCATGTTGGATGATGGGGGATGCCTTAATGCCCTCCTTCCAGCGGATTTCATCCCATCGACTTCAGATCATTTATTCTGGGATTGGAATCTAGAGTCCTTTTGAGTGCCTTGAGACTTGCAGTCATCAGTGGCAGGTTCTCTCGCCATCGACAGTTTTTTGGGAATACATCAATGTCCCCTGATCGATGGATCCTCTCAAGTGTTCGACCTCAACACATTTATTCACACTTGTTAGTTTGCACTCTAGTACCTTGATTCCCATTTTCATTATCGGTGGGTAATATCGCGTCTGTTAATGGTATACATCAATGACCAGTAATCAGACGATGGACTACTATGTTTGACCTCGACACCTCTATTCGCATAGTAGGACATGTACTCGTAGTGGTTTGTGTAGAAGACTTTCCATATTGGTGGCATCTCTTATATGCTACCTCCTTAATCGTGCCAGTGTTCATGAGATTTCAGCTCTCGTGACTTGATTCCAGTATATGTCAGACATTTCCAGCCACTATGGAGATCTTGATCTATTATATATCTTCAACCATTTTGGAGATCATGGTCCTTTGTATATCTTCATCATGGATATTCTGATGTATGTATATTTTACATGGTGATGACCACATATGTGATATCATGTATTATGCCTATTCATGGCCATTGTACTCTTATGTATCCAGGACTGCTATATGTACTTGCAGTTGTATGCAGAGTTGTATTATTGTACTATGCTAATTGGGTGGCTGGTCTTCCATTTGGGATCCTTCATCAATCCACTCCTGGGATGGACTTATAATATATTTCGGCCATCGTATGACCCCTCTGACCTCACACATTAGGGGGTATCTGTTATAGCGGATTTAACCACTCTATGTGAATCACACTTTGTATGGCCTTCCCCTATCCTGCTGCAGACTCTTTAGACCCCATGGACCATTTTTTGTCCTTTGATGTTTCCTTGATCATCCCTAAAAACATATGAAAAATGATATACACGGTTTTTAACCCTATAATCGCGTACATACGCGGGTTTGACCCATATAACCACGTACATTGGGATGTGTGCATAATCCAAATCCTTTTGGAGTTTTCCTTGACATGGATCCGACTCATTTGACTCCTGGTTTTCCATATGCCTTGAGATCGCTTGGATTCAACCTTTCATTATCCCTTTGAAAGCTATATAAGGAACCCCTTGGTACATTAAAGGCAAGAAGAGAGAATTGAGAGCAAAGAAACTATAGTCCATTGTTGCCAGAACTTATACTTAAGTCTGCATCTCTTTGTCCCTTGGAGCACTTTGGTGTTCTTCCCAAGCTTGCCTTTTTCTTGTGATCTTGCTATCGAGAGATGGAGGATTGAAGTGGTGGAGGCCCAAGTGGGGGATTCAATTTCTCCGGTTTGCAGACATGCCGTCAGAGGTTGTATCTATCTTGTAATCTATGATTTATATTAATAGAAATATCTTTTCCTATCCAATGATGTGTATTTGAATGAATATTATATCCATGGGAATATGTCAAATGCTTTTACATTATTGATTATATATGCTAGAATAGATCTAACACCATGATATATAGTATGCTTGTATTGTTTACTTGTTGTTGAGGAAGTAATATATCAATTCAAGCTAAATATTAGAAAGCTCAACGGGATCTACTTCAATCGTCCGGAATAAGGTACGGGGTCTGATCCTTTAGTGTTAGACATTTAATTTCTATTGCATATTGGAAATGATTGATTTCTGGAGTCAAGGTGTCTGTTGTGGTACCCCAAGCCATAGGAATTTATCTCCGTAACACCCACCCCGCTCTGTTACATCCCATCATAGTTGTTGGTCTATTCATGAAATGGGGCATCAATTTCATGCATTGTAAGCCTACCTCATCCACAGGCCATGGTTACATCATTGTAGTCATGGATTAATTTATTAAGTGGGTTGAGGGTATGCCTACATATGTTGAAGACGAAAAAATGACCTCCCTTTTTCTTTTCAACCATATCATCGCTAGATTCAAAGTTCCTCGGGCCATTGTCACCGATCATGTTTCACATTTCCAGAAAAAAATGATGTCAAAAATAAGTACCAAGCTATGTTTCCTTCACGAAAACTCTTCACCCTAATACTCACAGGCCAATGAACATGTTTCCACTATCAATAAAGTACTGAAAACCATGCTTCAATGTATGGTAGGATGAGCCAAATCCAACTGAAATCTACAACTATTTTCCACATTATGGGCCTATAGGAATACTGTTAAGAAAACCACCAACTTCACACCTTTTCATTTGGTGTATGTGCTGGAGGCCACTCTCCTGATAGAGTGTGAAATCCCTTCTCTAAATCTCATCATAGACTTGCTACCGGACACCACTCTAGAGGAAGAACGTTTCTTATACTTAAACAAGCTCAATGAAACCTGTCACGATTCCACCTTGGAAAATGAGGTGCATAAAACAATAGATTAAATACCAATATGAAAGATCCGTTCAACCTTGCCTCTTCAATGAAGGTGACCTGGTCTTGACCTATGACTAGAAACACGATAAGTTGGGAGCTGGAAAGTTGGAATCTATGTGGCATGGGCCCTACATTGTTAGCTGTGTCTTAGAGAAAGGGTATTATGAGTTGATAGATTATTATGGGATACCCTTGTGAGAGCCTCGTAATGGGATCTACCTCAAAAAATACAATTCCTAGGTCATCTAGCATAGGTTTTATGTATATAATGTTTATAGATTGCTGTGTGGATTTTCAATTGTAGATTTGGTGTGAATGTAGTATGTGTTTTAGGTAAGCTTGCTCATGTAGTCTTATGTTTAAAATGAACAAACAACCACCTTTTTGGAATTTGTGAATGATTCTATTCATTACACCTTGAATTTCATATCAGCAACCTAGGTATTGTACTCTCCTTCTGACAAATTGGTGAGCTTAGGAGGAATTTGTTTGGGTCCTGCCACAAACAATATTGTGGAGTACCATGCAGTGATTGGTTTGTTGACTAAAACTATAGCTATTGATGTGAGTCATATTAGGGTTTACCTAGATTCATAGTTATTTTTACATCAGTTAAACCGAGTCTACACCATACAGAACCCCCTACTTCTTCGTACTTTCCAGAGAG
The DNA here is from genome assembly GCA_001517045.1 of Pseudotsuga menziesii. Classification (NCBI taxonomy): domain Eukaryota; kingdom Viridiplantae; phylum Streptophyta; class Pinopsida; order Pinales; family Pinaceae; genus Pseudotsuga; species Pseudotsuga menziesii. The sequence goes on from LPNX010885771.1 coordinate 298,175, forward strand.
TTCGTCTTTTGAACATGTTTCTTACCATCACATCCCAAGACGTTTTAACACAGTAGCTTATTCATTGGAAAATTTCGTCTTGGATTGGTATCTTGCTCATATTTGTAGTTCATTTTAATATTGATTTCATCCACTAAGTCACATAAATACATAAGTAGCCATTCATACACATAACACATCGCACACACATATGTAAATAAATATTTTTATAATATAAAATGGCGCTGAGATATAGAACTGAAGCCGTAAGATTTATGTCCACCATAAATATGGAATTGTCGAGTCTCTAGTACATATAAAAGGTAAAAATATGAAGCTTCGAATATTTCAGTATAAATACACTACAAAAATGAGGAATACACTCTGGACTAATCCTCATGCTCTTGGTAGCACATCATAGCACAAGCCACTCAGCGAAGTAGCCTCCCAAACCATCCAAATACTCCTGCAGTGTGGTGCCAGTAGCACCTAGGAAGATCATCTATTGAGATGTTAGGTACTCCCACGGTTAGTCACTGAAGATTGTCCTCTATATCTTGAATGTCTTCTTGAGCCTCCACATTTCTAAAGGAAATATTCCTCACTACTCCTCACCTCTCTATGGGTGAGGTTCCTAGTGGATGTGAAGGTCCTATGTCTAGAAAAACAACCTTGTATGTCTCAGTATCACTAAAAATGAACAAAAAATTGAAATATAACATAAAACAAAAAAATATGTAATGGCATGCTTCTTATCTTGATCATCCCACTAATCCCCCTCAGGTAATGGGAGGTCAAGGTCACCCCTGAATTCCACTCCAGCATACACATAGTATTCAACCATTAGTAGTTTTCCTCACAGCCAATGAAAGAAGAAAACCCCATATGTGACTCTAGGGCCTCCACCATAACCATGTCGGGCCATGGCCTCGACCCATCTCAACATCCTGGGATCCTCTGCATCCAGTCTGTTCAGAGGAACCTATGGCTGCATTAATGGTACCCACTTAAGGAAGAAGGAAACCACTACTACCCCATACCAAAATTGTTTTAGTTCCCCCCTTTCACATGTTGTAAGCTAATATTTGAGACTGACTAGCATCCCCTCACACCAGTTGAAAATGGTAGGATCCATACACTCCACCGTATACGACATGTGAACATGAGTGGTTTGGTGGGGAGCCCTGATCCCTGCTACCTTCTCTATCGTGAAGGCCATAGTCCTGAGAGGCCGGTCTACAAATTCTTGATTGGGATATTTCCTCCCTGGGATCTAGTCCCCACCACACAATATTCATCAATGAGATTGTCTACCGACATCTCTCCACCCCTGGGACCTTTAATTGCCACTGGACTCCCCCTCAAAGATAATACAGTTAAGAAGTAGATGTACTATACATATATGTTCAATATGTGTGTCCCATCCTAAAAATGTTGTTGGTCAAGATCCCACATATGGATCAAGTACCCCAACAACCATACATAAGCCCTCATCCATGGCACCCTAAAATATTTTAAGAGCCTACATTCTCTCAAAGCACTTACGGTAATGGGATCATTTGTCACTTGAGAATCATCGAGATCATGCTCCCTTTATTTCCATAGCACCATATTGGGACTTAAATTCCTACCAAAAACCAATGAAACATCCATTACACACTTGTTAGACTCCATATCAAGAAGTGAAACATGAAATTATTGCTCATTTTTTGTTTTTTGAGGTTCCCTTACCATCGACGCTCTTACACCTAAGAGACAGAGCACCTTCGATTCTTTTCTTCCTTTTGAGGGGTGTGCCGATGCACCTCCCTAAAGGGATAAAAGCTTCAGCGTGAGCGTGCTCTCCCTCTTGGGAAATCCACCTTAAAACACCCAAAAACAAACTCAAAGAAAAAAAAGAACAATGAAAAGAAAGAGCTAGGGATTAGCTATTACCTAGTCTAGACGAATTTGTCATAAGTGGCCTGTAACTCCCAGAATCTCCACCACAAAATCCTCTCCTATGCACAAGTTTCACCCAAATTTCAATAGTGAAAAACACAATTGTAAGAAATTTGATACTATTCCACTATTTGTACATTATTTTTGGTTTTTTATTAAAAAACTTTATCGAATAATTAAATATTTAGGGTCTTTCCATATGTTTTCCTATAGTTTTCATGGTAAACTTGTTCTAACATGATTTTTTAATATTTTGGGCTATTTTTGGACTGGTTTTACTGCGAGTGATTTTCTTTTCGTCTTTTTCACGCTCCAGGCTAAGTTGAAAAAGTACTGAGCACTTTATATATCTTCAGCGTGCTCGTAAAAAAATTAGTGAAAAGATATCGAGTGTGTTTTTACTACTTTTTCATACTTGTTAAAATGGATTATGAAAAAAGAACCCCTTATGTAGTCACCTTTAAGCTATTTTTAGGCTCCCTAAACACAAAAATATTGTCAATCGAGCTTGATGCTTTCATGCTTGTAAAGGTATTTGAAAGATCGTCTAGTCAATGATAGTTTACCCCTTTTTTGGACAGATTGGACTCATTTTCAAAAAAGGTATACTCTAGTTTATCAGAACTAGAAGAGTTCTCTCAAAAATCAGTTTATACTTTTTTGGGCGTTGAAGACTAAATCTACAAAAAATTCCACCCTAGAGTCTTCTTAGTCATTTCATACTCTCTAAACATGAAACAACGACTAAGTTTACCTTCCTCGGACTTATAAAATTAAACGATGAAGAACCCTTTCTGGGAATGAACCCCTCCTTTAGCAGGTTCATGAAACATATGGGAATAGAGTCATCAATTGATGAGATACATCGAGCATTTGTTACCCTTTTCGATCTCGTTAAAAAGCAAAGTGGTACTCATCCTTCACGACGGGGAAATTAAGGGAATGAGGAACATCTTTCATTTGTATTTATGGCAGCTCATAGTCCACCCTTGAACATGGCACCTATCTGCATTTTTATTCCAAATAGTTGGGTATTCATATTTTCCTCGAGTCGATCCACTTTCATGAGTCATTTAACTCCTTGGATTCAATTCAAAGAATGCATCATTCTGTCCTTGCATTATGTATGGTCTCTTCCTCGTTATTTCGATGCTTCCAAGTCATTTGTTGTGTTGTTCAATGTTCAAGGGAAGCCTCTGCTGTAGTCGACCTTTACATTTTCCTTTCCTTCCTTCTAGTCGATCACTTCTAAATTAGTCCTATGGTTGTTTTCATCACTTCAACATCATTTTTTGTTCCATGTTTCATGTCGTTGATGAGGGAGTCATCATGGCTCTCCTTTGACGAGTCTATTCCTGTTGACCTTAGCACATCATCCAGGAATTAGACTTAGGAACCAAGTCAAGTACCTTGGATCCTGTATGCCTCAATGTCATGTTTCCTCCCTTTCAACAGTGGGTTTTCATCAATGTCCTCTGATTGAAATATTTCCACTGAATGTTCAACTTCAAGACCTCTATTCACATTCAGAGGAATGTACTATGATACCTTGGGAATTATTTCCATTAATGATGACCTCCCTTGCTGTTGTTAATGGTATACCTTAATGACTGGTAATCAAGTGGTTTCTACCATGTTTGACATCAATACATCTATTCACATAGTTAGAATTGTATCATTTGGGATTGGAATGAAAGCCTTGAGTTGTTAGGTATTCACTTGAATATGTGCCTATCCTCAGGTTGAGATGGAGAATTTTTTGAATTTATGACATGGATCCACATTGTATGTCTGGTGACTGTGTCTGGTATTGAGTCAGTAAGACATGAATATACTTTTTATGTCCTGTAGCCATGTTTCGATTTGAGTCTCGTTGATAATGGATCTACAGTGTATTGGAGGTAGCCATGACATGGTCATCATACATGGATTTGCAGTGTATTGGTCTACAACCATGTTTAATTTAGATAGTTGTTGACTGGTCTTATGTCAATTTTTTAATCACCTCTATTGTTCCTCTGATACTGGTACAGTATCTAGCAAAGCGTTTCACCTATCGAATTCCTCAAGCTTCATACTTTGGGGGGGCTTCTATTACAAGTAAAAACTATCATGATGCTATTATCCCTTGAATTCATTGGCAAAAAAATTATTTTGGGGTCTTATTGCTCAATCCTAGATAGTATGATGCACCTTGCTACCTATAATAGGGCATCAAAGAGGATCGACATATCTTGTCCACTGACATAAGGCATCAGTGATGCTTGTCACATGACCAAAAATAGCATCGACGCAATTGGCCTATCCATAGGGAGCGTCAACAGTCCAAAAAAGGAAAAAGGAGAATTTCCTAGAATATTCTAGGTGAAATCTCTTGTGGAGGATGATCCTAACTACTTGGAAGATCTGGAACTCGACCTCCTATCCCTTAGGGATCATTCCCTACCTTCCTCCAAAAATATCTCAACCCATTTGGGATTTCTTTTGCTAATGAAAGCAAGCTACATGGACCATGTGAAGGGATACCAAGAAAGTGTCCTTATGCTATTGGATTGAAGTCTAGTATAGGAGGCAAAGAGTGAGTGGTTGTGAGTAAATGGTTGCATAGTTTGTGGTGTATGCATGAGTGAGTCAAAGATCTTGTAAAATCAAAGCTTCGACATCAAGGATTTGGTTGTATCTTTATTTTCTCATCTTTAATACAAAAGCATTTCCCTTTCCCATAAATGATTTATGTTAATATTGATTATTTAATACTAACTTCCTTGATCATTAGTATAGATTACTGATTTATCTTATTTCTCTCATCTCTTGTCTTGTTTTTTGTGTTCTTTGCAGAAATAGTTGATCGCACAAGGATCTACAAAACAAGGAAAACCTTCTGAACTCAAGGTAAGGAGAGCTCAACATTCAAGTAGATCAGTCATCTAGGGAGAGTATATACTGCTGTCTCTTTTTGTTCTATACTTGCACCATGCAGGCTAGGGGAACAAACTATGTCCGCAATGATTGAAATATTCCCGGTAACAATATTTTTTTGAAAACATCATATTATAGTATAAATTACATAAAATTTCTAGATCCATTGAGTATTATCATAGGGCATGTTAATCATGCAATGCCATAGTTATGTTTCCATATGATGCCAAGGACTGTTGGATGAATATTGGGAAATAAAAATAATGTTTGTTGTGGGAAATAATGCACAAGAGTGCTTCTCACTTTGGGATGGGGCTAGGTCTTGTAGGTTGCAGCAAGGCCTTAGTATTTGGATCCCCCTGGGTTGGTTTGGTTGGCCCCAAGTGATCATGCAATAGATTGTTAGAGGAAATAAAGAAAAACCAATAAAATGATAACCAAATTTAAACCAAATAGTAAATGGGGAGAAGATGAAAACCCCAACAACTATTGTGATCCAAACCACTTGTATATTTCCAAATGGTCAAGCTAATAAAACACCTTGGAGAGGTGAGCTCTAAGTAGAAGAAAACAATCTTCCTAAGGAAGAGCTATATTTTACAACAAATGCTTGAAGTGTGTTTAATGAACCAATGTATGAGAATAGCACTTTCCCCTTGAGGGAAGGAGGAAAGAGAGCTCTAGAAATTCTTGGAAAGAGGGAAGAGGTGAGCTAAGGGGAATCTCAATAACAATTGTAGTAGCATAAATTTTCTCTTAAATATGCTTACAATTAGCATTCCCATGGCCTTCTTTTATAGGCCAAGAGGTGGACAAGAAATGACAAGATCATAGTGTGAATCCATTGATCCATGTTTTGGCTCCAAAGTACTCGAAGAAGCTATTTAAGGAAATCAAGTGTGTTAGAGTCCAAATTTGAATTCAAATGGGTAAGTGGATATTTCATGAGCCATCAATGCACCGATGGTGGGTGAGATCTCACCATTTGTCTTAGTTGTGTGGATATCGAAGGAAATTCCACACTGCAGTGTGGGTGTTGTTTTGGAGGCGCGTGTTTTAGTGTGAGTAAATAGAGTTTAACCTATGTGGTTATGGATTTTGATTGTTTTTGGGCCACCTTAGACTCAATATTATCTTTGGGTCTTGTGAATATGTGTTTTGATAGGTGCATGTTGTATGTTGATTATACTTTACTATGTGAATCACAATGGTTCGGAGGGTACTGTAAAGCCGATAATGCATCATCGTTTCTTGTGTGATTTTATCTGTGGTTTCTTAAAACCACGTGGAAAATGGTGACCTTCCAAAGGGTGATTTTTTGCAATGTGTTTTTTTTATAAAAACAATGTGGTCATCCCCATACTCGTGAAAGTTTCTAGAATGGATACAAAAAGAAGAGACTGGGGATCTCTCATGAACTACCATGGGCATGGAGAAGGGTGGAATCAAACCTTGCAAGAGCACATGAACCTCTAATTATTGTAACTAGTACCGAATAAATGGAACTATGTTAATAATAAAATTAACACCCTTGAAAGTGATGGTCTAAAATTATATTTTTATTTCGCCAACATGAAGATCATAATTTTGGAACAATTGAGAGCTTGAATCTCTCATCTGACCACTACTTCCAAAAAGGAAGAAATGTTTGAAGAAAAAGGTTTCTCTAGAGAGGCCAATTACATGACCAATTAAGGGAAAAAACCTAGTTTCCATAACTTATATAGTCAAAATAATACATAACATGTGTATTAATTGTCTTGAAAATCCTGAAAAATGAAGTTAAATGCCTAACAAAACTATGAAAAGTGGGGTTTTGATAAAAATAATAAAAAATTATGAAAAAATTTAGTCCCACTTTCATGTTTAGTAACTGTGTGCACAAATACCAATGCTATATAATAAAGGAATATGAGGTGAATTAAAGGCATGCTGGAGGAATTGAGGCTAGAAATGGATTTTCTACTACAAAGGTTTTTGGGCATCAAAGGAATGGATGGTAGAGGTGTAAGTCTAAGAAAAGGAGAAGTAAGACACCTTCAAGGTTTATAATTATTTCTTCATTTACATCTAATATGAATCAATTCAGTTCCCCCCCCCGCCCCCCGCCCCCAATTATTGTTCAATTTTTTCCCTCCAAGTTTTATTTTGAATTTAAATTTGTAGGCAACTAGATCTAGTAATTTATTAAAGATTATTTGGTAGGATGGTAGGAAGGATGTTTTGTGGTTAAGTTTGTAGGTGTGAAGGATATTGAAAGGTTTTCAATATCAACTATCAAGAAACTCTATCAAAATTCAAGGACAAGATATATTCTCCTCTCTTCCTCCCCTTTTCAAACTCCATGAAAGAAGGCTTAAGATAATATGTTAATAGTGATAACTAGTTTGTATCTCTGTTAATTGGGATTCACCCATCCCATAGAATAGGAGATGAAGACATATATTTAGCTGTAGAAACTCCACTTATAGATTGGCGACTCACACTAGACTTACACCAATCAACTTGTAGGAATCCTTCCGATGTTTCTTTTAAAATTAAAGTAACATCTCATGGAAAGAATATATTTTAAACCATATTTTATGAAGGGGCCTCGACCTTTTTCATGTCATTTAAATTATGAAAATCATTACAATCACCCATCTTAGTTCAATCCCATACTATGCAAAAAGCATTTGATTGAAATTTTTTCTTACCTCAAAGACTCATTGTGGCCTATCCTATTGAATAGGGTGGGAAAACAGTCATAGTGGATGCTGAGGTAGTAGATGCGCCTATAGATTACAATTTTATATTAGTACATAGTTGAATACATGTAATGATGGATATAGTGTCTTCAGATTCATGATTTATTTGGTTCCCTCATTGGGGGGGAGATTTTCATTATTGACCAGTTAGATTATTGCATGCTTGAAATTATTGTCCAATCGTATGTTCCCTTCATTAGGGATGCTCTAAATGAGGTTCAAGACATTAGGGTACGATCATTTAAAAATGATTCCTCATGGGAAACTTTATGATTCCGCAACCTTGATCTACTATAGAAGTGTCATACCAATATATTGAAATGGCTTCGACAGATTTGGATCAAAATCTTCATTTGATGGAGGATTATGATCCAGTTAATTGGCCCATTTCAGGTATGAGATCTACTATCTCACTTGACTTCTTGGAATTTTTATTATTATCAAATGAATATATATTTGAAGTCATACAAATTTGGTTATACCCACCTAAAGACATCTTTTATGGGTCCACTAAGAGCATTCTTGGTTCAAATATATCCAAGCATAGGAGCATCCTTTGCATGTTCCTCAATCTTATCATGTATATTTGGAAGCTTGAATATAGGTTTAGGTTATCCTTCTGTGAATATGCATTTGAAAATTTTGCAACCCAAAGTTTCCATAGGGTTGAACCTGTTGGAAATTGGTGGGTCAGACAATCATATCTGTATTTTCTACCATTCCGATAGAAATCCTACCGAACATGGGACACTATATTTAACACTCTATTTCCATTTTGTTTCATATGCTAAGTTATTCTCATAGACCTAGGAGTCCAATTAGTGCCATCATGACTTGGATTTTTAGACCGCATACTTCTTTTCCATGGACTTTTGACCATTTCCTAATGGGATCCCTATTTCATGCCAGTTTACTTAAGCATGTGCTAAAATATCCACATGAACATTTGTGCTTACTGTTGATGTTGCATATTTTACTTTGTAATCGCTTTTTACTCAAGATGCATATAAAATATTGCTTATGTTTAGTTGAAATATACATGTGAGAACTTGTGAAAATCTAAGTCACAACAAGATCGAGGAGCTAAGGTAATCCTCACAACTCAAGAAATTCGCAATCTATGCAGAAAAAACAATGAAAAGAGAAAACTTAACACATAGGAATGGTGCCAATAATTGATTTATATGATTTTCCAACATGTGAAATAGGTGTGGAACATGTTTATAATACAATAGGAGAAAATTGTTATATTGTGGAGGTAAATTGGATGCATACATGTGGAAGGCTTAGATTGGACTTCAAAACACCCTAGGTGGACCAATGAGCTCCCAAACCACCTCAAACAGTAACGAATGGCTGTGTAAACATGGAAGAAGCATTATAGGACATAAATGAGGTTATTCTAGGTGTGTTGGATTGCATGGATGAGTGGGAGTGGATCTAGGCAGCAATAAATGGTCCAAAAGAGAAAAAACACCCAAATACCATGCATGGGCACCTTTGGTCAACCAATTTCCTTGTTTTAAGGAGTGGGAGCGCATCAAGGACTAAAAAATCATAAATGAGGGTGCATATCTCTCCAAAATGATCAAATATGGGCACCTGGGTACATTAATGAGTCCAAAACACCAAAGGACCTTGCTCGACCAACATAACCAAGGTTTGGACCATATTCCATAAGTACAAAACAAATGAAAATGTATCCTAGGTGTATGTGACCATGGTACTAGGTGGTATAATGATGTAACCCCCCCCCCCCCCCATTAATCCTGACTTAGTGTAAAAACATAAAAAATTGAGGCCTTGGTAACTAAGGATCAAGTCACCTCTTACAAAAATGTATTTATCCATTTAACTAAGGTAAGGAGCAGAACCTCATGTGAACAAAACCTCCCTTAAAAAATGGACATCAAGAAAAATATGAAAGTGAATATAAACAATCACCATGTGTCACCCACTCCAAGAAGTTATCTCATATAGGTGATTTTATTCTTTGTGAATATCTTATCGAAAGATGTCATCAGTTTTCTCTGTAGATGAGAATACTGCAACGATATCTCTTGCTCAGGCATGAAGCTCCTGATGTAGTGCATGTGTATCTCTATGTGCTTGGCCCTCAGTCTCTATACTAGATCAGTGAAAATCTTGATTTCACTTTTATTGTCACACCAAACATAGGGTGTATACAAATAGCAGAAGCATCCAAGAAGACTCAGCAATCATCAAACCTCACCTAGCAACACTTAATCCTCAAACTAAGGCTAAAAATCAAGGCATACGTGACTGTTCTGAGTAAACCAACGTACAGATGCAACTGTTCAGGGAAAACCCGTGTGTTTTTGCGACTTTGAATACAAAACCCATGTACAGGAAGAAAAATAGGGCAAATAGACAATCCAAGATCAAATTTACTTCTTCAGGACCCTATTGGGAAAACATGCCCCCAGACTCGACATAGAAATAGAGAAATCAAGATCAATTCAGGTACATTGAATACCAAAACCCTAAAGAGAAACAATGAGGAACCTCCCCAGCGGAGTCGCCAATTCTATTATGAAGAGAAACTTCCTATGGCTTGGGGGTACCACAACAGACAACTTAACACCAGAAATCAATATTTCCCAATATGCAAGAGAAACCAAACATCTAACACTAAGGGATACTGAATCGTACCTTGTTCCGGACGATTGAAGTAGATCCCCATTGATCTTTTCCAATTCATGCTTGCATTAGAATTTTTCTCTCAACAATAGCAAACAAGACAAGCATGCTCTATAATAATGTGTTAGACCTACTCTAGCATATATATTCAATAATCTATAAGAAATTAAATACATCCACGGATTCAATATTCATATTCAAATGCACATAATTAGGTAGGAAAAGATATTTCTATTAATAAAATCAGATATTACAACAGTACAACCTCTGTCGGCACGTCTACGAACTGTAGAAACCGAGTCCTCCACATGGGCCTCCACCACCTCAATCCTCCATCTCTCGATAGAAATCTCACAAAGAAAATGAAAGCTTGGGAAGAACACAAAGTTCTCCAAAGGGCCAACAAAGGGATGTAGACTCAAGTATAATAAAACTGAGGCAACAATGGACTATAGTTTCTTTGCTCTTCAATTCCTCTTCAATGTATCTAAGGGGTTCCTTATATAGCACTCCAAAAGGGTAATAGAGGGTTGAATCTGAGTGATCTCAGGGCATATGGAAGGCCAAGAGTCAGGATATTCATATTCATATGAAGAAAACTCCAAAAATATTTGGACATATGCACACATCCCGATGTACGCGGGTTTGAGGTCAAAATTCGCATGTACACGTGAGTATGGGTTTAAAAGTCATGTAGAGGAATAAACAGGTGTTTTTTAGGGATGATATTGGAATTTCAAAGTATAATATAATTACAGGGGGTATAAAGAGTCTGTAGAGGGATAGGGAAGGCCATAAATATGTGATCAACCATGTGTGGTAAAATCAGCTGTAACACATACTCCAAGAGATTGACCTTTATTTTCAGACCGCTAAGTCTAAGAATTCTTTGGTTTTTGTGAAGCTTATTTTTGAGTTCCCTAGTGATGAGAGTTCTACGATAGAATAATAATCATTTATTGATGGATATGTCTTCTTAATTTCCACCTCAAATTGTTGGTATGGAGAAATCTTGGTATATCTACAAACTTTTTCAAGTGCCCAGCATTCCCTTCGTGAGAAGAATGATGAAAACTACTGCTTAATGCTAAAAAATACATCATTAATGGTGACACTCTCTATATAAGAGGGGTAGATTCAATTTTTTTTCGTTTCCTGACTCGTGAATAGGTTGAGTATGTTTTTAATGATGCCCATAGTAGAGCTTGTGGGGGTCATTTATTTAGGATGGAAACAACTTAAAATATTTTGTGTGTCGATTATTTTTGTCCCTTAATCTTTAAATATTGAATGGAGGTTGTTAAGTGTTGTCATCTTTGTCATATTTTCATTGAAAAAAAATGTAGTCACATCCAACTCCTCTCTTTCCCATTATCAAGGTAGGACCCTTTACTAAGTGGGGGTTGGAATTTATGACATGCAACTCATTTATGTTGGGGGTCATAAACATATTATTGTTTTTGTTGACTACTTTACTAAGTGGGAAGAGGAAATTCCTACCGTGAAATTTAATGATGGAATTATAACCTATTTTGTATTCAATTAGATTATTTCTATGTTTCATATCCTGAATCATGTTTTCACTAACCATGGCAGTCATTTTTAGAATAAAATGATGACCAGGTTAGTTACTATGCTTGGATTTAAACAAGATCATTCATCTTCATTTTACTCACAAAGTGAATGGATAGGTAGAAGTCGTTAACAAAACTTTAAAAACCATTTTCCAACAAATAGTTAATGCTAGTATATATAATTGGAATATCATGCTTTATCCTACACTTTGGGAATATTGAAACACTATCAAGACCGCCACAAGGTTTTTTCCTTTCCAACTCGTTCATGAGGTGGAGGAAGTCACGCCTATTGACTTTGAAATACCATCGTTAAAATAGATATACAACTTTTACCTGAGACTTCAACTTTAGAAGAATGTTTGTTGCATTTGAAACACTTGGATGAACAATGTAAGGATGCACTCATAGCAACGGGTTAAGAGTCAGTATGATAAGTTTGTTAAACCTAGGGTTTTTTTTGAAGGTGACCTTGTTTTAGTATATGACTAAGACAAAGAACCTTTGGGCCTAGGAAAGTTCAAATCGATGTGGCTCAGACCCTATATAATTCCTAAAGTTCTAAAAAAGGGTTCCTATGAACTAGTATATTACGATGGAAATAATTTTTCGTAGCCCATAATGGGCTCTGCCTAAAGAAGTATTAAGATTAAGCCATATGGTTTTTCTTGTATAAAGTTGTACAATAATGTAGAGTTTCTTTTGTTTGTGTTTCTTATGCAAGTTTGGTTTTGTTTCATATGGACACCATAATAGGATTCACTAATGACGCTAGCCATCACACTCTCCTTCTCGCTTCAGCTACTTGGGTTATTTATTTTCCCATAGGTCATCTAGTTGCTTCAAGAGGTGCTTGTTTAGGACTCGTTACTAATAACATGGTCAAACATAGTGTTATTATTGAAATGCTTTGAGATGTTGTTTCTCACGGAATTTCATGTATCAAAGCTAGAATTGACTCCCAGTTAGTCATATATTATCTCAATTGTGATTACTAGGTGAGGGATCCTTTTTTATTTCGTCAGTTTTTAAATATTGTATTACTTGACAGAAAATTTGATTGTATTACATATAAACATATTTCAAGACATCAAAACACTTTAATTGATGCATATGAAACCTATATCCTCTACTGGAATTTGTATCATACATTTTAAAAATAACTATGGATACATTTGAAACATATGTAAATATGAACCATTACATGTATACACACACACACACACACACACACACACACACACACACACACACACACACTGTCACATACCCCAATTTTGTAAAATAATGTTAATTGTTTAATTTGATTTCCTAAGACATTATGTTAAATTTAATGCTAAGTAGGAACTGATGACTTAGCAGAGTCAAAAGAAGTGGAATGTAATTCTGAATATTTTATTATTAATAAATAAAAAGTGGAGACAACAGCATGGGAGAGCTGTTAATAAGAGTGTTACTGGTCAAACTAGTGGAAGGAACTAGGTGGAGGGAAAAATACAAGTGGCAACATCCTCAAACACTTCCTATGTTGCAGGTGGCAACTTCCCTATATTTGGGGTCATGATCCCCCAAGAAAGTGGGATTAGAGAAGGTGGCTCAATAAATGACAACTAACCCAAAAAGACCTAGGCAATCTTTTAAAAGTACCCAATGAATAGAGCTGAGGCTGCTCAGATATTTTCCAGAGAAGAATCATTCAGGAGGAATGCTATTCAGGGAATTCATTGGGGAAAAGGGAAAACGGTAAGGAAGGTGTTTTGAGAGAAAATCTGCAGTAACTTGGTCTGATACAACTTGCAATCTAAGAGAACTTACTGATAAGTTCAGGATTGGTACTGACTCTGAAGACTGCTACTTGATTATTGCTGCACCTAGTTCCAGCCAGGGAGACCAGAGAAAGCTCGGGGGTCCTGAGGAGTCGCTGTTTGAGCTCTCTCCAGGATTTGGTAGGGAGGAACGACCTCCCATTGCTATTGTCATCCAAGCTCAAGAACATGTTCTGCCATCTGACAGTCTTTGTTTTAATAACTGTGTATGATTGAATGTTATTTTTGTAGCTTATGATGTAAAGATTTAGATGGTTTAGTAATGAAGTTGTTTTTAGTTTGTTTAGTAATAGAATATTTTGATGAAAAACAAAAACCCCTCCTATGTTTTTCCTCATCTAGAGTGACCAGACCGTACTCCAGCACATGGGTGAAATTATAAGCAAAGATAGTATGATGAAAATACAGAATAGAATGTTAATGTAATTATAGAGTATTTTCTTTGTGTTGTTTTTCAGAAGAAATATCTTTTGTATTAGGAGTAGTATTAACCTGTATTGAAACTGTCAGTCTGGTAGAACAGAGAAAGAAGCTATATTATTTACTGGCAGTAGTATGAATGGGTAGATAAAATAGTTTTTTTTTTGATACAGTAGTTACTTCCAGTAATTTTATTGCTTATTTGAATTCAAGAGAAGAGTATAATAGTTAAAACTAGAGTAGGGTTAAGCTAAATGTAATTGCTCTACAACTTTACAGTTTAATTCTTTCCAGTTTTAACTACTGTATGTATAAAAATCAAATTGCAAGAAAGAATAGCTAGAATCTCGATTTACTTCTACAGGTATTTTAGTTAGCAGGAGAATTTACTTATGGAAAGTAATATATGTTATTCATTCTTTTATGTTCTAACTAGCTAAGCATAAACAAAAATATACAACTGCCAACCTATACTTTTTAAGATATTAACAGTATAGAACATAGTTAGTTCTTTGACTTTTATTTTATAAATATTAACCTTATAACATAAACAGATAATATAGGATACATAGTGTACCTATATAATTTATTCAGTGCAGTAAGCATAAGAATACAATAGTAGAATACTACTTTATTCTAGGATTATAAGTAAACAAAGAACAAGCTAATAAATATATATAATTATCAGAATAGTATTATTAAGTAAACAAGTAATGTTCTTATTATTTTATAGTAAACAGTAAACAAAATATAATTTTGGTATTCAAACGCTGTATCGAATAGATACATAAGTGTTCCAGTAAAAACATCAGTTATTATATACCGAAGGGTAACAAATAGGTAATAACATTACAATTCTTTAAATAAAATAAATTAATATAAAAGTAATGTACAGGAAACCTTAGTATTAATTTATAAAAATATTTTGGGGTAAAAGTCAAGTATATTAACGCACTGCCATTAATCAACAGAGTGACAGAATTCTCGACTTATCGAGCTTAACCAAATATTATACAACATAACTAATAAGCTCACAATTTACAGAAGTATTTTATAAATCAACGATAATTATAAAGATACTGTAAATGTTTTCTTATACTGCCAAAGCTTAAATGTTATAATTATAACACAAGTAAAATAAACAATTTTAAGTGCTATACTGTAAACAACAGATATAAATAAAAAATACTGTATAGACAACTTATATAATGGAGTTAGGGTGAAAACCCTGTAATACCAAAATGATAACAGAAGTACGAAATCGAGGGTTTTAAGCCCTTTTCCAAATTTATATCTCAGCCTTATCAAATACATAGCAAAGATAAACAAAAAGTCTAAAGACTTTCCAAAGCCCTCGGCTTCTTCAAGTAATTAAAAGTACGGCATCACAACCTTCTATTTCATTTTACTTCTTACACAGTAATTTAAGCAAAAACTAACATATACAGTCACGGCCGTAGCCGGAGCACCCCGATTAACACAAGGGTCTCATCTTTCTTTAAAAACAACAAACTAAGTAACAGGTAAACCAAAACCCAAGGGTTGCAGACCACGATGACGCACCCACAATTGTCCCAAAGGGCCAAATAAGAAGGAATGGCCATGGTAAAACCAAGCTTACCCGTGAACCAGTATTGATGCCTCGCACAAACTAAGCAGAGAGGAGGGCCGAGACCTGTAATCAACAAAGAAAACATTGAAGTTAAAACTTTTAGGTTGGATAAACATTTATATTTTTAAAACAAGACAACAAAATGGAGGAAGGACTTACAATTTTCTTACCTATTTTGTATTGAGGCGCGACCACCATCGACAGTAAAACAACCACCAGCACGAGGAGGAAACCCTTCTGCAGGAGGGGAGAAGAGGATTAATAATACAGCAAACATCCAATCGCAACCCAGAAGAACAATACCTCGGCTCTTATTGAGGGAGGAGTTTGTTTTACAGTCGAAGGTTCTAGATAAGGGAGCTGCGATGAAGAAACCCTGGGGAAATATCACTAACCTAAACAAAGCACCAACAATTTCACATCAGCATCTCTCTTTAGGTATTCGGGCGAGCATTCGAGGAGGAATAGCAATAGGAAGGCTATCAAAAACAAGAAGAAAACGAGAGTGCAGTCGAGAACATCGCAGCAGAGCGACAGGAGCCCGAAAGCGATGGAGGGAATGGCTAGCTAGGGTTTGACTGCTGCCCATTTAAATATGCAATGCATGGTTATGATAATGCCACGTTACCCAACAAATAATTCACATGCTGTGGGTTGAATCGTATAGTTCGGTGAACGTTCCACCAAAGAAATGATTCCCAATCATTTGATACATCAAAGGTTACACTTTAGCCTTGTTGCAAAGTCAGCCCATCATTTTACGCTGCATGAAAGAACATAAAATATTATTACTATAAACACTTAAACTTTGCAATCATAAAGGTTGTGGGGACAATTACGACCAATGCTTTGTAAAATATCGTATTCATATAACTTTTACAAGATTAAACCTATGATCATTATGGCATGGTTATAATTATAACCTTTGTTTCTATGCTAGGTAAATAATACTTACCCTATTTTATAAATGTATCTAAAGGAGGCATTTCTTTTATAACGCTTATAGAACCTTAAAAAAAAGTTAAGCTATAAATTGATCATGAACATGGTTTATTCTTAGACCTCTTGTTTTCACACCTTGCACCTTCTTTATGCATTATGAAATATTAGTTCAATCAACTTCTAACTTAACATAAAAGTATACTATGGATGGTTATAAAGGAGGTTTATAGAGTAAAAACTATGGCAATTATCCTATTGTTCATAATAACCTCAATGGCCTTATCTGTACTTATTAAAATAGTAAAGTTTGGTAAAAAGATACAAAAGAGAGTAGTAACTTCTATATGGTGAAAGATTTTGCTTAAGGTAAATGTCCTTTAACCATAAATTATGACATGGCAAGGTTAAGCCACAAATATCTTATCAAAAAGATTCACCATAATAAAATAGTTAGGCCATAAAACTTTTATGTCATGCATTCTTTTAAGAATTATAGTCCCTTAAGGACATGCCCCTTTTATATATATAAAAGGGATAGGATAAAACATGTTTCAGTAAGATATCTATCTTACTAAAGATAAGCTCCAGTTATGCTTGAAAACAGTTGATGTGTGAATAAAACTCTATGCATCAACATTAGTATATCTTTCTCAAGAAGCAGCTTGAAATAAATATGTAAACTCATTTAAACTTCAAGTTTTGAAAATGGAAACAGTAATACATAAACCCCTTATCAATTTACGTTACTATGTAAACGTAATTGTACACATTTGAAATTATACCATAGATTTTATAACTCTGCTACTCTTACTCTGTTTGTAAAGAATTAGTAAGGCATTTTTACACTTGATGACTATGATAGATATTGAATAGTTCGATAATCATTAAGAACCATAAATTTACTTCTACTAGAAGGAAGGACAGTTAATGAATTTACCTCAATAAGCGTTGGAAATTGTTTAGCATTTATTTTCTTGCTGAGCTTTTATTTTGCGACGAACTTGTATTTAAATAATTTAGAATTTCGACAAGAAGCACTCGAAATTATTACTTGTAGTCTGTAAGAATAGGAAAACGTTATGCATTAGCTCGAAAGCTAAGTAAGCCCAGTTTTGCATGACAGTCCCACCTTGTGGTCGCAAAGAGAAAACAAGTCAGTAAACTAAAAAGAACTGTTCTATCTTTAAACATAACCAATAGATAATTCAGATAATGAATTGGTAACATCTAACTAATTTAATAATTAGTTTACTTAAATTATGAAAATTATATGCATTTAAAAATTTTAAATTTTTCAGAAAATTTGGGGTTTTGACACACACACACACACATACATACATACATACATACATACATACATACATACATACATACATACATACATATATATACATACATACATATACATACATACATATACATACATACATACATACATACATACATATATATACATACATACATATATACATATACATATATACATATATACATATACATATATACATATACATATACTATTGTCTGGATATATCGACTTGGACTCGGTTTATATAATTTTGGACTTACATATACATATACATATACATATACATGTACATGTACATGTATATGTATATGTATATGTAAGTCCAAAATTATATAAACCAAGTCCAAGTCGATATATCCAGGAAATAGTAGATATCAAAATACAAAAATGGGATCATAATCTCTCATGATGCAAATACTCCCAAGGAGAGTCAAGATCTTGAGATTCCTCTGTTGCTACTTCTTTGTAACAAATGACACATCTAGACACTTTCGAGAGCAATCTCAACGATGCAAGGGGTACTCCCATTACATTCTCCTACATCTCTATAGGAATCCTATCCATTCATATAGTATTAATATCATGACTCAAATGAGCCATTTTCCCTCTAGAGTCATAAGCATGGTGTAAGGTCCACCTACATCGATCAGTCATACAAATAATCTAGGATGTCCACTGGTCATACTGGTCCAATATCTGCATCAGGTATTATGATTATGGTTAGATTCACAAACATACATAAGTGTGCATATTTACAAAACTAAAACTCATAAAAAATAATATATAAAAAACAAAACATACCAATCTCTCCCCATGCTTCTCCGGGAGGAGGCATGAGATTAGGATCTCCACATAAATCTAAACCTGCATATGGAAAATACTCAATGGCAATAAAATGTTGACTCCATCATGCCTAAAAGGCATCATCATAAGTATATCTAGTGTCTCCACCCCCTACCTCACCAAGCCATCGCCCCATCTAATGAGTCACAAGGATGGGATAGTGGGAGGGTCACTCTTGGGCTCAGGCCTGGAACCCACTCAAAGAAAAATGCAGTTAGGATACTCGCATAACCAAAGTTTTTATTCTTGCTCGTCTTGCATTTAGTAAGTTGCTTCTTCATTTTAACTACGAGACCAGTACACCAATAAAAAATCACATTTCACAAGCATTCTATACTAATATGCATATAGTTGCATGTAGCCAAATGCAACGCTGGTAAACTTGCAACCCATATAATGGTAGTCACAATGACTTTTAGTGTAAAACTTGTCATTTATCTGCTTGCAGTTTGAATTCCTGACTTTTGTTCTCCTGGAACACAATAGGTGTTGACATAATATTGAACTGTTACAGCCCCAACGCCATGGACCGATCCTTTTAAGTTCATGGCTACTCCATGACACGATAAACCGGTAATAAAATAAATATCTTTCATGGTGATATCTATAATTTCACCTTGAAGATCAAATACACCATGTTCGGGATCCCAAATCCTCACTATTGTTTCCAAGAGTCTCGGTTGATCCCGCATGTTCATCGTGTGAAAGAAACAAAACATACCAATCCCCCCCCATGCTTCTCCGGGAGGAGGCATGAGATCAGGATCTCCACATAAATCTAAACCTGCATATGGAAACTACTCAATGGCAAGAAACTGTCGACTCCATCATGCCTGAAAGGCATCATCATAAGTATCTCCAGTGTCTCCACCCCCTACCTCACCAAGACATCGCCCCATCTAGTGAGTCTAGGTTCACAAGGATGGGATAGTGGGAGGGTCACTCTTGGGCTCAGGCCTGGAACCCACTCAAAGAAAAATGCAGTTAGGATACTCGCATAACCAAATTTTTTATTCTTGCTCATCTTGCATTTAGTAAGTTGCTTCTTCATTTTAACTACGAGACCAGTACACCAATAAAAAATCACATTTCATAAGCATTCTATACTAATATGCATATAGTTGCATGTATCCAAATGCAATGCTGGTAAACTTGCAACCCATATAATGGTAGTCACAATGAATTTTAGTGTAAAACTTGTGATTTATCCGCTTGCAGTTTGAATTCCTGACTTTTGTTCTCCTGGAATGCAATAGGTGTTGACATAATATTGAACTGATAAAGCCCCAACTCCATGGACCGATCCTTTTAAGTTCACGGCTACTCCATGACACAATAAACCGGTAATAAAATAAATATCTTTCATGGTGATATCTATAATTTCACCTTGAAGATCAAATACACCATGTTCGGGATCCCAAATCCTCACTATTGTTTCCAAGAGTCTCGGTTGAGCCCGCATGTTCATCGTGCGAAAGAATTTGAGTAATCCACATTGATGTAGTGCATTAAGAGTCAATGGGTTATGCATGACCTACTATCCATATCCTCATGTTCCCTTTATTGCTATATAATTTCCATACATGCAATTTTTGACTCATTTTAATCATCATTCATTATTTTATTTGTGAACTGCAAGAAACACAGGTGTAGTGTATTACAACTCACTTGCCACACGCGGGTGAATGCTTGTACACTAGCATTTTTTCTGTGAACACGTGAGTGCACAATAACCCACCCACATGTGCGCAATTTCACACTTATAAACTAATTAAAACACCAAACAAATTAACTAAAAGCAAATAAAAATGGTATGAAAATGAAGTAGAGAGAGAGAGATTGATTACCTGCAACTCACGATTTTGGAAATAGTCCACAATCAACAATTCAATATTTAGGATATTTTTGCTCCACTCCAAGGCAAATTCACAATTAAGTTATTTTTTTCACCTTTTGTTACTATTTGTGCTAGCAAAATTCAAATATTTACCCCATTCTCTATAGTTTCTATTATATTTTTATTATAAAGACTAATGTTATTGGTTTTTTTCCTAGGTCATGTTGGTGAAATGGTTTTTGAGTTCTATTAACATCTATGGATGAAAAGGTTACATATTGTATACTAACATATATGATAGGGCATCGTCATCTTGCATTTTGGACTTACACTTTACTCCATCTTATTCCATAGGACCCGCGTTTTCTCCATGGAATGCGACTTTAAACCTCTTTATAATCTTCAATTATTGTTTTGTTTCTGTGAAATCGATTCTATCCTACATGGTACACCCTAGTTACAACCCTTGTTGTCATCATGGTTCCCATGTTGCAAGTTGCTAGGTTTCAAGATCCTTGTTAGTTCTCCTACATGCGAAAAGAAGAGCCTCATACTCTTTTCTTCTATTGACTACCCTTCATATCAAGCTCCCATTATATGGAGTTAACTTTAAGCTCTTTTCATACTCCTTAAAAATGAAAATATTGTTGAGTTAGCTTGTTCCTTTAAACTTGTTAAAGGAATTGAAGGAACATCCACATTGGTATAATTTTAACCATTTTCTGGACCATGGATGATTTTAAGAACACCCCCGAAATTTATATGTATAATAAATGGGTGAATTTCCCTAATATATAGGAAAGATTAAAGATTATTCTATTAATAATATATATATATATATATATATATATATATATATATATATATATATAATTTTCTGGATAATCTTTCATTCTATTATAGAATCTTGTAAAAACTTTGGTGAATCCTTCACTAAACTATAAGATATTGTAAAATATTGGCAAGTGTTTAAGTGAATTATAAAATATTGTAAAAACTTGGCAAATCTTTCATCAAATCATAAAATCTTGTAATGACTTGGTGAATCTTCTTCTAGGAAGACTTATATTTTTATTATGAAGATTACTAAGGTAGTGCAATATAAGAGCATGTACCAAAGATCGAATCTCTCAACTCCCAGACCCTCAAATGAACAAACGCATGAATGAGGAGAGGAGGGATTTATTTATACATTTCACAAGCAGTATTGGGTCACTCACAACTGAAGGTGTTGGTGAAACACAACGACATTAACTAGATTAAGGGAAAGTGGGGACTCAACTTTTTATCTTCTCTCTTAATGGTCCAACAAACATGTGAGGACCCAAATCTTGAAATACCGACAAATTGATGGAATTGAAGACTTTACATCGTGGAGTGTTTATGGAACCCATAAACCATTATTACAACGTGGAGTATTATTGAGACCAACAACCTAAATTTAGTGTATGAATTCCCAATTATCTTATTTTCCAAATCTCTCATTTTAAGCTACCCTTTAAGAAAAAAATAACATGCTTATATGTTTTTATAGATATGAATGCCAGTGAATTATGTCATTTTATTTAGAATTTTTAGAGTTAGTTAGAAGCTTGCAATAGGTATTAGAAATAAGAACATACACTAACAAAAATAGAAATCACATTAATGCATCATCACACGTCTCATTAGAACTACTCTGTTAAAGACTACTTTGTTTTCATATAAACTAAGGAGGTGTTTGTATCATGTCCTTGAAATTTTTGAAAGAATGCAAAATGTGTCGTATTATCACCCTCGTTGAATGCAAAAGTCTAGATATCAAATAGCATAATGTCTATATCTCAGGTCAAACATGTCATGTACATTTTATATACAATCATGATGGAAATGAAGTATTGTGTTCCATATAAATCATATATTTATCATACATAACTAGATCCATTTCTGAATTATGATAACAATTACACATCAAAACAAATCACCAATTGTTTTTATTTTTTATTTTTTATTTTTTTGTACTTCTTAATGACCCTTACAAAAAAATATATCGTAAAAAAGTATTTAACCTAACAAATTTAGGTCACAAATAAAATTAACAAACTTTACAATACGAATAAAAAAATCTACTAGTCACGAACTTCTCAATACAAATAAAACAATATATCAGTACGCTTTGGACAACTCTACAATAAGACAACCAAAATAATGACCATTCCACTATAGCCCTGCTATTATAATAAGTGTGCATTCATTTATATTACAAACATCCCAAACACAAAAAATAACAGACATAAAACATGAACATAGACATTCTAATTAACTCCTTAGATCCAATAATAATTGTAGAGAAAGATCCTAATAAAAGCATATTTTAAACAACTAGGTCAAATTTAGTTTGAATATATAAAAACCATGTAGCATCTCTCCTTCAAGAGTAGAATCCACTAACAACATATAAATGTTAGTTGATATTTTAAACATGTCAAGGCATAAAATAAATCATATATTTTAAGCACTATAACACTTTTACAAAACCAATTCTCCTAGGATATAATAAAACCCTCATTACACCGAATGAACCCTAAGGATCAAGAGTTCCCTAGAATCCAACAAGGCCCAAAAGTATCCATGATAAAAAGCATGATAAAAGGTAAATTTACAATATAGTAATCTATTGTAACCGTGGATAAAAAGAATACCATTTTAATTATTGGATGAAAAACATGATGTGAGTTTGTAATCTCTTATAAATTGCATGTGTAGCATGCCCCTTCAAGACTTGAGCTTTCTAAAATGGAGATGTTATGAAAAGATTAAAATGTTAAGAAAACTAAGAATGAAAAGTGGAATCACATCAACTAGAACCTTCACCATGTAAGCGCAATCTGATGTGAGTGGACCATGAATCACTGTGGCCTTTAAATATAAAACAATAGCCCTTGATTTTCCCTCCAATACTAGAAATCAAGGGCTGGAAGAAGGTATCACATGAAAGTGAATAAAAAAACAAGAAAATTAACCATATGCATAAATTACAAGGAAAATGGAGAGATAAATAACCCTAGGGAGCCTCCATTACTAAAAATTGGGGGTGAAAGAGTGATTTCACTAGATTTTCTCTAGAAATTTGGGGCGAAAGGTAGAGTGGAGGGAGATTTTTCTAGGGAAAAAATAGTTTTTTTCATTTTCCTCGTTAATATATAGGAAGCTATTCATTTTGTATTTATTTTTCTAATAAATATTGGGTGATTATATATTTTATCTAAAAAACCCTTTCCATATAAGAAACTAGCCCACTAAATTTTTGTGCCCCCCTTAATATAGCCCATGGGATATATATAGCCCCTAAAATTATCCATGTTCCATATCATGTAGATTACGTATGAAAAATGAATAATCTAGTTCAATATGGATAGAAGAGTATTCCCAGGTATAGGTTTAGCTCTTTTTTCAGGCCTAGGAGAATAAACTTACGAAAAATGAACCTCTTTGAGATGGATTTTTCTTTTTCGTGCTCTTGTTCAAAACATGAAAAATATTCCAAGCATTCTTCATGCTATTTTCATGCTTTTTAAAACTTTATGAGAAAGGCATTGAGTTTACTGTTTGTTTCCCCATATTCACAAATCAATGGAACAACACAAGTGACCTTGGTTCCCTTCATACTCGTTAAGCCAAATATTTGTGCTTGTTCTTGAAGGAGTGTCTGTATGGTGATAGTTTAACCCTTTTTTGTACAATGTAGACTAACTACGAAAAATGAATACCTTATTTCTCCTTAACTAAGAGAGTTCTCCTTTGATTGTTTTATACTTTTTCGGTCTTTGGAGACTAAATTTATGAAAAAGTTCCCCTTAGAGTCTTCTTTGGCATGTTCAGACTTACAAATTGTGAAAAAACTGCCTAGCACTCACTAATTTGGGCTCGTAAAATACATAAATAAATGCTTTATTAAACATTCTTCATTCTCTTCTTCGAGCTTGCTTAAAAATCAAGAAGGTCCTAAGTTTTCTTTCTTGGACTCATTAAACCTCTACAAGAAATATATATTTTTTAAACACAAAAATAGAAAGGAAATGGAATGATCATTAGTATTTATTGGTTTCTTGGAAGAAATTTCATAATTTCCTTGAACAAAGCACCAGTTTGAGTCCCTCAACAGTTGGGTTCTAGTTTTTGTCCTTGGGGTTTATCCTAATCTCATAGTTATTACTCCTCAGGTTGGTTACTCTTGCAATCATATGGAGAATCTATCAATGTATCCTACATTGAATATTTGTGTCATTGATCCATTTGTGTCTAAAACTTCCAAGGCCACTTTTGTGTCATACTCATTGTTCAAGGCTCTCTACCCTCTATCGGTCATTTTGCAATTTTCCTTAACTTTTCCATGTCAGTCATCCATGATATTGATCTACGTCACCTTATTCATAACACTCTAGTATTCTAGTCTACTCATGTGCGATGATGAAGGATCCATTAATGATTTCCTTCTCACAATTCCATTCTCATCGAATTTAGCCCATCTTACTCTGGGAAGAAGTCTTCGAGTTACAGACAGTACCTTAGGTTCCACTTTCATTATTGGTGGTATTCCTTTCGTTTTTTATCGATTCACCTTCTAAACTGGTAATTTTATGGTATCATCCATGTTTGAATGAAACTCATTTATTCACATGGTTAGGACTTGTACTTTTGATTGGATTTGGATGAAGAGCTTAGGATTTTACCTTATAAATCCTAAGTTGTGCAAGATCATGTCATCCTTTGTGACATAAGTCCATCTTTGAAGATCTATCTTTGTACTTATGTGGTTGTGATCCACTTTGTAAACTAGTCATGGCCATTTGGTCCTTTTAAGATGATGTATATGTATAAAGCAGATCTATATTATAATGGAGCTTATGTTCCACATTATTAGACATGGCATCTTATCAATGATGACACTGTAAAATGTCCTCTTATTTGTCTGTTTCATGTACTCTCTTGCAACCTTGATTATGGGTTCTACATGTTCCTCTTTTCTAGTGTAATGTATTTTGACCATCGTTTCCACTCTGAGCTCATACATTAGGGGAAATATGTTATCCATTGAATCGACACCTATATCCGAGTGACAATACTAAGTGTTTTGTCACGCAAAAGGACAAAAGGACTAAAGAACAAATTTTCTATAAATGATCATGGTTGTAATCACTCATTGATTACTACAATTTTTGTCTCTTTTTATCATGAGTTTAAGACATAAGCACATGTGGAAATATAGAAACTCACGTTCCACACGCTAGTTAACTGTGTGAAGCTATTGTTTTTCCCCTAAAAGTTTTACACATGAGTTCTTTAAGGGAAACTCATGTGTCACAATCAGGTTGTCTTCCTGCCACTCGTGTGTCCCTCAAAAAATAATTAAAAATAAAAAGAGATTAGTTAGGTGGTGGTTGAGTTTGATATTGCAATATCCCCACCTCTCCCAACTACTTTATCCTCACAACTGATATTCTCAATTTTATCATAAAAAGATGAGAGAGGCTAGGAGAAAAAGAGAGAACACATAACCTAAAGTCATGCTGGAGGATTTTTGTTAGAAAAGAGGAGCAAGGAGACCCAGGTCTTGGTTTCAATAAGTCAATGTCAAACTAAGGTATAATTGTACTTGTTTCAATTTACTTGATTAATAAAGAGATCTTCCCTTCCCACTAAATTGTGTACACTTTTTATTTTCATTGAATTATGTTCATAGATCTTTATTTCGATGTTGAGTTTTAGTCTCTTTCTTATACATGTTTCATATTTATGACAGTCAAAAGTGTTTGAGAACAATATCTTTTCTTGCAAGTCTTAGAGTAGTAGATTGGGGATTGGTTTGAGGGGAAACACAAATCTAGGACCAACCTTCATAATAAGGTACAAGAGCTCTATCACTCAAACCCTTTTTTCTTTCTCGTATAGAATTTATGCTTAGTTTAACTCTAGTTTGCAGTTGTTTTAGTATGAGTATAACCCATTATGTTGGTGACCTCCCTAACCCTAGTCATAGGAATACTTTTGAACAATGGGCTTGTAAATGGTGTCTTTCAACACTACATCTAATCTTGGAATATATTTATCCCTTCAATGTTTGTACTTATGCTAAAGTGGAAGACCCCCATTGAATTCTCACTGGAAGGTCATTTCGCATCAATTATGAAACATTTCTCTAATAAGTTGACCTAGAGTGGTAACACCATGTGCCTATTTCCATCATCAATACGTTAGCTTCACTCAATGCATGGCATCTCACAATTGGTTGTTGATTGAGTGGTTTCCCATAGTGTTCAATGGAAAGACCTTTATTCACATTTTGGGATTTGTGTTGTACCTTGGATTCCATTTTCATCATATTTGGAATTTCTCACCTCTAATAGTGGATTTCATCATTGGTTGTTTCTCATAGGGTCTATTTCATGTGCTATTCACATATAGAGTATGTGAGAGATGTAATCGATGGTATGTCTCTGCAAAACTTTGTCCAAGACCTTTCAAAAAAATGGTTTCTGATACATTTTCATGTTAGTTCATGGGTATTACTTAATGCTTCCATTCCAATATATCTATTCCCATTGAATTCAACTAATTTTTATCTAATAATGTGATTTAAATACCTTTTAATACCTTGGTGCTTGCAGTCATTGGTGGCAAGTTCCCTCTCTATTAACAATGGGAATACAAAAATGTCCCTTACTTGATAGATTCTACAAATGTTTGACTCCAACACCTCTATTTAGACTTGCTAGAATGTGATGAGTACCTTGAATTTCATGATCATAATTAGTGGTTTGTCTCATGTTTGTTAACAATATACATTAATGACTAGTAATAAAAAACATTCCTCATGTTTGAATTCAAATCATATATTCACATGATAAGGACACATGCATAGGTGATTTGTATTGAAAAGTTTGGTCTATAGTAGCACCACCCCATTTTCTTCCTAATTCTCACATGACTATACCATACATTATATAACATTGGTACCATGTGGAGAATCAGATTGTACTCACCTTAGTTCTAGTTGTTCTCTTGATATATACTGAGACATATATACACCTTGTATATTCTCATGGATATGATATATTTTGACATGGATATAATGTGTATTTTTATCAAGGAAATAATTTAGTATCTTATATACTTCATGGATCCATGGTATAGTCAATTTGGTGGCCATTCTTACTTACAACTA
This sequence comes from Pseudotsuga menziesii, assembly GCA_001517045.1. Classification (NCBI taxonomy): domain Eukaryota; kingdom Viridiplantae; phylum Streptophyta; class Pinopsida; order Pinales; family Pinaceae; genus Pseudotsuga; species Pseudotsuga menziesii. The sequence continues at coordinate 325,989 of LPNX010885771.1, forward strand.
AGCATGAGTATGCCTTGGAAGATATATTATCTAACACAATGATATTTATTGTAGGTGCCTTCTTGATCCAGTGTCCAAGAACTTTCACCTAAAACCACTTAGCTTCCCTTACCAAGTATTAATGATGCATTTCAACCATCAAACTCCCTTTTGACCTCACACTTTCTAGGGTATTTGTTATAGAAATGATTGACACTTATGTAACTATGATGATGTATGGATAAACCTAGTCCCAAACAACACTCAAGTGTCCCTAATCATCATCCAAACATCCCTAATATCACTCGGAGATCCCTTAATAATTTTTGATGACCTTGAATTCCACATCATAGTCATCCAAAATTATGGTAACCTAATCAAGTAAAGATCTCAATTCTTTTTAGCCCAAAATCCACTAAAAATGAAGGTTATGATACCCTACACACTACCTCCTCGTGAAAAACGTGTGGCCACACACCTTTCATTCTTGCAAGGTGTGTGGGCCTAAGAAATGCAAAAACAAATATATAAATTCATGAAATCGAACAATTGGGACATCAATTTTCTCAGTGATAACTACTCAAAACTACCTCCTAACCATCTAAACCATGTCAAGAACAGATAAAAAAAGGAAATCATGGGAGAGAAAAAGGAGGAGAAAACACTCATACAATGTTGTTATGCTAGAAGAATCATCCCCATATCCTGAGTTTGTATGCTAATATTCCCCTCTCAGAGATCCCTTCCTATGATATCTCATCCTCCCTTGCTTTTTGAAGCCACCATTCATGATTTATTTATTCCATTTATCCAAACAAAGATCGAACACTTGGGAAGCATGGAGTGTGAGAGGATTGGTTTGTAAAGGAACTCAAGCAATAATTTCCAAAGGTGCCGATAAAAAATATCAAGCAACACGTATTTGTTCTTCTTATTTTGATTAATAGATATATCTTTTCTCCCCCCCCCCCCCAAAAAAAAAACTCCGTGTTCAGTGTTTTCTGCATATTTGATAATAGTTGGTTAAGGAGGATTATCCTTNGACTATTGATTGGTAAAGTTGATTTATTTAATTGATTCATGTTTTTATGGTGTCATAAGCCATGATAAAAGTACTTCTTCCTTGCACAAGTTCAAAGTCACTTAGGTGGGTTAAATCAATCTTTGAGAGAGGGAGAAAAGCTATAGGACAACCATCAGAAACATGTATTTTCTCCCTTCCCCTTTCTTATTTCTCATTATGCTTTCTTTTAATCCTTAGCATGATTTATATTAGTAATTCTAGGGGATTTAGGTTATTTGTCTTTCCTACCACTCTGTTCATAGTTATTTGTAGCTATTTAGGACAATTTACTATCAACGCCAATCTAATTCGATATGTCCTATCTATACCCTAAAAAGATGTATCCCTAAAAATTCCTTGAGAAACAAGTTGATACGTTGGAGTCAATTTGGGGTTTAAAATGGTCTTTGCATAAAAACAAAGAGTCATTGATGATTTGGAATTCAAGAACCAATGAAATTTCAATAAAATGAGTCAACAATAATCATTGATTTTCCATATTTGTCATAAAAATAAACTACTTTTTTAATTGGTATATTCAACTTATCTCCTTGTGGTTTGACTCAAATTTTGAGTGAAGGCACTCGTTGGATGCAGAATTTAATTCCACATCAAACGAGTATCCACACTTCATACTTTTGATGGAACCCACCCTATGAAAATGAGAAACACATAAAAGCCCACATTTTTTTTATGTATTTCTCGTTTGTCATGGGGTGGGGTCCATTAAAAGTATGTTTGTGTGAGTACTCATTGGATGTGGAATAACTATAATTTTAAGAACACCCCCAAAATTTATATGTATAATAAATGGGTGAATCTCCCTAATATATAGGAAAAATTGAGGCTATTTTATCAATAATATAATATGTATATCTAATTTTTTGGCTAAACGTTCATTCTATTATAGAATCTTGTAAAATAATGGCGAAGCTTTCACTAACCTATAAGGTATTGTAAGATCTTGGCGAATATTTCACGGGATTATAAAATATTGGGAAAAAATGGAAAATCTTTCATCAAATTATAAAATCTTGTAATGTCTTAGTGAATCTTTTTCTAGGAATAATCATCTTTTGGTTATGCATATTACTAAGGTAGTGCAATAGAAGAGCACATACCGGAGCTTGAATCTCTCAAATCTTAGACCCTCAAATGAACAAATGCATGAATGAGAAGAGGAGGGATTTATTATACATTTCACAAGCAGTATTGGGTCTCTCACAACTACAGGTGTGGTGAAACACAACAACAGTAACTAGATCCATGGAAAGTGTGGAATCCAATTTTTATCTCATCCCTTAATGGCCCAACAAACATGTGGGGACCCAAATCTTGTCATACCGACAAATTGATAGAATTGAACACTTTACACTGTGTAGTGATTATGGAACCCACGAAACATTATTACAACGTGGAGTATTATTGAGACCTAAAACCTTAATATAGTGTATGAATTCCCAATTAGCTTATTTTCCAAATCTCTCATTTTAAGATACCATTTAAGAAAAATATAACATGTTTATCTATTTATAGATACAAATGCCATTGTTTCCTTTTTTTGTTGACAATCAAAATATTAGTTATGCCATTTGATTTAGAATTTTTAGAGTTAGTTAGAAACTTGCAATGGTTATTAGAAATAAGAACATATACTAAAAAGAATATAAATCACATTAATGCATCATCACACATATCATTAGAACTACTTTGTTAAATACTACTTTTTCTTAGATAAACTGAGGAGGTGTTTGTATCCATGTCCTTGAAAATTTTGAAAACATGCAAAATGTGGTAAAATTGTTTTATAACCCTCATTGAATGCAAAATATTAGATATCAAATAGCATAATGTCCATATCTCAGGTCAAACATGCCCTTTACATATTATATACAATCATGATGGAAATGAACTATCGTGTTCCAATTAAATCATATATTTATTATACATAACTAGATCAATTTTGATAATGATCAATATTTAGGCTCAATGATCGACTGCTCTATGGTTTTGTCAAGTTGATCAATGGCTTCTTTGTAACCAGGTCCTGCTATGTGCCTTCCATACCTTTCTGTATGTTTTCCATATTATTTGCTTCTATCCCTTATACCCTCACATGGCCACCAGTACGGGAGGGACGCTTAGTCCCTATTGGTCCCCCTTGGATCCCTCATGTCCCATGCAACTTCAGGAATATTCTATGCCCTATGGCAGCACCCTTCCCCTCGATGCCTTGTAACCTAACATAACCAAGCTCTCTAAGGAACGATCGGTTCAAACTATGGTGATGGACAAACCCAAAACCCACACATGCATATCCATGTCCTTAGAAAAACCTAGGATCAATCTACCTCCCTCCATAATCAATTCTAGAATCAACTGCATGAATACCTATGCTCTCATCAGGAAATGTATAGGAATTTGGCCGACCGAAAGAGCTCTGGTCAACTGGATATCTGTCAAATGGAATCCAAAAGTGCACTTTGACTTGCAACTAGGATAGAAAGGGTTATTCACCTTTATATTTTCATTGCTAGAAGACAGAGACTGCATACTAGAAGGAGGACCTTATTTATTCAACTCCACGGGCCTCTTTCTCAGAAATTAGAACGAACGCTTCAACCCAGACACTGAAAACTTCTCCTGGGAACAAGTTTGGATCCGGCTATACTCGCTCCCTTGAGATTATTAGGATGAAGAGACTCTCAAATATACTGGAAATTCCCTAGTATATTTTTTCAAAGTCACAAACAAAACCAAAAAACAAAGGTACATTTATTATGCTTGAATCTGTGTCTATATGCACATTACTAAAACACTATCAGACTCTATCACACTAACTCATGAAGAAACAGAATGGGTGCATCTGCTAGACTAAGAGCATGTGGTTCCATAAGAATAGACATCTATATCGATATTTTCCTCAAAATAGAATTCACATTGAGAAGAAACAAAACCCCCACATAGATGAAGAGGGTTTCAAGAAGTCACCAACAGAAGGAAACGGGGCAAGAAGAATCCCACATTGAGCAAACCTTCGAACCCGTCCACCAGTAATAGATTCTAGGCACTAGATTCTCAACAGGATGAACATGCCTATGGAGAGGATAGGGAACCTCCCGCTATGAAGCGACCCCATCAAGATCCCTAGAAAGGAAAAAAATTAGTTGAACCTAGCCATACCATAAAAGTTGATTCCACCACACAGCCTCAACATCCTGAAGAAAACACTCATGGCTAGGATATCCTCACCTCAACACAAGATATTGATGTCTTAATGGATGAAGACATGGGGGACATATATCTGGGAGATATCCAGATCTTTTAGGACTGAAAGATGCCTGCAGAAACAATACTATGTATGCAATAGCTCCCAAAAAAATTCGGCTATTAATTGATATACTAACCTTAGCTAGAACCCATGCTAAACTTGGGATTATCACCAAAAACCCTAAGGAAACAAAGAACAGTTTGAAGGAAGTCAAAAAAAGAGGTAGGAAAATAGAGATACAAAGAATTTCCACTCTTGGCACCAAGCTTTTGGAATCATGACAATACTCCTAGCTTACATAATTCTTTCCCTCCAGCCCCACTGTTAATCAATGAAGGTGATCTCTTGGAACATAAGAAGAATCAATAGTCCCAGTAAACATAGAATGATAAAAATGAAGATTCAGCAGGACAAACCCACCATCGTCATGTTACAATAAACCAAATCCAACAATGATAACCTTAACAATTTGATGGCTAGAATATGGTGAGGTAGTAGATCCATATCTGTTGACTCTGCAGGGGCATCCTGTGGTCTAACTATCTCCTGGAATCCTATAGAAGTTTATCTATATAATTTCCCAACCTCTCGTCACTCCATCTTGGCACATTTCCATCCTATCAGCACTAACTTACATGGAAGAATTACTAATGTGTATGGTCCTCAACTTTCTTTCCTGGATTTCCTTCACTGGCATACTCAAGACTAGCCATGAAACATAGACATCCTCAAAGGGGATTTTAATCTCATCACCTCTATGAAGTAAAAATGAGGAGGGCATCGTGTACTCTCCCAGGAAGATATTCTCTTCAAGGAATTCATTGATAACAATAGCCTGATAGACTTGGATACCAATAATGGGACTCACACCTGGAATAATCGTAGAGGGGGGAATGCTCAAATAGCCACCAATCTTGATTGTTTCCTCTTCATGAAACATCTCATTCTCAAAAACAAGGAGCTCAATGCTTCCATTCTTCTAGTCGTGGGATCTGATCACTAGCCCATCTGCTTAAATTGGTAGCTATATTAAGTGACCCGAAGAAATCCTTTTTGCTTCAAAACATTATGGCTCAGTCACCTTGATTTTTTTGAGATGATCAAGGACTGGTGTCTAAAAACTCAGGTTACCATCTCCTCTTGCATGTATAGACTGCAAAAAAAGTTGAAACTCCTCAAGAACCATCTCAAACACTAGAATATTGAACACTTTTGGAAATATTTTCACCAATAAATCTCAACTAGAGCAGGAAATGGAGAACCTTCAAAAACATATCATCACTACTAGAAGAACAGAGGAAACGCACAAGCAAGAGCAACAACTCCATTCTAATATAGAGGAGAAATCCAAACATGAAGAAATACTCTCGAAGCAGAAATCCAAAATCAAATGGATACATGAGGGGGAGCACAATACCTCTTTCTTTCTCCGCTCCACCATCCAGTACCATTTGCACAATTGCATCACCCATCCAAAAAACAATGAGGGAGACATACTGGAAACCCACAAGTACATCGAAGTTAAACTTGTTTCTTTCTATGAAGACCTTCTCATTGGAAATGATCAGAATCATGATGCTTCTATACAACTTCTAACTTCTCATATACCCTCCCTGGTCAAGGCTTATCAAAACATCATTCTTATGAGACCCACCATGCTATAAGAGGTGGAAATGACTATCAAACAAATGAAGGAAGACAAAGCTCGAGGACTGGATGGCCTCACAGTTAATTTTTTTCATTTATGTTGGGACTTTATCAAACATGAGATATGGGAATTAGTAGAAGAATCTCATAGAAACCATAATATTCTATTGGACATCAATGCTACCTTCCTCATGCTCATTACAAAATACAACCAAGCCTCCACTCCTGGTAAGTACCAACCCATATCCCTTTGCAATTTTATTTATAAAAGCATTACCAAAGTCATTGATAAACCACCTAAAGCATTTACTTCATTTTCTCATCTCTTCAGAATAAACTATTTATGTGGAAAGATGTCAAATCCTAGATGGAATAATTTTGTCTCACGAAGTTATACGCTCTCTTAAAACCTCCAAAAATCTCAGTATGCTCCTCAAACTTGATCTTTCCAAAGCCTTCAACAAAATCAAGTGTACTTTCATAGAACAAACTTTGTTGGCTTTTGGGTTTGATCATTATTGGACACGTTGGGTTCTCTATCTTATCTCCATTGCTTTCTTCTTGGCTCTCATCAATTGCGTCCCATCAAAAACCTTCAATCCTTCTTGAGGTATCAGATAGGGACAAAGTACTTAAATCCATCAGAGCTCTGCAATGTACCTTTCTCTGGAAAGGGGACAAAGTCTTGTATAATTGGTCCTTAGTCAAATGGGACATTGTATGTCGCACCAAGATTTATGGGGGACTGGGTTTTCGGAATCCAGCTTAGACCAATGACATTCTAAGAGCCAAAATTTGGTGGAAATGGATCACTAAAAATAGCAACCCCTAGGCCCTACTCTGGAACAAAAAATACGCTACCAACTGGTCTGCTCAAAACCTTATTAGGTACTCACAAAACATTAAGGGATCTCTCATATGGAATGTATCCAATTCCCAACGACCTTTTGTCCAACAACACAGGTTTTGGAAGATTCATGATGGAGCCTTAGCCATTTTTTGGATGGAATCCTAGAACCAATTCCCATGCTTGAAGACTATGCATAATCTTCTGCCTCATCATAACAACTTCCTACTCCCATTCCACGAAAAATTCAATACCTTTTGGACTCAAAACACGCAACATGATTTTCATGAATTGTTGACTCATGACAAATGAAACCCACTCTAGTAACAAGCTTATTCCAATGCACTATGGGATGATATTCAACAAAGACTCATTAGAACCATACAAGGTCTCAACATTCTTAGATGGGGTTACAAACCCAAAGGTAAGTTCACCATCAAAGAAGCACACTAGCTCTCCATCCATCGCCCCAATGATTAGCAGAAACTTTGTTGGGCCAAAATCTAGGGAACAAAAACTTGGCCCAAAGTTACAATATTTCTATGGCTGGTGCTATATAAGTGTTTTATCACATGGGATAACCTTCTCAAGCGAGGCTTCATTGGACCCTCACAATGCACTCTTTGTAAAGAACAAGAGGAAACTATGGATAATCTTCTAGATCAATGCTCCTTCGTCAGACAACTCTAGGACAAGATAACTTCCATTTGCAAGAGAATTGATTGATGCAAGGGGAACATCTCAGAAACCATCAAGCATTGGCACAACCATCCCTATCAAAATCCTCTACTCAACATAATTTGGAAACTTATCCTAGGATTCTTCATTTGGAACATTTGGAAGGAACATAACCTTAGGATCTTCGAAGGAAAAGTCAATTGCAAGGAAAAAGTCTAGTTCTTATGCCAACAACATATCAAGGAAACCACCATGCTCGACAGATGGAAAGAATAATATCTATAGGCCAGCCCCATAAAAAAAACCATCTTGGAAAATTGGCTAATTCAATTTACACATGTTCCCATCACTTCTAGGATTCAAGCTCATCATCCCTCCACTCCACTTGTTTGGAAAATCCCACCCCATGGCTTCTCCAAACTCAATTTTGATGGGGATTCCAAAGGAAATCCTGGAAGAGCTGGATATGGGGGGGTCTTCAGATCTTCCACTAGTAAGATTCTTCAAGTTTTTTACGGAAAACTAGGGATCAAAAACAACAATGAAGCCTAGTTGACATGTCTCCTCCAAGGAATCTGCATTTCCTTCAATCAAGTTCTTTTCCACTCATAGTGGAGGGGGATTTGGAGCTCATACTGAACCTAGAAATCAAGTTAAAACATGGTTCCAACTGCACTAAGGTTTCTACCAGTTGGAGGTTAGATTACGATCTACAATAACTAGCTCTCCTCCTCTCCCAACTTGCAGCCATTACTATTCAACACGTTCGATAGGAAGCCAACTCTCTCATGGAAATTTTTTCCAAATGGGGAGTTTCTTTAACCTCCTACCTAGATCATCAATTCCTTAAAGAGATTCCCAACTCCATTTTCAAGCACGATTTCATTCAAATTGATGTGAAGGATGTTTCCCAGGATGTGGATGATTTACATTTGAAAGGACAAATGGAAATGACAGTAGGGGAATCTAGCTAGCCCCCAACTTCACCCCCATGATATCATCTTTCTCACCAATAATTTATGTAGGTTGGACTCCCTTTCACAGGGCACGATTTCCAAACTCTTCATGGGATGTGACCCTCCTGTTGTCACTCTGTACTCCACCTATGTCTGTAACATCATTTCCATCTTTAATGCTCCTATGGAAATGCGTTGTTGGGTTCTTGCTAAGGATTTTAAGTGTTGAAATATTGTAACTTCGAAGAATATTCTATATGTATCTTTTTGCGGTCCCCGATGGTCCTACCGAGAGAACCACTTGTATTACTTTGTACCCTGATGCTTCTAATCGGAAGAACTAATAAGATTCATGAGGTAGTCCCCTCTAATTGTAAAGGTGGGTCATTAGCACCCCAGTGTGGTTACTTGAGCCTACATGTGTAACTCGAGCCTACATGATTTAACTTGAGCCTACATGTCGAATGAGTTAATTAAAGTGAACAGATGAATATAAATAGAGGTGTGGTGCTCCTCATTTGAAGCACACACACTCACTTGTGTAGCACACTTGTGAAGGAGAGAAGTTGCTGGAGAAGGAGGAGAATCAGGTTTTTGATCTCCTTGTTGGTTTTACCCTTTTACCTTTTGGGGGCATCTATATTGAGGAAGCTTTTGCTGGGTTTTTCCATTTAGGGTTTTCCATGGATAAATCTGTGTTGTTCTTGTGATACTGTTTCTTTCAGTGATCTTGTTTATATGCTTTTGTTATGAAAATGAAATGAAATACTTATTTTTTAGCTAAGCATATGAAAATTTAACATGGTATTAGAGCTAACCTGAACAGGACAACTTTCACAAGGTGAAATAGCTCTCTCTCTCTCCCCGGAAGAAATTAGGGTTTTCGGAAAAAAATTTGAGTCTTGGAAAACTACTTGCATAGAAATTTGCGCCCTCCCAGAGTGCATCTTTTGAGCCTAGAATCAAGTTTTTTGGATGTGTGTGTCTCTGAAAAAGTCAAACCCTAGTTTGACAGCTGCCCCAGAAAATTGTTGAACTAGAAAACTGCAGAAGTTAAATCTTGCAAGTCTGATTTGAAAGGTGAAGAATTGAGATCTCTAGAATCTAAGCACATCAGTCAACTCACCTCATTCAAGTGCATCTCCTGGTAAGGTCGGTTTCTCATTCCACAAAATTTCAATTTTTTGTGATCCTCTGACAAGATGACCCCAAGCACTAAGCTTGAGGACAAGCTAGAAGGCATAGAGAATTTCTGAGCATGGAAATACAGGATTGGTCTCATTCTTCAAGAGAATGATCTTGATAAGTATGTCAAAGAAGAAGTGTAAGAACCTGAAGAAGCTGAAGCCAAGGAGAAGCAAAGAAAGGATATGATTAGGTCACAAAGGATTATTGATGACTCCATCAAGGATCACTTGATTCCTCAAGTGTCATCCAAGAAGACTCCAAAAGAAATGTATGATGCCCTTTCCAGAATGTTTGAGGGAAGAAACATCAACAGGAAGATGATTCTAAGAGCTCAACTGAAGAGCATCAAGATGAGTCATGGAGAATCCATCCAAGACTATTTTTCAAGGGCTTCTCAGATCAAAGAGAAACTAGAAGATATTGGAGATAATATTGATGAAGATGAAATGGTCATGACTGATCTCAATGGTCTCACTAGACCCTGGGAGTCCTTTATTCAGATCATGTGTGCTAGAAAAGAAAGCACGAAGTTTGATGTTGTATGGGAAGACTGCATTCAAGAGGAGACTAGAGTGGCAAATAGAGAAGCCTTACTAAAAGAAGATGATCAAGCCCTAGCCACTCACACCAAAAGAAGAAGAGGCCAATCTAATTTCAAGGAGTCTCAACCTCCCAGAAGAATTCAAAGGGTAAGAGAAATACCTCCCATTAGAGACTATTCTGATTTTGAATGTTTTCATTGTAACAAGATAGGACACATTGCTCGAAATTGTCCTGTGAAGAGGCAAGAATATATAAAGAGGATCAGCAACAACAAAAGACACCATGCTCATCTAGCAGAAGATGAAGATGAAGATGAAGAAGAAGAAGAAGAAGGACCTCAAAGAAAACAAGCAAGAGAAGAAGATGCAGAAGAGTATGTGCTATTCTTTGCACTCTCTGGATCTGTAACTCCTGGAGAAGATACTTGGCTTATTGATAGTGGTGCTTCAAAGCACATGATGGGATAGAATAAAAATCTGTCCAAACTTGAAGAAAAGAGTTATCCTCAGAAAGTATCCCTAGGAGATGACTATCAATATCTGATCAAAGGGGTTGGTGAAGCAAGATACAAACTTGATTTAGGTAATCCCCTAAAGATGAAAGATGTATTATATGTACTTGGTCTAAAGAATAATTTACTTTCTATCTCAGCTTTAGATAAGAAAGGATTCATATTTGCTTTCATGGATGGCCAAGTACTCATGTGGCCCAAAGGAAAGAATATTGAAGATGCAATCATTATTGGTGAAGAAGAAGGAGGCTTGTATAAACTCAAGGGGCACTCAGAAACAACCCTTGTGCATGAGTCCACTAACCCTAGTGAACTATGGCATAGAAGGCTTGCCCACATTAATTACAAGGCTCTACCTCATGTGAACAAAGCAGTGACGGGATTACCAGACATGAAGATCAAGTATGAGGGCATTTGCAAAGGATGTGCGAAGGGAAAGAACATCAAGAATCCATTTTCAAAAAATGAAACTAAACCAAAAGGTACGTTGGAATTGGTTCATTCAGATGTTTGTGTTCCAATGTCTTCTACATCCTTAAGTGGCTTTGAATACTACATCACTTTTATTGATGATTTTTTCAAGAAAGACTTGGATATACTTCTTGAAAGCAAAGAGTGAAGTGTTTGAAAAATTCAAGGAGTTCAAAGCCTTGATAGAGAATCTTTTAGACAAGAAAATAAAGACACTTCATTCAGACAATGGAGGAGAATATACCTCAAAATATTTTGAGGCTTTTTGCAAAGATGCCGGAATTAGGAGGGAACTAACCACTCCCTAAAATCCTCAGCAGAATGGGGTTGCAGAAAGAAAGAACAGAACCATCATGGAGGCAGTAAAGACAATGATATATGATCAAGATCTTCCAATGCATCTATGGGCAGAAGCAGCAAGAACTGCACTTTATGTACATAATAGAGTATCTCATAGTGCTCTTGGGTTCAAGACTCCAGAAGAGATGTTCATGGGAAAGAAGCCTGAGGTAAGTCACCTCAAGATTTTTGGATGTCTAGTATATATTCATATACCAAAAGAGAAAAGAACCAAGTTAGACCCTTCCGGAAAGAAGGGAATATTTGTTGGATATTGTGAAGTATCCAAAGCATTCAGAATTTACATTCCTGGATTTCATCATATGGAAATCAGTCGATATGTGACATTCGATGAAGAGGTATCCCTCAAGAGATCCCGGAAGTGCCAACATGAAGAAGTATATGAAGAAGAGACACCTCCCAGAAATGAAGAAACTACATGTCTCCCTGAAGATGAATCTCCTGAAGAACATGACATGGCAGAACCTCAAGAACCTCCTATGATGGAAATATCAAGAAAGAGAAAGCCTGCTTGGACAAGATAAATTATACGAGAGGCAGAAAAATATGGAGCTCTTGAAGGCTCCAAAAGGGAAAAAAAGAAACCTAATACTTTCTCAAGCTATGTAGCCTTGATGTGTGATCTTGTAGATCAAGAACCTACAAACTATGAAGAAGTGGTACAGAAGGAAGAATGGAAAGAAGCAAGGACTGAAGAATACCAGTCAATAATGAAGAATGATGTGTGGGATATAGTTCCCAAACCAGAAGGAAAAAGTATAGTATCCTCCAAATGGATATTCAAAATAAAGCATGCAGCTGATGGAAGTATCGAGCAGTATAAAGCAAGATTTGTGGCTAGAGGTTTCTCTCAGAAAGAGGGAATTGATTATGAAGAGACATTTTCCCCAGTAGCATGGTATACTTCGATTAGAGCTACCATGGCACTTGCATCCATGATGAAGTGGGACTTACACTAGATGGATGTGAAAACAAATTTTCTGAATGGTGTGATCGAAGAAGAAGTATACATAGAACAGCCACAAGGATTTGAAGTTGAATATAGACATACTCACATATGCAAATTGAAGAAGGCCTTGTATGGTCTTAAACAAGCCCCTTGAGCTTGGTATGAAAGGATAGACAGTTTCCTGTCAGTTATGGGCTTTACCAAGAGTAAGGTTGATCTGAACCTTTATCTCAAAGTTGTAGAAGATGAACCTGTCATCTTGTAATTATATGTAGATGACTTATTCTTGACAGGGAATAAGAAACAGATCATGGAAAGCAAGAAGAAACTAGCAGAAGAATTTGAGATGAAAGACCTTGGGTTAATGCATTATTTCCTAGGTCTGGAAGTATGGAAAAGTTCAGAAGGAATATTTCTCAACCAGGGAAAGTATGCAGTAGAGATATTGAAGAGATTCAATATGTTGGAATGCAAAGCCATGGCCACACCCATGGACTCCAACCTGAAGCTGTTAGCTGATGACTCATCAGAGTTAGTGGATGCAACTCATTATAGACAGATCATTGGGTCACTGATGTACTTAAAAAATACTAGACCAAACATTTGTTTTGCTGTGAACACCTTAAGTCAATATCTTGTTCAACCAAGACAGGTTCACCTAGTAGCTGCAAAACATGTGATGAGATATCTGAAAGGGACTATAGACTTTGGTCTATACTATGATGGTAGCCATGAGTATAGGTTGTATGGCTACATAGATGCAGATTGGGATGGAAGTATCTCAGACAGAAAGTAGTCAGGTGGATGTTATAGTCTGGGATCTGCTATGATTTCATGGTTTAGTAGAAAGTAGTCTAGTGTTGCTCTAAGCACAGCCGAAGCAGAATATATAGCAGCTTTCTCTACTAGCTGTGAAACCATATGGCTTCGGAAGCTGATGTCAGGATTATTCAACCTAGATTTGGACACTACTATGATTCTATGTGACAACCAAAGTTGTATAAAGATGACAGAGAACCCTGTGTTCCATGACAGATCAAAGCACATCGAAATAAAGTATTTCTACATTCGAGATATGATGGAGAAAGGATCCATAAAGCTCCAGTATGTGAGTACTGATGAATAAGTTGCTGATGTGTTGAAAAAGCCTCTGTCTTGAGTAAAGTTTGAACACTTTCAAGACAAGCTTGGTATGGTTTGGAAAGACCTTCCCTGAAAGGGGGAGTAGTGATGTTGCAGTGGGATTGTATCATCCCTGGGCACTTGTCCTAAAGTGATCCGGAGACCTCGATATTTGAGAATGAAGAGGGATTGTATCATCCTGGGACATCTGTCCAGAAGTGATCCGGTGATTTCGGTCATTGAGAATGAGGCAGGATTGTATCATCCTTGAACTTTGGTTCAAAATGGATCCAGTGAAATTCGATCATCAAGAAGGTGGCAGGATTGTATCATCCTTGGACTTCGGTTTAGAATAGATTCGGTGAACTTCGGTCATCGAGAAGGTGGAAAGATTGTATCATCCTTGGACTTCGGTTCAGAATGGATCTGGTGAACTTCGGTCATCGATAAGGTGGTAGGATTATATCATCCTTGGACTTCCGTTCAGAACGGATCCAGTGAACTTCAGTCATCGAGAAGGTGGCAGGATTGTATCATCCTTGGACTTCGGTTCAGAATGGATCCGATGAACTTCGGTCATCAAGAAGGTGGTAGGATTGTATCATCCTTGGACTTTGGTTAAGAATGGATCCGGTGAACTTTGGTCATCGAGAAGGTGGCAGGATTGTATCATCCTTGGACTTCGGTTTAAAAAAGATCCAGTGAACTTCGGTCATCGAGAAGGTGGTAGGATTGTATCATCCTTGGACTTCGGTTCAGAACGGATCCTGTGAACTTCAGTCATCGAGAAGGTGGTAGGATTGTATCATCCTTGGACTTCGGTTCAGAACGAATCCGGTGAAATTCGGTCATCGAGAAGGTGGTAGGATTGTATCATCCTTGGACTTTAGTTCAGAACGGATCTAATGAACTTCGGTCATCGAGAAGGTGGAAGGATTGTATCATCCTTGGACTTCGGTTTAGAACGGATCCGATGAACTTCGGTCATCGAGAAGGTGGTAGGATTGTATCATCCTTGGAATTCAGTTCAGAACGGATCTAGTGAACCTTGGTCATCGAGAAGGTGGTAGGATTGCATCATCCCTGGACTTTAAGTCCAAAAGAGATCCAAAGACTTCTTTGTCTTTGTACTGTGGTTTGCAGGTTTTTGCTGTTGATGATGATGCTTCTGATTGAAAGATCAGAGTGTGATGATGATGATATTTTGATGTTAATATTTTGATGATGATGTTGTTGATATTTTGATGATGTTGATGTTTTGATAATAATGATGTTTTGATGATGATGCTGTTTTCATGATGATGTATCTGATTGAAAGATCAGAGTATGATGATGATGATGTTTCTGATCGAAAGATCAGAGTGTGATGATGATGTTGTTGCTGATCGAAAGGTCAAAGTACTGAAGATGTTGTTGATTGAAAGGGTCAAAGTGCTGAAGATGTTGCTGATCGAAAGGTCAAAATACTAAAGATGTTGCTGAATATGTTGCTGATCGAAAGGTCAAAGTGCTGAAGATGTTACTGATCGAAAGGTCAAAATACTGAAGATGTTGCTGATCGAGAGGTCAAAGTGCTGAAGATGTTGCTGATCGAAAGGTCAAAGTACTGAAGATGTTGCTGCAGTTGTTGCTAATCAAGAGGTCAAAGTATTAAAGATGTTGATGCTGATTGGAAGGTTAAAGTGTTGCTGATGATGTTGCTGATTGAAAGATCAAAATATGATGATGATGATGATTCTATTCGAAAAATCAAAATGATGAAGAAGTTGTTGCGAATCAAAACAGTCAGAGTGTTGTTGTTACTGAAGACTAAAGATTGAATATGAAGACTACATGATGTTGAAAAGCTTCCAATGATTTATAGATGTATTACCCTAATGATTTTGATGATGTCCTCTATCTCTCTCCTACTATTGTTCTTGTTGATAGAATACCCTTCTCATTAAGGGGGAGTGTTGAAATATTGTAACTTCGAAGAATATTCTATATGTATCTTTTTGCAGTCCCCGATGGTCCTACTGGGAGAACCACTTGTATTACTTTGTACCCCGATGCTTCTAATTGGAAGAACTAATAAGAGTCATGAGGTAGTCCCCTCTAATTGTAAAGGTGGGTCATTATCACCCCAGTGTGGTTACTTGAGCCTACTTGTGTAACTCGATCCTACATGATTTAACTCGAGCCTACATGTCGAATGAGTTAATTAAAGTAAACAGATGAATATAAATAGAGGTGTGGTGCTCCTCATTTGAAGCACACACACTCACTTATGTAGTGCACTTGTGAAGGAGAGAAGTAGCTGGAGAAGGAGGAGGATTAGGTTTTTGATCTCCTTGTTGGTTTTACCCTTTTACCTTTTTGGGGAATCTATATTGAGGAATCTTTTGCTGGGTTTTTCCCTGGATAAATATGTGTTGTTCTTGTGATACTGTTTCTTTCAGTGATCCTGTTTATATGCTTTTGTTATGAAAATGAAATGAAATACTGATGTTTTAGCTAAGCATATGAAAATTAACATTAAGTTCCTCATCCCACCCTCCACCTGCCCGCCTCTTTTCATCCCTATGAAGTATGGATACCCTACAATTATGGAAGCAACCAAAATTTTCCACAGACCTCATCCTTTTTCTTTCAGCTCTCCCACCATTTCACAGGCGCCTCACCTTCCTGTATTACCTGCAGATAGCACTATGTCATGCATACAGTGTGCTACACCTATACGTGGTCATGCAGGCCAAGGAAAATCTAACTAGTGCGCCACAACCTTATACACCTAGTCAAGTTTAGAAGGATACGACTTGGAAATCCATGGTTCCCTTCGTCTTCTGCTCAATGACTAGGAAGACAATCTTACAGGATCTCACACAGTGGCCAACAAGACCATTGAGTGCAGGCACAATTACTAGGTCATGAAAAATTTTATTTCCTGTCTTCTCCTTCACTCTACCACCCCCCAGCTTACTCCTCCATATCCTTCTGTTACTCTAGTTGTCGCTCCCTTCGTTAACCCCTTGGTTGCGCCCATGGATATCAAGCACCACCACCCCCTCCCTAGAGGAACATGGCTGACCCCAAGCATGGTAAAACCACCCTCAACATTGCGGCAAACTAAAGGAAAACAAAGCCTCTTCCTATTAAGGGAAATCTCTCCATCAGTGAAGAGGAGACTAGTAGCGACGATGCTTCCAGCAGCGAGGGAGGGAGTCCGAGAAACAATGACGACCAAGGTTCAACAGAGCCATTTGATTCCACTGCACGAATCCAACCAGGTTCTCAGCTAGGATTCAGTTTCGGGACTCTAATTGTGGAGGGTCCTTACTCAAATCCTTAGTCTAGGTTTTATGAATTATGCACTCTTTTTTTATTGAACTTCTGGGGGTTCATATTTCCATGCTCACTACCATAGTGTTTTATCAGCTTTATATCTGCAAACTCTATAAGGTCCACACTTCTATGATCTATTTTTCCTCTCATAGGGAGAATCTCTTAGACGGTAAGAGTCTGGATTCCCTTCAAGGGCAGGATGCCTTTCTTTTTTTGTTACTCTATGCTTGCATAACAGATTCTCTGAATTGTATTTTTGCGTGTATTATTACTTTATTTCAATAGAATAGTTCTTGAACTTACCAAAAAAACAAACTAGATCCATTTTTGGATGATCATAGCAATTACACATCAAAGCAAATCACCAAAAAACATTTTACTTCTGAATGACCCTTACAAAAAACAAAATATCATAAAACAAGTATCGAACCCAATAGAAATAGGTCACAAATAAAATTGATGAACTTTTTAATATGAATACAAAAATATACCAGTCACGAACTTCTTGATACAAATAAAAGACTCTACCAGGATTTGGACTACTCTACAAGAAGACAACCAAAAAATGACCATTCCACTATAGCACTGCCATTATAAGCAGTGTTCATTCATTTACATTACAAACACACCGAACATCAACAATAACAGACATAAAATATGAACATATACACTCTCATTCATGCCTTATATCCAATCATAATTGTAGGGAAACATCGTAATAAAAGCACATTTTAAACAACTGGGTCAAATTCAGTTTGAATATATAAAAACCATGTGGCATTTCTCCATCAAGAGTAGCATCCACTAACAACATATAAATGTCAGTTGATAGTTTAAACATGACCAGGAATAAAATAAATCATATATTTTTAGCCCTATAACTCTTTCACATAACCAATACTCCTAGGATAGAATAAAACCTAATAACACTGAATGATCCTTAAGAATCAAGATTTCCCTAGAATTCAACGGGCCTCAAAAAGTATCCATGATAAAAAGCATGCTAAAATATAAATTTACAATATAATAATCTATTGTATGTGTGGATAAAAAGCATAAAAGTTTGATCAAATTCATACCATGTTAATTATTGGATGAAAAGTTCACAAAAAGCGTGATGTGAATTTCTATTCTCTGATAAATTGCATGTGCAACATGCCCCTTCAAGACTTGAGCTTTCGACAATGGAGATGTTATGCGGAGATTAAAATGTCAAGAAAAATAAGAATGAAAAGTGGAATTACATCAACTAGAACCTTCACCTTGCAAACACAATCTGATGTGTGTGACCTATGAATCACTAGAGCCTTTATATAGAAAAACACAACCCCTGTTTTTTTCTCCAATATTTGAAATCAAGGGATGAAAGAAGGTACCACATGAAATTGACTAAAAATACCAGAAAAACCATATGCCTAAAATATAAGGAAAATCGAGAGAGAAATAACCCTTAGGAGCCTCCATTACTAAAAATTGGGGGTGAAAGAGCGATTTCACTAGATTTTATCTAGAAATTGGGGGTGGAAGAGAGATTGAAGAGAGATTTTTCTAGGGTGGAAATAGTTTTTTTCATTTTCCTCATTAATATATGGGAGGCTATTCATTTTAGATTTTTATTTTTTTTAATAAATATTGGGCAAATATATTTTAGCTGAAAAAAAATTTTGCATATAAGAAAATAGCCCACTAAATTTTTCGTAACCCCCTTAATATAGCGCATGGGCTATATATAGCCCCTAAAATTATCCATGATGTGGAATTGAATTTACTTCTAACTAGTTCTCCCACTTGAAATTTGAGTAAAACTAGAGGGAGATAAGTTGAAAATGTGCAGAAAACATATATTTTTCTCCAAAATTCATAGCTCTTATTTTATTTTTTCTTTAGGAGACCCATTTTAGACCTCAAAATGACTCCGAATGAAAAATGCGAAGATGAATCATTTAAAGAAGTCAAACAAAGGATCCTCTAAGTGATACCAAATATTATGTATAAAATAACTGAATGAATATCAAATAATAGTAATTTTGTTGATTCCACACCTAAAATAAGTGAATGAAAGAATAATAAGTCACTTTAAGGGCCAACCTCCACCCAAATACATAATATGAGTAATAAGAGATATAGGGACATGATGTATCTTACATAATATGTTAACCTAAATAGAACAAGTGAATGAAAGAATAATAAATCACTTAAAGGGCCAACCTCCACCCAAATACATAATACGAGTAATAAGAGATATAGGGACATGACGTATTTTACTTATTATTCCAACCTAACTAGAATAGGTGAATGAAAGAATAATAAATCACTTTAAGGACCAACCTCCACCCAAATACATAATATGAGTAATAAGAGATATAGGGACATAATGTATCTTACATATTGTGCCGACCTAACTAGAACTAATATGATAATAATTGGTGTGGGTTAGCACCCTAACAAAAATGGTGTACAAAGGGTACTTCAATGGAACAAGATTTTATGAATTCGTATTACGAAATAAAAAATGTTTCAATAAATAAATAAAGTCACTAGAATATATAATTCCATTTATTACTAATATAGATTCATCTTAGTTGCAAACATTTTTTAACATGTAAAATTTGAGGAAAACCTTGTACCTCAAATGATTTGATCCCTCTTAGCCTGGTAGATTTGAAGTTAAGATGGATCTATATCTACTTAATATGTAAATTTCTGGTATTCGATCCAACGCTCATATGTAAATCTTAGTTTAATGATGACTCATCTCCCATATTGCATAGTAAGCAGTATCCAAGTTTCATTAATTTTTTTAGTTGTAATTAATTGAAATATATATCTCTTTGGTTTTAAACTTTAGGTTAATGTTGACATTTAAAAAAATTATTTACTTAATATTTTATTATCTTATTAAAGCATCAACTCCACTTTAAGCACATAATTACACTTCTCCCTTAAATATTGGTTTTGAACTTTAAGTTATGGTTGGCATTGTAAAAATTTTGTTTACTTAAAATGTTATTATTTTATTAAAGTGTCACTTCGCCTATACAAGAATATAGAAGGTGTCTCTGAATACAATCACAAAATAATAATATTGTCCCAATAAATAAGGCGATTAGAAACCAAAATTTAGATTCTTATTATAAACAAGAAAAACATCAACCTAGTAAATAAAGCCTCTAAAAATAAGTGATTCATTCTTATGATAGGTTGATGCAAAAAATAAGACTAAAAACAAACATTTCATAATAAATTAAATACCACTCCAAACCAGTAGAAATCAAATTACCTTTCATTTATTTATAAAAAACAAATCCATAAAAATGTTGGTATTCTCATTCCTAACAACATGTTCCATATTCCACTTATCATGTAGTCATTATCCCTAACATGAAAAGAACTCACATCCACCTCGTTCCACCCAATATTAGACATTGAGAAGCCATCATCATAAATTGAATACCACTATTTATTGAGATGTCTAAGTTGGTTTGGCAAGCATTTCATGATACATAAAATGTCACCCCAAGCTAGTAGAAACCAAATCCATAAAAATGTCGGTGTTCTCATTCCTATCAACATGTTCTATCATGTAGTCATTATCCCTAACATGAAAAGAGCTCGTTCCTTTCCATCCAATATTGGGCATTGAAAAGCCATCATCATGAATTCAATACCACTATTTATTAAGATGTCTTAGTTGGTTTGGAATATCTCTTTTTGATGTGGGAGAAAACGCTCATGCATTCTTTGCACATCAAAGCATCTGGTTTAGAATATCTCTTTTTGATGTGGGAGAAAAAGCAGATGTTAAATAGTTGGTTTAGAATATCTATGGGGGAGAAAACGCCCATGGATTCTTTGCACATCAAAGCATCTCGTTTAGAATATCTCTTTTTTGATGTGGGAGAAAACACTCATGGATTCATTGCATAACCATCATTTAACTTAAAACAAAAATATGAAAAAAAATATTTATAATAAAACTATATGTATATATATATATTCCAATAATTGAATTCGAAACGAGAGAAATCCGAAACTTTGAAATTCTAGAACATCGCAACATACACGTTCAACAACATCGTAACATACGCGTGCAGACCGATTATTTGTTAACTGTGTTCGTCATGTATATTATAGTTATATCGTGTAATGGCTTGCTTAGTATTTTAATCTTCACATTTATTGTACTTGTTATTGGGCATTTGGATTGTTTAAGATTGTTTCGGAACATAAGACTAGTTGTTAGCAACGCGAGCAGAGGTAGCTGGTTCACCTAACCCACAACTTCACGAGGCCTTAAAAAATTCTGAACTTCGGTTGGTGCTTTGATTTATGAAAATTTGTGCTACCATTCTTGACCATTTTGAACTCACAGCTTCTTGATGAAGAAGGTCAGGAAGCAACGAGGCTCACGCGGTAGATGCCACTCTCTGCCACCTACTCTTCCCGAACTAAATTGTATATATGCTCTCATCACTCAAGCAATTCTTGGGCGGAGGTTCTGTGAATCTCTCCCTCACTACGTCCCATGGTCTATTCCCCTAGGCATCTTTAGAGGCTATGGCTATGTCTATGGCTTTGAGATCTGCGTTTCTTCCAACAAGGGAGCCGCAGCTTTTCAACTCCCGGCGGAACGATGGCTTCGACGTCTCTCGTTCGACCCGGTCCTGCTGCAAACGCATGTTATTTACCGTTGCCAATGGGTTGCGGGCTACGCAGAAAACGAAGCCCATGTTCGATCCTCTTAAGCTTGACTTGGCCGTGGCCGAGACGGAGTTGTTAGATCGGCTTGAACGCATTTACAAGGAGCCGTTGCTTGGTAAGAACGATGCAACGTTGCTCCCTATGGAGCCTCTCTCGGCGGGGCCGTTGTTCGAGGGGAAGCCCATGAGAGTAGCGTATCAGGGTGTGCGTGGTTCCTATTGTCAAGAAGCGGCGATTCGAGCCTTCCAGAGATGCGACGCCCTTCCCTGCGAAGGGGGAATGAACTCCGCCTTCGAGGCTCTGGAATCTGACGCCGCGGACCGGGCAGTTGTGCCGGTGGAGAATTCGCTGGACGGAGTGATTGATAGGAACTACGATTTGATGCTACGCCATCCCAATCTCCGGGTCGTGGGCGAGCTACTGTTGCCCATAAACCATTGCCTGCTGGCTGTGAGAGGAGCAGGGAAGAGACCAAGTTCTGTCAAGACAGTGGTGAGCCATCCGCAGGCACTGGATCATTGCCACCGCCGTCTCGCGGCTCTTGGCGTGCAGGCGGAGGCAGTGGACAATGCTGCGAGGGCGGCTCGTTTCGTAGCGGAGAACGGCATAGACGACACAGCCGTCATTGGCAGTGGGATTGCCGGGCGAGAATTCGGCCTTGAAGTCGTGGAAGAAGAAATACAGGACGATTCGTCGAATGCCACCAGATTTCTGATTCTGAGCAAGCCCAACAAAAACTATAATAGCAGCTCCTCGGCACTCACAGGCTCGAAGACGAC
Source organism: Pseudotsuga menziesii (assembly GCA_001517045.1). Classification (NCBI taxonomy): domain Eukaryota; kingdom Viridiplantae; phylum Streptophyta; class Pinopsida; order Pinales; family Pinaceae; genus Pseudotsuga; species Pseudotsuga menziesii. Next base: position 348,378 of record LPNX010885771.1, read on the forward strand.
GGTGGCCTTCTCGCTGAAAGAGGGAACAGCAGATCTGTTCAAGGCGCTCACCATATTCGCTTTGAGAGACATAAAAGTGATAAAGATCGAATCCCGTCCTCAGCGTGAGAACCCTCTACGTATGGTGATGAACGAAGAACAGGGCGGGGGTTGCAGTTCGAAGTGTTATTTCGAGTACGTTTTCTTCATAGATTTGGAGGCGCCGGCGTCGCCGTCGTCTGATGATCAGCCAGGCAATGTGAAAAGAGCTCTAGATCAGCTAAGGCGGATTTCCAGCTTTGTTAGGGTTGTGGGAAGCTATTCAACGATTTCCATCGTTTCGTAGCTCCGTCGAACAACCAAACAGAACATATCGTCGTTCTCTGCAGATGATATGTATATGCAGGTACCTTGTATAGTGTATGATAGCGTAAATGCGTGTATTTTTTTTCGCTTGTTTAATTCCCTAATATGAAGTCGAAATAACAGATCGATAATGTACTACAGTTTTCTTATTCATAAATTTGTAGAGCCACGCGGAACTTCACGATCGTCAAATTCGTGTTCGGCTCCGCGAACAAGTTAGAAATTTGAGAGACCTCAGTTTTACTAGTAAATAAATAACATTTACAAATAATAGAATGGCTTCCTTTGTAAATAGTTATATTATGATATTTATAAATATCAATTGATCTTATGTTTTGATGGGGGAAGGAAGTCAATTTCTTGTTTCTTTTGTAAATAATCATATTATAATAATATCAATTGTCATTATGAATTGAGGTACGAGGAAGTCATATTTACCTTGGGTAGAGATTCCTAAATTTTATATAATTTAAAATTTTAGGTTATATAGTTTTTTTTAAAATAATTATAGTTTATTTATGTATAAAGTTAAGATAAATCCATCCTCAAGATAGCACTAAGTGAGTAAGATAGACAAGTGCACATATACCAATTCGCTTCAGAGCTGTAGAAACTTGGTTCTGCAGCATTTTAAAGACACTTTGGGTGAGACTTAGAAACTTGGTTTTGCAGCATTTTAAAGATATTTTGGGTGAGATTGTATCTGCGTGTACTTGTTGTTGAAAGAGTAACTTTGTTTTGTAGCATTTTAAAGATATTTTGGGTGAGATTGTATCTGCTTGTACTTGTTGTTGAAAGAGTAACTTTGTTTTGTTGGTGTGAAGTTAACTCTAAACTTAGGTCTGCTCAAATAAACCAAGAGTTTGATAATCAAGTTTAAAGAGACACATGTAGGTTATATATTTCTACAAAACTATGTCTCATAAAACTTTTGGTCAAGTTACATTTCATTTTTTTAATTAGATTTGTTATTTAAATTTTTATCATAAAACTTTGGCCAAGTTACCTTTAATTATTTTTAATTAAATTTGTTCTTAAATTTGTATCATACATTTTTATAGCATTTTTAATTAAAAAATAAAAACTGAAGTATTCACAAACCATTTTAAAGAAGGTGAATGGGAACTAGTATCCTTTACCACAATTTACATACTCTATTGCTTATAAATAAGTTGAATAAAAAAAATTAACAATAAATTTAATTAATAAATGAATTATACTTCTAACATAACATAAATTAATATTAAAAAATCAACTTGTAACATAGATGTAATGGAACTAACTCTTCACCATTAAAATAAATAAAAATAATGTATAATAAATTTGATTGTTAAATGGATTACTTAATAAACTTAATTTGTAAATGAATTATACACATTAGTTAACATAAATAAATATTAAAAAATCATTTATTGTAACATAGATGTAATGGAACTAACTCTTCCCAATTACAATAAAAAGATGAATAATAAATTTGATTGTTAAATGCATTATACTTATGGTATAATATAAAATAATTAATAATAGATGGTTAATTTAATTTGGAAAATTAGAAGTATCTCTTAAGAGTAATTAGTTTAAAGAAAAAACTAATATAGCTAAGATTAAAAGGAATTCTCCTAAGTTTCATAGTTTTCTGGGTGGAAAGAGCTTGTCATCTTTGTGAATCTAATAGTGTTGAGGATAAAAATCACTTTCTCTTAGAGTTCCCTCCTTGAACCCACATTAAATCCCACTTTCATAGTATTTGCTGCAATACAAATATTTCTTGGAAAACTTTCCGCCAAGCTTTTTTAGCATATGAACAAAATTTTAAAGAAAACCAAGTAATATCCTTTTTAAGGTCCAATAGACCAACCTTGGGTGAGTTAGTGAATGTTAAACACCATCATCAATAACTCCTAAAGTATGATCTAGGTTATTCATATTATGAACTACCTTTTGTTTGTTAAAGTTTGGTAATTCATATTATGAACTACCTTTTGTTTGTTAAAGTTTATGCTAAACTAATATCAACATAAATCCATCTTAACATGAGATCTAGCAAGCACCAAGAGGGATCCAATTTCTTAAGGTGTAATTTTTTTTAATCTTAAATGTTAAGAATAATTTATAAGATCTAGGTGCTTGATATATATGAGAACTATGTTGTTTTTTATTTTTTATTTTATGAGCCAACACCATTTGTTCAATAACTTTTTAGTTGGTTTTAAATTTTAATTTTACCAATAAGACATGGATTATCTTAATTATTTTTTTATTTATTTTATGATAGGGTATGGATTTTTTAATTACTTTTATTTTATAAGCAAACATGGATTTTTTAATAATTTTCTTTTGGGTTACATGTAAGGTTACTGTAAGTTATGTTATATGACATCTACTCCATACAAGGTTGTAAAGCACCTAGGTACCATCTTCCCATAGTGGTTGTAAAGTACCTAGGTGCAATAAAATACATCATTACAAATATTATTATAAAATTATTAATTAAGTGTATTATATAATATTAAGTTTGGAAAATATTAAAAGCATTAAATTACAAAGGAGTAGTTTATTTATTGGAGGTTTTGGACTTTTAAGTTGCTTTTGGTGGGAACTTGTTTTTTTCTTGTTAAAATTTAAAATTGGAAGCATTTAAATTGTGATTTTGAATACATATCTCCCGTGACATTCATATTATACAATTTCCATTACTTACATGTAATTCTAATATTTTTACAAATCAAACCCAACAAGACAAAAAATATACTTAAAACATGTTGAAAAAATAAAATAGAATATTTAAACTACACCTAATTAAAAATTATCATTATTAAAATATTAATTAACTTCATATAATATTAAGTTTAAAAAAATAAAAAATACAATATTAAAATATATCTAAATGATAAAAGATATAAAATTGATAACATAAATTTTTTTACAAGATTCAAAATGGAAAAACACTTGGCATTCATCTTTAGTATATTTGATTAATTCATCTTTATTACATTTTAATCAAATAGAAAATTATAGTGGTGGAAAAGGTTCCGTCTTTCACTGGAAAAAGCTTGGTTCAAGGTGCAACATTTGACCTCACAAACATCACTATGCGATATAGACCTAGTTAGAAAACTATGAAAATTGGCCAAATTCATGGATCGAATAAAATGTTTGAACTATATTGTTTAAAGTTATTAAATTCACCTTCTTCAAAGATCTATCAACATGATGTATGGAACCCTAGTCACTTTCAAACTCATTCTCTTTAGTCACTTTCCAAATAAATGATTTTCTATTCCTAGAGAAAATATCAATGCCTCCCATAAAATATTTGAACTATTTTGTTTAAAGCTATTAAAGTCACCTTCTTCATAGATCTAACAACATGATGTATGGAACCCTAGTCACTTTCAAAATCATTCTCTTTAGTCTCTTTACAAATCAATGTTTTTCTCTTCCTAAAGAAAATATCAATGTATCCCAAGAAAGTAATAAAGAATATCAATGACCCGGATGCAGGTGATTACATTGCTCAAAGGAGGAGTGGGAGCAGCTGTAAGGACACACAATTGTCCCCTGACGTCACTCCCCAGTCTTAACATCATTAGGTCCTTAATGAAGTAGGACGTCCCCTCCTTCGATCCGCGAGGGCTTTCTAGGTTAATTAAGAGAGGTGAATTCCCCTCTGTCACCCAGTACGATGCTCCACCATGCAGAGTAATGGTAAAAATAATTGCGCCTCAAGTTTTGTGCATCCCTCTTATGGGAAGTTTGTTATATGCCAGTTACCTCATTTTCTCCTTCTTATGCAATTTAGTGAAGGCCAAACATTCTGCAGAGACTGTGGCGACTATGACACGAACCATCCTCCATCGTCCTGCACTTTCCCTCTTAGGTGACATTCAAAATCCTCACCATAATCTGGCTCATCTAAAGATGTCTCGCAGGCTATGCACTATGCCAAGGCAGGGACGTGGTGGTCGTGGAAATTCCAACGTGCATGCTAGAATTCCCATGGCTCAAGATAACACGGAAGGCTACGATGTTGAAATCCTTAATTATCTCTTCCAGCTTATGAATGATTGGGAGGACAAGATCATGGGCTCACACTCTGTGGCGAATTGGACAGTCCTTCGGAGGCGAAATTTTTGGGTAGTCAAGTATCTCCTCACTCGACTTATACTCTATCTCACAGGTACCCATAATGATCCCTTATCTTCCTCTTCGATTCCTTCAGTGATTCCCATGGACATAGAACAACAACCTCCTCCTCCTTCGAGGACCATAGCGAGTACAATGCAGGGTAAAGCAGCCATCAACATTGTGGCAAATTACAGGAAAACATAAGCACTCCTAGTTAAGAGGAATCCCTCAAGTAGCGAGGAGAATACTAGTAGTGATGAGGATACTAGTAGTGAGGTTAAGAGCTCCAGAAAAGACGGAGGCCAAACATCCGTGAACCCACCAGCTCCCCCAGCGGATGGACGACCAAATTCACAGCTCGGCTTCGACTTTGGGGTTCCTATTGAGGACGAGAAACCCTCCAAGGCTTAAGTCTAGGTTCATGGTCAATCAATGAATGTATTTGTACTCCAACAATGTTGTTGTGTCTTTAGATGAATTCAATGTTGCATTTCATACAACATTCTCTCAAATAATGCTTTTCATGGTGTAAATATGAAGTGTTTTAATCATAATCAATAAAGTACTTGTAAGTAATCGATTTTAAAATGATTTTCTTATAAGAAAAACATTATAAAATTAAAAAAAAATTAATAATTTCACCATTTTCATTATTTTCCCGTCTAGAAATATAAGCATAAAAAGCACATATATTCTCTTGCACCTTAGATGCAACATGGATTAATATTTTAATTAATACATCCACAACATTAACATAATGACTAGTAAAATAAAATAAGCATTAATATATTAACAATGTATTTTCATTTTCTTCTAATAACGTGTAAAAAATTGAATTAAATTAGTGTTCAATTTCTTTCCTAGTATTTAATATTATAAAAAAATAGTATCTTAATAAACATAATTTTTTTATTCGAACAAAGTCAATATCATATAGCAACTTTATCCAAATCTATTAAAACAATCCATGATTATACACACTTATATACAACAACACACATTAATCAAAGGAACTAAAATTCTAAGACAAATTTATTCTCAATTAATATATTATTAGGATTAATAGTTAAGAATATGTATTTTTCCTATAAAATCCAGTTACATATTGCTATCCAATAAATTGAACTTTTAATTAATTTATAATTTTGATTTTTTTCAAATATAAAAATTAATTAATTTATCAAATAAAATAAAATTCATAAATAAATTTTTAATAATCACGAAACTGTAACATCCTACTTAAAAAGTTAATCCAATTCAATTTAACTTAATCTCTAAAATAAATCTAATCTAATTACTACACATTTAACTTAATCTATCGCGTACTTTCACCCCTAAGATAATGACGCTGCCACTTGCAAGTGAACTCTACATCCTAATGCAATTGTACAAAGCAATAAACATTTTTTAAAATCCCAAGATATTTTCAATAAAAGCATACAAATTCACAAGTAATCATTTCAAATGAATGCAGAAACTAATGTAGAGACACTAATTTGCATAACTAATGAAAAAAATGCACCAACCAAATAATTTCTCGATGGAATTGTAGGAAGAGTGAAACTAATGCTGTATCAAAAAAATGATATGATAATATGGGGTTTAATTGTTCCAATGGATCTATGAAAAATTGAATTGGTTGTGTTTATTTTATTTTTGTTGTTGATGTGTTTAAGAACTTTTGTGAATTTTGTGCTTGAAACTTGTTTTAGAGGTTTGGTTGAAATCCCATTTGTCATTGTTTTGAAGATGTTTAAAGTAAATAAAAATATTAGATTGAAATTTATTTAATTTAATGAAATTATATATATATATATATATATATATATTTATATTTAAAAGATACTTGAGGAAAAATAATGTAGAGTGATGGTCATGTAGCATTGTAGACAAGAGGAGAGCTTGTTGCTACATGCCTTGCATGAATATAAGGAAAAAATATGGGCAAGACTAAAGAAAAGGGGTGTGTGGAGATAAGGCTATGCATATTTGTGGACTAGGCAGAACTATGGACCATGATGAGATAATAATATGAACAAATGGGAGGCATGCATAGATCATGAAGACTTATAGAGGAGTGATAAATTCACCCTCTATTCTCCCCATGCCATGTTAATAGCAAAGCTTAAGCCACCCAGACATAAGGCATAAGGCAAAGAAAAAGTGGGAGTTAAAAAGAGTAACTCCTAACTCTCCACAAAGTAACAAGGAAAGAGAATAAGGCATGATAGAAAAAGAGTACCTCCTAACTCTCCACACAATAACAAGGAAAGATAATAAGGCATGATAGAAAAGGAAAAGGAATGCATAGTATGATACACTTTACTCTTAATGAATGCCTCTAAATAATAGAAGGAGCGTGTGTCCCTAGACTAGAAGGTCATGGTCTAGTTAGCAGGTGACATAGTCACCTAAAGTGTTGTGGACCCTTTGACCAATCACTGTGTGTTACATGGAACTCCAACAAAAATAGAAAAACAACCAAATTTTATGATGTGCGATTAAACAAATCCACAACCCATGGAGTGTATCTATTTCTTAAGGAAAAGGTTGTGAAGGTCATTAGCCTTTCACATACCCTTGAGAAATAAGACAAAAAGGGATGGTGTACATGGAAGAGGGTTTTGAGTACTAGGATAGAAGGAAGCTCAACCATAGGTTCTTTAACTAACTGAAAAAATACCTTATTAATTATTGGTCATGTTGATGCTATAATTACATGGTGTGTTCATATTGGAGAGATTGACTTGGACATGAGTTGATTCATTAGTTCATGGTTGTATATGTCTAATTCTAGTGAGTTCATTTGTCATTGTGAATTGCATTCCCTATGATTGATGACTAGAAAGAATTATACACTGTAAAAGAACAAGTTCCTATTAAAACAAAAAGAGCAAGATAATCATTTTGACCTAAAAGATTTTCTAAAGACATATTTCTCCTACCTATATTTTGGGTTTCCTATGAGTGTATAATTACATTTCTATTTCTATTAATATAGTCTTATTAAAGAGAATATAATCATTGTTTATGCATAACATGTTATCAAAACATTTTATTTATAATTATTTATTTAAATTTCAAATTAAAAACAAGGCGTAGCAACAATGCTACATATTCCATGCATTTAGGACTGTAAAATGCGGAGAAAGCTTAAGTTCGAATAAGTAGGTATAAATGACATCGAAAGTCCTTTGCAACAAAAATACATTTGTTTATAATGGATGTGATGAACAAGATGATCTAGATGAGCAAGTTGCTAAATAAATAAATATTAATAAAACAATTCAATGTACATGTATGTCCTTCGATCTTTATTGCCTTGACTTGCTAAAGATTTATTCTAGAGACGGGGGAGGAATCTGAATAATGATAATGATGTATCATTGGCATGCTAGGACAATATATTTGTGATATTTTTGTTGTGTATTGGAAGTCATCTGGCATCATTACTTAAGCGGTGTATTGTCTGCGACAAAGAGCTCCCTTTCACCGTCTCGAGGCTTTGTAGTTGTGCCAATGAATTATGGTAAGGAATATTGCATCTTGATATCGATATCTAATATTACTCTTTCAATCATTAGTTTTGTTACAACATAAAATTATAAAACTAAAAGAGGGGAAACCCTTGGCATCTACTCAAAAACCCCTCACTAAAAAATATGGAAATGGGCATTTTCATAACTCTCTCTCTCAAAGAGAATATTTATCAAACATCCATAAATCGTATATGGTGAGAAATTGGAAGCATTAGGTGAAGCTTTCTTGATCTGAAATCTTCGATCCCTATTTTCTGTGCTGCTTCATTTCCACAGGAAATGATTGAAACAACAAAATAAAAGTGTGTTTTTATCTCTGTAAAGAATGTGAAAGAGTGACACACTAGAAATGAAATAGTGAATTTTAATCTCTCTAAAGAATGTGAAATACTTTGAATGAATGTGTATTAATATTGGAAAAGAATAAAGAATTTCTATATAGGAAGCATATATCTTTGGGCTTGATAAATGATGTGTGTTTTGGGTCTAAATCCACTTTAGGCCTTGCCATATTCATTAAGCACACAACAAATACTATTTAATAAAAAAAACTGATATGAAAAAACAAAAACAAATTGTTACCAGTTTCTTTAACTACCTTTACGTGAAGCTTATTTAAATCTTAATCAAGATACATTTAAGAATATACAATTACCATGAAATGAATTGTCGTATTCATTAAACACAAAACAAATACTATTTAATAAAAAAAACTGATATGAAAAAAAACCAAATTGTTACCAATTTCTTTAACTACCTTTACCTTGAGCTTATTTAAATCTTAATCAAGATACATTTAAGCATAACAAGATATGATTTTAAATGTGATGAAATATCCATAATAAAAATTGCAATGTAATGATGAAGTTAAGAAAACAAAAAACAAACTATTATTTTGAATTATAATTCTTTTTTATTATATAGTTATAATAATTAAGTTTGTAAAGTGTTAGATAGAAATGAGTTCAAGGTAGTGTTAAAATAAGGATTATATATTTTATGATTTTAAATGTGATGAAATATTCATTAATTTATTAAAAATAAAAAAAATTGAATTAATAAAATTATAGATATTTATATTGAATTTATTTTCCCAAATGTTGAAGGCAATTCAAGTTGAACTTTTGACAATTTAGGTTAAAGACGATGCCGACGGATTTGATTTTAAATTTAAATGACAAATTGTCGAAATCAATAAGCTTCTTAAGAATAACTGTGTCAAATTCTAACAGAATTGGCCTTCTATGACACTATTGGTCAGGCCTTCTAACTTGATATTTTTAAGAACTTTAAACTAAATGAATAGAAGTGTCTATGAAACTCAAGCCTTGAATTGAAGTCTACTGCAATTATTGGTGAGACTCCTAGAACTATGATATAACTTAATATTCACATCAAAAGATGACTGTCAAGATATAGTTTCTATACTAATTTGGGCTACTTTATTGTGATGTTATACATGAGTAACAAACACTCCTATGTGGCTCAGCTTTGGCTTTAGAACAAGTTGATAGACATATTTTGTGTACAATTGATAAAAAGGACCTCCTTCCATAGGATCTCCGAGGTATCCTATTATGACGTCGAATCCTTCATCTATGTTCTCAAGAACAACCTTGCGTCCAAGAGTTTGGATTAAATATTTAAACTTTAGCAGGAACCTAAGAAGTATAAAGTATAGATTAGAAAATTAAGCATTAAAAATTAGTTACCTAGCATCATTGATAATGAGCTCAAAGATAAAGAAAGCATCAGAACTCCAAGTCTAATGGGTAGAGGGGTTGGCAAGCGGGGCTAACCATCCATACAGAAAGTAGCTTGATTCACATAGATACAAACAAAAAAACCAAGCAACTGATTAACTATGCTAGTTATATAATTATATAACTGTACTAATTATATAATTTATATGATTGTAAATTAATCTCAAATTTTAGGTCATGTCAATAGCAGAAAATGATGGCCAACAATGTCAATAGCACAAAGGTGGAAACGGTGATGGAAAAAAAAATCAATAGGTCTAAAGAAGAAGAATTATGACACAAACTTCATCTTTCAAGGAATCAAATTATGCATTGTCAACAAAGAGAGCATTCATAATTCTCCATCGTCATCAACAATAAATGCTATCATATCTAGCATACAATTGAATTCCCAACTGTACCAAAAGAAAAATATGATCATACTTATTAGGTCATAAGTTTCCATCCCAAAATATTTCAAGCAATAGGAATAGGAAGGTGATGATGATAATATATGCATAAATAAAAATGCAGGTTCGTGCGAGATTTCTTTGTAAAAATTATGAGAATTAAGGAGGTCGAAAAGATCTTAGCAAGCCCCCAGTATACAACCCAGTGAAATATTGGAATATCTTTCAGAGTGATGTGTTTTTAACTAGTAGATGGTAGCTAGTGCTCAGTCTTAAAGTTTTAATGTATTGTCATTGATGGCAATCTGCTATAAAGAGAAGGGGATTTGATGTCAAATGGATGTGGCAATCTACTGAAAAAGAGGCAAGCACGCAGGTATCAATGGAGAAAATCGAACAGTGGGAGGTGCTAGAAATTCAAACTCTTAATCGGAAATCGAAAGATATTTACATCGGAAGCTGAATGACTTTCCCAGCCGCAACGACGGAAAAGAAAAGGTTAAAGACATGCAACTAAAAGACTGATAAGCATCGGCAGTCGGAGTGCTTTTGACTTCGGACGCGGAGTTGCCTTGGTAGCCGCAACAGTGGAAGCAACAAAGACAAGTCATCCAAAGCAATCAGATTTCGAAAGATATTTACATCGGAAGCTGAATGACTTTCCCAGCCGCAACGGCAGAAAAGGAAAGGTTAAAGACGCACGTGACTAAAAGACTGATAAGCATCGGCAGTCGGACCGCTTTGGACTTCGGACGCGTAGTTTCTTTGGGAGCCGCAACGACGAAAGCATAGTGTATTTCTCATCCGCAATAGTGGAATTCCACAACTCAACAATCAACCGACTAAGGTAAATATATCAGAGAAGAATACCGAGACTGAAGTCGATTAGCTTTCCGCAACGGCGGGGGTATAAGCAAGTAAACTTCCGATGAATTTAAACAAGCAGCGGCTCAACTCCAGCATTGGACACGGTCTTTCTGAAGAATCACGAGATGTCTATCTTTCAAGCAATTGATGACCAAAACCACAGAAGGAGATGAACATCACAGATGGCTTAATGAGCAGAGGAAGTCTCCATATTCAGAATCGAGCCCAGGGCTCTTTGAATTGGAAGCAGTGGAACATGAAGAGTCTAGCATAGTGGAATGCAGAGAGTCACGAAAGCTGGGTATTCGAAGGGTCTTTCAGTTAGAGATGTTGAGAATCTATGGTATTCATGGAATGTGAATCATTTTTGTACAGATCAGCGTTCATCTGTAACCGTTTCTGTAATGAATGGAGAGAATGAGAACTGACTGAAATTTATATATAGATATTGTAGAAAGCATAAAATGTTGTGAGCAGTTTTGAGGAGAGTAATGGTGTGCAGAGTATTAAGAGATCAGTACTGTAAACTGATACTGAATGAGCAGAGCAGAGGAACTGAAGAATGTGCTGAACAGTTGAACAGAACAAAGGAACAGAGAGCCAATGTTGAACAGAGCAGAGTGGTTTGGTAAGCAGAGACATATATGTGTTGTTTCATTTAGATTCTATTTGAAAGTCTAGCAAATAAGGGAGGTAGGGAGGTGCTAAGGGAGACTTTATGTCTCTGTCTGCAAGTGGGTGCTTGTAGTAATTGAAGATTGGTGTCTTCACCCAGTTGGTGCTGGGTCACAGTGAGAGTTGATGCTCTCAGCAAGTTGGTGCTTGCATTTAGAGGTTGCAGCCTCTTTTAGTCGGTGCTCAAATAAGAAGTGATGTACAGCCATTGAAGCCTTTGACATCATAAGAATAAGAAGTTTTTCCCTTATGGGTTTCCTCGTGAAATATCTGTGTATCATGTATGTGATTAAATGTTGTGATTGAATGCTGTGTTTTATGTTATCTGCTCTTATGTTTATAACTCTGAATTCATAGCAAAGATTGACTACCATAAAGGTTATTGATTCTAAGTTAAAATAAGTATATTGGTAACAAATCTTAACTAACTGATTCACCCCCCCTCTCAGTTAGTTTATACCTGTAACAATTGGTATCAGAGTAGCGTTCCTTTTGGTTAAGGTAGATCCTGAAGAGTTAAAATGGCTAGTCAAGATGGATCAATAAACAAAGCACCCATATTTGATGGTAAAAATTTTGCTTTTTGGAAGGTGAGGATGAGAACATACTTAATGTCCCTAGGTGCTAATGTTTGGGAAGTAGTAGAGACTGGGTATGCAAAACTTGTTTTGCTGGCATCCAAAGATGATAAGCTAGAGTTTACTTTCAATGCAAAAGCAATGAATGCTATTTTGAGTGGTCTTGCTGAAACTGAATTTGTAAAAGTAATGCATCTTGATTCTGCCAAAGAAATGTGGGATAAGCTTATTAGCAGCTATGAAGGAAATGAGAAAGTTAAAGATGCCAAGTTGCAGAATCATAGGCTAAGATTGGAACAACTGAAAATGAATGAAGATGAAAGTATTAATAAATTTTTCCTGAGAGTTGATGAGTTAGTAAATGCTATGAGAGCTCTTGGTGAAAAAATAAGTGATAATGATACCTTCCTTGTTCATAAAATCCTGAGATCTCTGCCTGACAGATTCAACCCTAAAGTCTCAGCTATAGAAGAAATGAGTGATCTTAAAACATTATCTCATGACCAATTACTAGGAATTTTGACAGCCTATGAAATGAGGATTAGTAAAGACCAAAACACATCCAGAGAAGCCTCTTTTAAAGCTGAAAAGAGTACAGAGGCAGATGTGGATGAAATAGAAGCAAAATTTGTGAGAAGACTGAAAACAGGGTCAGGGAAATACAAAGTCAAACTGCCTTTCAAATGTTTTAACTGTGGTAAAACAAGACACTTTGCTGCTAAATGCCCTCATATGAGGAAAGAGCAGAGTTCTGCAGATGAAGAGAAATTTCTAAAGAAGAGGTATAGTAAAGAAAACAAGTACAAGAAGAAAAGTCTGCGTGTGAATGATGATGAATCCACAGAAACTTCAGAAAGTGAATCCTCCCATGAAGACAAAGAGAATGATTTCATGCTTATGGCTGTAGAGGATCTAGAGATGAGCTGTACAGAGATGAATGATGCAGATGCCATTGTGGACATGGAGGGAGAGCTGATGAGTGCTCTAGAGGAGATTGATAGACTAAGAATAAAGAAAAGAAAACAAAAACAACTATTAATCCAGCATGAAACCAATGGAAAATACATCTCTCTAATAAAGCTAGAGCTGGAAGAGGCAAATAAAATTGAAGAGACTCTAAAACAACAGCTAGCTGAAAGCAAAACCAGATGTGAACATCTAGAGAAAGAAGTAGTAACTGTTAAGAAGGATTTAGAAAAATTTCAAGCCTTATATCATCAGAATATCTCTAGTATCAAAGATTCAGAAGAGGTAAATAACATTCTAAACAGACAGAGGTCACCTCAGATTAAGTTTGGTCTAGGCTATGGTCAAGGAGCAAGTAGCAGTGATTCAGAAAAAAAAGAATCATCAAACTTGATTCACTTTCAGAACAGCAAGCAGGCAGAAATCCCCAGAATAATAAATGCTGAAGCATGTAAAGACAATAATGAAAATCGATCAAAGATTGATAAAAAGCAAGAGAATACCGATCTAAATAGCAAATCGGTACAGTCAAGAGTTCATGAAAAAGAGCCATATAACAAAATCAAGTATGTAGATCAGAATTACAATTATGAGCATCGTAGCTCAATACATTACTTTTCTAGAAATCCACCGAGAGATAGGTATGCTAATTTCTTCAATGGTTATTGTTTCTGTTGTTCTAACTTTGGGCATAGAGCTGTCAATTGTTTTTATAATTTCAGAAACATTCAGAGAAGGATGTCAAATGAAAAACAGATGATACATCAATCAGCGTATAATCATATGGGTCGTGTATCTCAATCATTTGTTAAAAGAAGAACGCAAAACAGAAATACTAACCCGTTTGATCTTCTATACAACGAAACAGAATGTTACATATGTCACAACTTTGGACATAAAGCTACAGAATGTAACTTGAAAGAGAACAAAACAGAACCAAAGATGAATTATACAGCTGAACGAAATGTATGGAGGAAGAAAGAGAGCTCTCATTGTAATCTTGTGCTCTCAGTTCAGAAATAGAAGAATCCTTGGTACATTGATAGTGGATGTTCAAAACATATGTCAGGAGATAAAGAGAAGTTTATTTCTATGTCAGAGCAGAAATATGGGAATGTAACATTTGGAAATGATGCACCAGGAAAGATCAGAGGCAAGGGAATGGTTAGTCTTAGCAATGGTAAAGGAAAGGCTCAAGATGTGTTATTTGTAGATGGGTTGAAGCACAACCTTCTCAGTGTGAGTCAAATGTGTGACAAAGGGTGTGAAATCCTGTTCACTGCTAAATATTGTAAAATTAAAAATGTTTCCTTAGGAAAACTGGTTGCCAAAGGAATAAGAACTGAGAATAATGTTTACATTTTTAAAAGAAGAAAAATAAGAGTGTTATCTCAGCAAATATGATGAAAGCTGGCTATGCAACAGAAGACTAGGACATCTACATTTTGATCATCTAATAAAACTAAAAAACAGAGCAGCAGTAAGGGACTTTCCAGAAATATCTAAATCACGTGATGAAGTGTGTAAACCTTGTCAGATGGGGAAGTTAACCAGAACACAGTTTAAGTCAAAGAGTGTTCCCTCCACAAATAAGCCTCTTCAACTAGTTCATCTGGATCTGTGTGGCCCATCAATAAAAGAAGGTACAGGTAAGGAGAACTATTTCATGCTCGTGATTGATGACTATTCTAGACTAACATGGGTTGCATTCCTTAAAGAGAAGTCTGAAGAATTTGCTAAATTCAAGATATTTAAAGCCCTGACTGAAAATCAGACTGGAAGAAAGATTAAATCTATCAAATCTGACAGAGGAGTATAATTCAGTTCAAGACAGTTCAAAGAATTCTGTGATGAGCATGGCATTAGGAAAGAATATACAATGGCAAGAACTCCTTAGCAAAATGGAGTGGTAGAAAGACAAAACAGAACAGTCCAACAGATGGCCAGATCAATGATGAAGGAAAAGGATATTTCTCAAGGCTTTTGGGTGGAAGTTATCCATACAGCTGTGCACATTCTTAACAAAGCTCATTTGAGACCAAACCGTGACAAAACACCATATCATTTATGGTTTGGAAGACCTGCAACCATTAAACATTTCAGAGTTTTTGGGAGTAAATGTTATATCAAGAATAATGATGAAAATTTGGGCAAGTATGATGACAGAGCAGATGAAGGAATTTTTTTAGGATATGCTACAGAAAGCAAAGGCTATAGGTGTTATAACAAGAGGCTGGGTTGTTATACACCTGATTGGCACCTCTTCGTCCGAGTGCTGACATCCCTCAGGTCGGCACACAAAAGGACACTTATGGATTGAGGTTTGCCTAGTTTCATTATACCTTGGTTGATGATGAAATACATTGCCTATATGCCCAGCTGATTACTTTGCCATTTTGAGATTTTGAGTAGCATTCGCGACTATATCTATTGGCATCTCGCGCATCATACGCGAGTATCATGTTCAGTAGATCGCGCATAACTGTATACGCGGGTTACACTTGTATAGGGTCGCGTATCATACGCGGGTTGCTCTACTACAGACCCGCGTATGGTTTCCTCAAAATTAATATTTAAAAACACTCGATAATGGAAGATTAGTTCATTCATTTAACTTAATCTTCCTAACTGCCACAAGCTCCCTAACCTTCGAGAACTGCCTCATTTCATCCATATAAATAGAGGCCTTGGGGAGGGTGTTGGGGAAGGATACGGGGAGAGCAAAGTTATGCTGGTGGATTGTCTACAGAAATATTTGGAGCAGAGAAACTCAGAGTCCTTTGGTGACAAAGGAGTCCTTGTTCAGACATTGGGTTGTAACCTAAACTCTTTCTATTATTGTTAATAAAGATATTACTTCTTCCATATTGTGTTTCATGTGTTGTGGATTGGTAAATGTTTACATTTTATTATAATATATGATTTTCCTAATCTGCATCTTTATATATGAATCATACTGTATTTGGAAGAATCTTTGTTAATAGGTGAAGGAGGAACTATCCTGGAGACCTTAGAAGTAAAGCAAAGAGAAAGAAGCTAGCTTGGATCAACCTTCGTATTTTACAAGTAAGTTCCTGCTACTTTCCTATTTCCTATTCTGTGCTTTTAAAGTCAAATTGTCTGCAAGTGTTAGAGTATGTTGGTAACCCCCAGAACTAGGTTATTAGGTGAATTATCCATTACAACAGAACTGGCGACTCCGCTGGGGAAGCCAAGTCTGCTTTAGGTCTTTTTCTGTTGTCCTGACCAGTCATTGCTCGAAGTTTTGTTTGTGATTTTTTGTCCTGCTTTCTTACTTACTATAGCATTTGAAAGTCTTGGGTCTTTCTATGTTTTTGAGAATTATTTTTATACCCATTCGCGGGTTGTTCCACTGGACAGTTGTGAATACTGAGTGTCATACGCGGGTTGTTCCACTGTACAGTCGCGCATCATTCGTGACCTGCACTACTACACAGTCTTGTATACTCCTGAAAACTGTGATTTTTGTGTCAAAGTTTGCTTGTTCTTTGGCCTGTTATAAGTCCTGTTTTCTGTTAATACTTTCTTTAAGAGTGTTGCAGAGTTGTCTGAGTGTATCAGGTGATCACATCTTAGTGCTTTTCGAAGCCCTTGGGTTCTCTTTACTTGTTTTATTTACTGTATGCATCTTGAAACTTTCTGGCCTATTTGGGTTGTTGGTTTGAGTGCCTGAGTCTAGATCAGTGATCAGGGTCTTAGACTCTGTCTGTCTAGTCTGTTGTCTATCAGTTATTGGTTTGCACTTGCCTGTTTAAAAGTCTGCAGTGATCTCTCGGTCATTGTCTGCACCCAAGTTGAGGTCCTAGCCTGCTTTTCTTGCTGGTTTTTAGGTTCTGTTTGCCTGTTAGTTTCAGTTTGTGTTTTTAATACAGTCCATAAGTGTCAAGTTCACTCAAGCAGTGCATTGTAGATGCATAGTACTTTTTTTGAGCATTTTTTAAAGTGAAAAACAAAACATAGTTAATCTTTTGCATTGTAAATTTTGCATAAAGTAGTGTTCGTTTCAGTTTAAAAAATATTATCTCAGAAAAATACAAAAACATAGGCTAGTTTCTCTTATTAAGTGTTGTTAATTCATCAATACATATTTGAAAATATGAAAAGAAGTTTATTTTATAGTGTTAGTTTGCTTTAGATGCACTTTTACTTTCATTTATTTTCTGTTGAGTCAAAACACCATACAGTCCATCACTTCCACTTCCTTTGAGTAAAGAACAACCCTTAAAATTAACGCATAAATTTAAAATTTATTAGTAAGTTTTTATTTTTAGGGCCTTTCACCTACTAGCTTAGGCTATATTTGTGGGCTAGGGAGTGTAAACTTCCCACAAATTATAAACTCAGACGTAGTGGACCATTCATTAGGTAAATCCTTGGTTCTACCGTTGTATCTAGGAAGCTCCTCTCAAACGGGAGTTAAGCACTAGGCCGCGTGGAGGCTTGGACAGAGGGGATAACCCCCCGAATCCTTGTCAAAACATAACCCAGGACTTTTACGCATCTGGGGATTCTGTCCTAGACAGAGTTTCGGGCTCAGCTACCCTGCCCATGCGTACGAGTTCGGCTTGCAACTGTCCCCCCAGACAGTAGGTATTGTCAAGGTAGCCTTAGTCTCTTGTCTTTTTAGGGCTCATACCCAGGTAAACCGGAAGGTTATTTCTGGTTCACCTTGAACGGACTTGGAAGGTAACCCTTGTGGAAAGTGTAGGAGGGCGGTTGGGTGATTCCTCCGCTTGTGCCTAAGAACCCCTCAAGGACGCCAAGTAACTGTTCATCAGCTTTCTTTGGGAAAGCATATCTTTATAACCTGTTTTGATTGCTTGAGACTTAGGATTTTTTTAGTGTATGCTCTGTCGATCTGCTTGTGTTTAGTTGGCCTTAGGGTGTGATTTTTTAAAGTCTTAATTCTGGAGGACCAACTTGTTAGAAGGTCAAGAAGGTTGCGAAACCTTCCTCCTCTCTCACCACTGGAACCTCCACCTTTACCCCAAAGGCGGAGATTAAGCATAGGTGGTTCTTTTGAACCAGTAGGAGTAAGTGAGGTTCTTGGTGAACCGGAATTAATAGCTAACCTCTTTGACTTTGATACAGTCGAGGTAGAATAATTGCAAGCTGACGATTTTGCAAGAAATTATAATACCCCCTTGACTGATTTGAACGATCTAGTGATCGTGCAGGTTAGGCCTTTTAGTTCACCAGTGCTAGGTGTACATGTAGGTAGAGCTATGTCTTCTGAGGGAGAAAGTTCATTTGTTTTCACCTCAACCCTTCCGGTTGAAGGGGTACTACCTCCCCCGGGTAGTACCCCTAGATCTAGTTTACCTTCCACACCCTTAACTCCAGCAAGCCGGGTGGTCCAACCACCAGTTTACTCGAACATTGGAAGTATGTCTGGTGATATGGCTACTGGGATTCCTAGTATGCCTATAATTCCTTCTTCCTTCCCTTACACTACCCACAGTGGTCCGGTGGGATCCTCGGCCTTTGTCCAAGGATTCCCTTGGAATGGGGGGCACATACCCCCATCCAGTCCATACGTAGGCCCACCTCCTTCATATGTAGGAGTGCAGTTTGGTAGCAACACCTCTTACGGGAAAAGCTACCAAACCCCTATTTCGGTCCCATACACGAGCTCTCCCTTCTCTTTGTTTAGTGGAGGGATACCTGCTCCAGTCTTTCAGACCCCAACTTCTATGGGGACGGCCCGAACCACTTACATTGCACCTTCTACCCAAAATATGGTGGCTTACGGATGGAACCCATTCCAAAGCAACCTACCCACTTCACAATCGGTGTCTGGGGGAAACCCCACCTTTACTTATGGGCGATCGAGGGCAAGTCCCTCTAATCCCCAAGCTAGTACCTCTAGTACACCGGCTAGGCCAAAGCTTCCTTTTCTGGCAACCTTGAATTTGCCAGACTTATCAAAATTGATGAACGATCCGGTGAGGCATGACCCCTTGTGGCCACCTGTTCCCACCAAACTTCCCTCGGACATCCCTAAGTTCGAAGGTAAGGCTGGTGAAGATCCTGGGGCACATGCCACCACCTTCCACTTATGGTGTTCTTCCAACTCATTGAATGAAGATTCAGTGAGATTAAGGCTATTCCAGACGACCTTGACAGGCACTGCAGCAAAATGGTACATTGAGCTGCCTTCTGCTGCTTTTAGCAGCTTCTGGGACTTGGCTACCGCTTTCCTTAGCCACTTTCAGCTTCCAGTCCGTTATGACTTCAGAACGGACTTGTTGTCCACATTTAGACAAAACAAGGCAACCCACATCTCGGATCATATCCAAGAGTGGAGGAGGCGAAAGAGCCTTATCAAAGCTACCATCCCTCCTGAGTTT